>JAVIWC010009113.1:0-12630 GCA_031894815.1 Creontiades dilutus | reverse complement strand
GGTTTTTCGGGGTACTGAACACGAATTCGAAGTCCGTTTTTCGATAAAACGCTTCCTTCATGGTTATTTTCGCGATTTTTCATCAAAATTGCTCAAAAATTATCTCTGTTTAATCCCTTTCAAACCTACTCTCTAAGGGGTTTTTTCGGGGTGCTGAACACGAATTCGAAGTCCGTTTTTCGATAAAACGCTTCCTTCATGGTTATTTTCGCGATTTTTCATCAAAATTGCTCAAAAATTATCTCTGTTTAATCCCTTTCAAACCTACTCTCTAAGGGGTTTTCGGGGTGCTGAACACGAATTCGAAGTCCGTTTTTCGATAAAACGCTTCCTTCATGGTTATTTTCGCGATTTTTCATCAAAATTGCTCAAAAATTATCTCTGTTTAATCCCTTTCAAACCTACTCTCTAAGGGGTTTTCGGGGTGCTGAACACGAATTCAGTCCGTTTTTCGATTCGATAAAACGCTTCCTTCATGGTTATTTTCGCGATTTTTCATCAAAATTGCTCAAAAATTATCTCTGTTTAATCCCTTTCAAACCTACTCTCTAAGGGGTTTTTCGGGGTGCTGAACACGAATTCTGAAGTCCGTTTTTCGATAAAACGCTTCCTTCATGGTTATTTTCGCGATTTTTCATCAAAATTGCTCAAAAATTATCTCTGTTTAATCCCTTTCAAACCTACTCTCTAAGGGGTTTTCGGGGTGCTGAACACGAATCTGAAGTCCGTTTTTCGATAAAACGCTTCCTTCATGGTTATTTTCGCGATTTTTCATCAAAATTGCTCAAAATTATCTCTGTTTAATCCCTTTCAAACCTACTCTCTAAGGGGTTTTTCGGGGTGCTGAACACGAATCTGAAGTCCGTTTTTCGATAAAACGCTTCCTTCATGGTTATTTTCGCGATTTTTCATCAAAATTGCTCAAAAATTATCTCTGTTTAATCCCTTTCAAACCTACTCTCTAAGGGGTTTTTCGGGGTGCTGAACACGAATCTGAAGTCCGTTTTTCGATAAAACGCTTCCTTCATGGTTATTTTCGCGTTTTTTCATCAAAATTGCTCAAAAATTATCTCTGTTTAATCCTTTCAAACCTACTCTCTAAGGGGTTTTTCGGGGTGCTGAACACGAATTCGAAGTCCGTTTTTCGATAAAACGCTTCCTTCATGGTTATTTTCGCGATTTTTCATCAAAATTGCTCAAAAATTATCTCTGTTTAATCCCTTTCAAACCTACTCTCTAAGGGGTTTTTCGGGGTGCTGAACACGAATCTGAAGTCCGTTTTTCGATAAAACGCTTCCTTCATGGTTATTTTCGCGATTTTTCATCAAAATTGCTCAAAAATTATCTCTGTTTAATCCCTTTCAAACCTACTCTCTAAGGGGTTTTTCGGGGTGCTGAACACGAATTCTGAAGTCCGTTTTTCGATAAAACGCTTCCTTCATGGTTATTTTCGCGATTTTTCATCAAAATTGCTCAAAAATTATCTCTGTTTAATCCCTTTCAAACCTACTCTCTAAGGGGTTTTTCGGGGTGCTGAACACGAATTCGAAGTCCGTTTTTCGATAAAACGCTTCCTTCATGGTTATTTTCGCGATTTTTCATCAAAATTGCTCAAAAATTATCTCTGTTTAATCCTTTCAAACCTACTCTCTAAGGGGTTTTTCGGGGTGCTGAACACGAATTCGAAGTCCGTTTTTCGATAAAACGCTTCCTTCATGGTTATTTTCGCGCGATTTTTTCGATAAAACGCTTCCTTCATGGTTATTTTCGCGATTTTTCATCAAAATTGCTCAAAAATTATCTCTGTTTAATCCCTTTCAAACCTACTCTCTAAGGGGTTTTTCGGGGTGCTGAACACGAATTCGAAGTCCGTTTTTCGATAAAACGCTTCCTTCATGGTTATTTTCGCGATTTTTCATCAAAATTGCTCAAAAATTATCTCTGTTTAATCCCTTTCAAACCTACTCTCTAAGGGGTTTTCGGGGTGCTGAACACGAATTCGAAGTCCGTTTTTCGATAAAACGCTTCCTTCATGGTTATTTTCGCGATTTTTCATCAAAATTGCTCAAAAATTATCTCTGTTTAATCCCTTTCAAACCTACTCTCTAAGGGGTTTTTCGGGGTGCTGAACACGAATTCGAAGTCCGTTTTTCGATAAAACGCTTCCTTCATGGTTATTTTCGCGATTTTTCATCAAAATTGCTCAAAAATTATCTCTGTTTAATCCCTTTCAAACCTACTCTCTAAGGGGTTTTCGGGGTGCTGAACACGAATTCGAAGTCCGTTTTTCGATAAAACGCTTCCTTCATGGTTATTTTCGCGATTTTTCATCAAAATTGCTCAAAAATTATCTCTGTTTAATCCCTTTCAAACCTACTCTCTAAGGGGTTTTTCGGGGTGCTGAACACGAATTCGAAGTCCGTTTTTCGATAAAACGCTTCCTTCATGGTTATTTTCGCGATTTTTCATCAAAATTGCTCAAAAATTATCTCTGTTTAATCCCTTTCAAACCTACTCTCTAAGGGGTTTTTCGGGGTGCTGAACACGAATTCGAAGTCCGTTTTTCGATAAAACGCTTCCTTCATGGTTATTTTCGCGATTTTTCATCAAAATTGCTCAAAAATTATCTCTGTTTAATCCCTTTCAAACCTACTCTCTAAGGGGTTTTCGGGGTGCTGAACACGAATTCGAAGTCCGTTTTTCGATAAAACGCTTCCTTCATGGTTATTTTCGCGATTTTTCATCAAAATTGCTCAAAAATTATCTCTGTTTAATCCCTTTCAAACCTACTCTCTAAGGGGTTTTTCGGGGTGCTGAACACGAATTCGAAGTCCGTTTTTCGATAAAACGCTTCCTTCATGGTTATTTTCGCGATTTTTCATCAAAATTGCTCAAAAATTATCTCTGTTTAATCCCTTTCAAACCTACTCTCTAAGGGGTTTTTCGGGGTGCTGAACACGAATTCGAAGTCCGTTTTTCGATAAAACGCTTCCTTCATGGTTATTTTCGCGATTTTTCATCAAAATTGCTCAAAAATTATCTCTGTTTAATCCCTTTCAAACCTACTCTCTAAGGGGTTTTTCGGGGTGCTGAACACGAATTCGAAGTCCGTTTTTCGATAAAACGCTTCCTTCATGGTTATTTTCGCGATTTTTCATCAAAATTGCTCAAAAATTATCTCTGTTTAATCCCTTTCAAACCTACTCTCTAAGGGGTTTTTCGGGGTGCTGAACACGAATTCGAAGTCCGTTTTTCGATAAAACGCTTCCTTCATGGTTATTTTCGCGATTTTTCATCAAAATTGCTCAAAAATTATCTCTGTTTAATCCCTTTCAAACCTACTCTCTAAGGGGTTTTTCGGGGTGCTGAACACGAATTCGAAGTCCGTTTTTCGATAAAACGCTTCCTTCATGGTTATTTTCGCGATTTTTCATCAAAATTGCTCAAAAATTATCTCTGTTTAATCCCTTTCAAACCTACTCTCTAAGGGGTTTTTCGGGGTGCTGAACACGAATTCGAAGTCCGTTTTTCGATAAAACGCTTCCTTCATGGTTATTTTCGCGATTTTTCATCAAAATTGCTCAAAAATTATCTCTGTTTAATCCCTTTCAAACCTACTCTCTAAGGGGTTTTCGGGGTGCTGAACACGAATTCGAAGTCCGTTTTTCGATAAAACGCTTCCTTCATGGTTATTTTCGCGATTTTTCATCAAAATTGCTCAAAAATTATCTCTGTTTAATCCCTTTCAAACCTACTCTCTAAGGGGTTTTTCGGGGTGCTGAACACGAATTCGAAGTCCGTTTTTCGATAAAACGCTTCCTTCATGGTTATTTTCGCGATTTTTCATCAAAATTGCTCAAAAATTATCTCTGTTTAATCCCTTTCAAACCTACTCTCTAAGGGGTTTTTCGGGGTGCTGAACACGAATTCGAAGTCCGTTTTTCGATAAAACGCTTCCTTCATGGTTATTTTCGCGATTTTTCATCAAAATTGCTCAAAAATTATCTCTGTTTAATCCCTTTCAAACCTACTCTCTAAGGGGTTTTTTCGGGGTGCTGAACACGAATTCGAAGTCCGTTTTTCGATAAAACGCTTCCTTCATGGTTATTTTCGCGATTTTTCATCAAAATTGCTCAAAAATTATCTCTGTTTAATCCCTTTCAAACCTACTCTCTAAGGGGTTTTTCGGGGTGCTGAACACGAATTCGAAGTCCGTTTTTCGATAAAACGCTTCCTTCATGGTTATTTTCGCGATTTTTCATCAAAATTGCTCAAAAATTATCTCTGTTTAATCCCTTTCAAACCTACTCTCTAGGGGTTTTCGGGGTGCTGAACACGAATTCGAAGTCCGTTTTTCGATAAAACGCTTCCTTCATGGTTATTTTCGCGATTTTTCATCAAAATTGCTCAAAAATTATCTCTGTTTAATCCCTTTCAAACCTACTCTCTAAGGGGTTTTTCGGGGTGCTGAACACGAATTCGAAGTCCGTTTTTCGATAAAACGCTTCCTTCATGGTTATTTTCGCGATTTTTCATCAAAATTGCTCAAAAATTATCTCTGTTTAATCCCTTTCAAACCTACTCTCTAAGGGGTTTTCGGGGTGCTGAACACGAATTCGAAGTCCGTTTTTCGATAAAACGCTTCCTTCATGGTTATTTTCGCGATTTTTCATCAAAATTGCTCAAAAATTATCTCTGTTTAATCCCTTTCAAACCTACTCTCTAAGGGGTTTTCGGGGTGCTGAACACGAATTCGAAGTCCGTTTTTCGATAAAACGCTTCCTTCATGGTTATTTTCGCGATTTTTCATCAAAATTGCTCAAAAATTATCTCTGTTTAATCCCTTTCAAACCTACTCTCTAAGGGGTTTTTCGGGGTGCTGAACACGAATTCGAAGTCCGTTTTTCGATAAAACGCTTCCTTCATGGTTATTTTCGCGATTTTTCATCAAAATTGCTCAAAAATTATCTCTGTTTAATCCCTTTCAAACCTACTCTCTAAGGGGTTTTTCGGGGTGCTGAACACGAATTCGAAGTCCGTTTTTCGATAAAACGCTTCCTTCATGGTTATTTTCGCGATTTTTCATCAAAATTGCTCAAAAATTATCTCTGTTTAATCCCTTTCAAACCTACTCTCTAAGGGGTTTTCGGGGTGCTGAACACGAATTCGAAGTCCGTTTTTCGATAAAACGCTTCCTTCATGGTTATTTTCGCGATTTTTCATCAAAATTGCTCAAAAATTATCTCTGTTTAATCCCTTTCAAACCTACTCTCTAAGGGGTTTTTCGGGGTGCTGAACACGAATTCGAAGTCCGTTTTTCGATAAAACGCTTCCTTCATGGTTATTTTCGCGATTTTTCATCAAAATTGCTCAAAAATTATCTCTGTTTAATCCCTTTCAAACCTACTCTCTAAGGGGTTTTCGGGGTGCTGAACACGAATTCGAAGTCCGTTTTTCGATAAAACGCTTCCTTCATGGTTATTTTCGCGATTTTTCATCAAAATTGCTCAAAAATTATCTCTGTTTAATCCCTTTCAAACCTACTCTCTAAGGGGTTTTCGGGGTGCTGAACACGAATTCGAAGTCCGTTTTTCGATAAAACGCTTCCTTCATGGTTATTTTCGCGATTTTTCATCAAAATTGCTCAAAAATTATCTCTGTTTAATCCCTTTCAAACCTACTCTCTAAGGGGTTTTTCGGGGTGCTGAACACGAATTCGAAGTCCGTTTTTCGATAAAACGCTTCCTTCATGGTTATTTTCGCGATTTTTCATCAAAATTGCTCAAAAATTATCTCTGTTTAATCCCTTTCAAACCTACTCTCTAAGGGGTTTTTCGGGGTGCTGAACACGAATTCGAAGTCCGTTTTTCGATAAAACGCTTCCTTCATGGTTATTTTCGCGATTTTTCATCAAAATTGCTCAAAAATTATCTCTGTTTAATCCCTTTCAAACCTACTCTCTAAGGGGTTTTCGGGGTGCTGAACACGAATTCGAAGTCCGTTTTTCGATAAAACGCTTCCTTCATGGTTATTTTCGCGATTTTTCATCAAAATTGCTCAAAAATTATCTCTGTTTAATCCCTTTCAAACCTACTCTCTAAGGGGTTTTCGGGGTGCTGAACACGAATTCGAAGTCCGTTTTTCGATAAAACGCTTCCTTCATGGTTATTTTCGCGATTTTTCATCAAAATTGCTCAAAAATTATCTCTGTTTAATCCCTTTCAAACCTACTCTCTAAGGGGTTTTCGGGGTGCTGAACACGAATTCGAAGTCCGTTTTTCGATAAAACGCTTCCTTCATGGTTATTTTCGCGATTTTCATCAAAATTGCTCAAAAATTATCTCTGTTTAATCCCTTTCAAACCTACTCTCTAAGGGGTTTTCGGGGTGCTGAACACGAATTCGAAGTCCGTTTTTCGATAAAACGCTTCCTTCATGGTTATTTTCGCGATTTTTCATCAAAATTGCTCAAAAATTATCTCTGTTTAATCCCTTTCAAACCTACTCTCTAAGGGGTTTTCGGGTGCTGAACACGAATCTGAAGTCCGTTTTTCGATAAAACGCTTCCTTCATGGTTATTTTCGCGTTTTTTCATCAAAATTGTTCAAAAATAAACTCTGTTTAATCGCTTTCAAACCTACTCTCTCTAAGGGGTTTTTCGGGGTGCTGAACACGAATCTGAAGTCCTTTTTTCGATAAAACGCTTCCTTCATGGTTATTTTCGCGTTTTTTCATCAAAATTGCTCAAAA
Organism: Creontiades dilutus; assembly: GCA_031894815.1. NCBI lineage: Eukaryota > Metazoa > Arthropoda > Insecta > Hemiptera > Miridae > Creontiades > Creontiades dilutus. Next base: position 5,881 of record JAVIWC010009113.1, on the reverse strand, counting down.
ATAAACTCTGTTTAATCGCTTTCAAACCTACTCTCTAAGGGGTTTTCGGGGTGCTGAACACGAATCGGAAGTCCGTTTTTCGATAAAACGCTTTCTTCATGGTTATTTTCGCGTTTTTTCATCAAAATTGCTAAAAAATAAACTTTGTTTAATCGCTTTCAAACCTACTCTCTAAGGGGTTTTTCGGGACGCTGAACACGAATCTGAAGTCCGTTTTTCGATAAAACGCTTCCTTCATGGTTATTTTCGCGTTTTCTCAAAATTGCTCAAAAATAAACTCTCTTTAATCCCTTTCAAACCTACTCTCTAAGGGGTTTTTCGGGGTGCTGAACACGAATCTGAAGTCCGTTTTTCGATAAAACGCTCCCTTCATGGTTATTTTCGCGTTTTTTCATCAAAATTGTTCAAAAATTAACTCTGTTTAATCGCTTTCAAACCTACTCTCTAAGGGGTTTTTCGGGGTACTGAACACGAATCTGAAGTCCGTTTTTCGATGAAACGCTTCCTTCATGGTTATTTTCACGTTTTTTCATCAAAATTGCTCAAAAATTAACTCTGTTTAATCCCTTTCAAACCTACTCTCTTAGGGGTTTTCGGGGTGCTGAACACGAATCTGAAGTCCGTTTTTCGATAAAACGCTTCCTTCATGGTTATTTTCGCGTTTTTTCATCAAAATTGCTCAAAAATAAACTCTGTTTAATCGCTTTCAAACCTACTCTCTAAGGGTTTTCGGGGTGCTGAACACGAATCTGAAGTCCGTTTTTCGATAAAACGCTTCCTTCATGGTTATTTTCGCGTTTTTTCATCAAAATTGCTCAAAAATAAACTCTGTTTAATCGCTTTCAAACCTACTCTCTAAGGGGTTTTTCGGGGTGCTGAACACGAATCTGAAGTCCGTTTTTCGATAAAACGCTTCCTTCATGGTTATTTTCGCGTTTTTTCATCAAAATTGCTCAAAAATTAACTCTGTTTAATCGCTTTCAAACCTACTCTCTAAGGGGTTTTTTCGGGGTGCTGAACACGAATCTGAAGACCGTTTTTCGATAAAACGCTTCCTTCATGGTTATTTTCGCGATTTTTCATCAAAATTGTTCAAAAATAAACTCTGTTTAATCCCTTTCAAACCTACTCTCTAATTGGTTTTTCGGCGTGCTGAACACGAATCTGAAGTCTGTTTTTCGATAAAACGCTTCCTTCATAGTTATTTTCGCGTTTTTTTCATCAAAATTGTTCAAAAATTAACTCTGTTTAATCGCTTTCAAACCTACTCTCTAAGGGGTTTTCGGGGTGCTGAACACGAATCTGAAGTCCGTTTTTCGATAAAACGCTTCCTTCATGGTTATTTTCGCGTTTTTTCATCAAAATTGTTCAAAAATAAACTTTGTTTAATCGCTTTCAAACCTACTCTCTAAAGGGGTTTTTCGGGGTGCTGAACACGAATCTGAAGTCCTTTTTCGATAAAACGCTTCCTTCATGGTTATTTTCGCGTTTTTTCATCAAAATTGCTCAAAAATAAACTGTTTAATCGCTTTCAAACGTACTCTCTAAGGGGTTTTCAGGGTGCTGAACACGAATCTGAAGTCCTTTTTTCGATAAAACGCTTCCTTCATGGTTATTTTCGCGTTTTTTCATCAAAATTGCTCAAAAATTAGCTCTGTTTAATCGCTTTCAAACCTACTCTGTAAAGGGTTTTTTCGGGGGTGCTGAACACGAATCTGAAGTCCGTTTTTCGATAAAACGCTTCCTTCATGGTTATTTTGCGTTTTTTCATCAAAAATGCTCAAAAATAAACTCTGTTTAATCGCTTTCAAACCTACTCTCTAAGGGAGTTTTTCGGGGTGCTGAACACGAATCTGAAGTCCGTTTTTCGATAAAACGCTTCCTTCATGGTTATTTTCGCGTTTTTTCATCAAAATTGCTCAAAAATAAACTCTGTTTAATCGCTTTCAAACCTACTCTCTAAGGGGTTTTCGGGGTGCTGAACACGAATCTGAAGTCCTTTTTCGATAAAACGCTTCCTTCATGGTTATTTTCGCGTTTTTTCATCAAAATTGCTCAAAAATCTCTGTTTAATCCTTTCAAACCTACTCTCTAAGGGGTTTTCGGGGTGCTGAACACGAATCTGAAGTCCGTTTTTCGATAAAACGCTTCCTTCATGGTTATTTTCGCGATTTTTCATCAAAATTGCTCAAAAATTATCTCTGTTTAATCCCTTTCAAACCTACTCTCTAAGGGGTTTTCGGGGTGCTGAACACGAATCTGAAGTCCGTTTTTCGATAAAACGCTTCCTTCATGGTTATTTTCGCGATTTTTCATCAAAATTGCTCAAAAATTATCTCTGTTTAATCCCTTTCAAACCTACTCTCTAAGGGGTTTTCGGGGTGCTGAACACGAATCTGAAGTCCGTTTTTCGATAAAACGCTTCCTTCATGGTTATTTTCGCGATTTTTCATCAAAATTGCTCAAAAATTATCTCTGTTTAATCCCTTTCAAACCTACTCTCTAAGGGGTTTTTCGGGGTGCTGAACACGAATCTGAAGTCCGTTTTTCGATAAAACGCTTCCTTCATGGTTATTTTCGCGATTTTTCATCAAAATTGCTCAAAAATTATCTCTGTTTAATCCCTTTCAAACCTACTCTCTAAGGGGTTTTCCGGGGTGCTGAACACGAATCTGAAGTCCGTTTTTCGATAAAACGCTTCCTTCATGGTTATTTTCGCGATTTTTCATCAAAATTGCTCAAAAATTATCTCTGTTTAATCCCTTTCAAACCTACTCTCTAAGGGGTTTTCGGGGTGCTGAACACGAATCTGAAGTCCGTTTTTCGATAAAACGCTTCCTTCATGGTTATTTTCGCGTTTTTTCATCAAAATTGCTCAAAAATTATCTCTGTTTAATCCCTTTCAAACCTACTCTCTAAGGGGTTTTCGGGGTGCTGAACACGAATCTGAAGTCCGTTTTTCGATAAAACGCTTCCTTCATGGTTATTTTCGCGATTTTTCATCAAAATTGCTCAAAAATTATCTCTGTTTAATCCTTTCAAACCTACTCTCTAAGGGGTTTTCAGGGTGCTGAACACGAATCTGAAGTCCGTTTTTTCGATAAAACGCTTCCTTCATGGTTATTTTCGCGATTTTTCATCAAAATTGCTCAAAAATTATCTCTGTTTAATCCCTTTCAAACCTACTCTCTAAGGGGTTTTCGGGGTGCTGAACACGAATCTGAAGTCCGTTTTTCGATAAAACGCTTCCTTCATGGTTATTTTCGCGATTTTTCATCAAAATTGCTCAAAAATTATCTCTGTTTAATCCTTTCAAACCTACTCTCTAAGGGGTTTTCGGGGTGCTGAACACGAATCTGAAGTCCGTTTTTCGATAAAACGCTTCCTTCATGGTTATTTTCGCGATTTTTCATCAAAATTGCTCAAAAATTATCTCTGTTTAATCCCTTTCAAACCTACTCTCTAAGGGGTTTTTCGGGGTGCTGAACACGAATCTGAAGTCCGTTTTTCGATAAAACGCTTCCTTCATGGTTATTTTCGCGATTTTTCATCAAAATTGCTCAAAAATTATCTCTGTTTAATCCCTTTCAAACCTACTCTCTAAGGGGTTTTTCGGGGTGCTGAACACGAATCTGAAGTCCGTTTTTCGATAAAACGCTTCCTTCATGGTTATTTTCGCGATTTTTCATCAAAATTGCTCAAAAATTATCTCTGTTTAATCCCTTTCAAACCTACTCTCTAAGGGGTTTTTCGGGGTGCTGAACACGAATCTGAAGTCCGTTTTTCGATAAAACGCTTCCTTCATGGTTATTTTCGCGATTTTTCATCAAAATTGCTCAAAAATTATCTCTGTTTAATCCCTTTCAAACCTACTCTCTAAGGGGTTTTCGGGGTGCTGAACACGAATCTGAAGTCCGTTTTTCGATAAAACGCTTCCTTCATGGTTATTTTCGCGATTTTTTCATCAAAATTGCTCAAAAATTATCTCTGTTTAATCCCTTTCAAACCTACTCTCTAAGGGGTTTTTCAGGGGTGCTGAACACGAATCTGAAGTCCGTTTTCGATAAAACGCTTCCTTCATGGTTATTTTCGCGATTTTTCATCAAAATTGCTCAAAAATTATCTCTGTTTAATCCCTTTCAAACCTACTCTCTAAGGGGTTTTTTCGGGGTGCTGAACACGAATCTGAAGTCCGTTTTTCGATTTTCGGGGTGCCTGAACACGAATTCGAAGTCCGTTTTTCGATAAAACGCTTCCTTCATGGTTATTTTCGCGATTTTTCATCAAAATTGCTCAAAAATTATCTCTGTTTAATCCCTTTCAAACCTACTCTCTAAGGGGTTTTTCGGGGTGCTCGCTTCCTTCATAGTTATTTTCGCGATTTTTCATCAAAATTGCTCAAAAATTATCTCTGTTTAATCCCTTTCAAACCTACTCTCTAAGGGGTTTTTCGGGGTGCTGAACACGAATCTGAAGTCCGTTTTTCGATAAAACGCTTCCTTCATGGTTATTTTCGCGATTTTTCATCAAAATTGCTCAAAAATTATCTCTGTTTAATCCCTTTCAAACCTACTCTCTAAGGGGTTTTCGGGGTGCTGAACACGAATCTGAAGTCCGTTTTTCGATAAAACGCTTCCTTCATGGTTATTTTCGCGATTTTTCATCAAAATTGCTCAAAAATTATCTCTGTTTAATCCCTTTCAAACCTACTCTCTAAGGGGTTTTCGGGGTGCTGAACACGAATCTGAAGTCCGTTTTTCGATAAAACGCTTCCTTCATGGTTATTTTCGCGATTTTTCATCAAAATTGCTCAAAAATTAACTCTGTTTAATCCTTTCAAACCTACTCTCTAAGGGGTTTTTCGGGGTGCTGAACACGAATCTGAAGTCCGTTTTTCGATAAAACGCTTCCTTCATGGTTATTTTCGCGATTTTTCATCAAAATTGCTCAAAAATTAACTCTGTTTAATCCCTTTCAAACCTACTCTCTAAGGGGTTTTCGGGGTGCTGAACACGAATCTGAAGTCCGTTTTTCGATAAAACGCTTCCTTCATGGTTATTTTCGCGATTTTTCATCAAAATTGCTCAAAAATTAACTCTGTTTAATCCTTTCAAACCTACTCTCTAAGGGGTTTTCGGGGTGCTGAACACGAATCTGAAGTCCGTTTTTCGATAAAACGCTTCCTTCATGGTTATTTTCGCGATTTTTCATCAAAATTGCTCAAAAATTAACTCTGTTTAATCCCTTTCAAACCTACTCTCTAAGGGGTTTTCGGGGTGCTGAACACGAATCTGAAGTCCGTTTTTCGATAAAACTTCCTTCATGGTTATTTTCGCGTTTTTTCATCAAAATTGCTCAAAAATTAACTCTGTTTAATCGCTTTCAAACCTACTCTCTAAGGGGTTTTCGGGGTGCTGAACACGAATCTGAAGTCCGTTTTTCGATAAAACGCTTCCTTCATGGTTATTTTCGCGTTTTTTCATCAAAATTGCTCAAAAATTAACTCTGTTTAATCGCTTTCAAACCTACTCTCTAAGGGGTTTTCAGGGGTGCTGAACACGAATCTGAAGTCCTTTTTTCGATAAAACGCTTCCTTCATGGTTATTTTCGCGAAGGGGTTTTTCGGTGCTGAACACGAATCTGAAGTCCTTTTTTCGATAAAACGCTTCCTTCATGGTTATTTTCGCGTTTTTTCATCAAAATTGCTCAAAAATAAACTCTGTTTAATCGCTTTCAAACCTACTCTCTAAGGGGTTTTCGGGGTGCTGAACACGAATCTGAAGTCCTTTTTCGATAAAACGCTTCCTTCATGGTTATTTTCGCGTTTTTCATCAAAATTGCTCAAAAATTATCTCTGTTTAATCGCTTTTCAAACCTATTT
>JAVIWC010009112.1:0-12407 GCA_031894815.1 Creontiades dilutus | reverse complement strand
ACGCTCGGCGGTTTAGCCGCGAATTTCACCAACACTGGGGCCCTCCGTAGGCCAGAACCTGAGAGTTGAGGTCAATCAACCCCAACTATCGCCCGAAAATTAGTTAACCCAAGAAACCGATTTTCGCCAAGTAAACTCCAATTTTTCTCATTTTAAACATCAATATACAAAAGCTATAGCTTTTCCAAGTCAGATTCACAAATTTCCAAACCAATTGCAGAATTTTCCATTTCAATTTCAGACTTTTCCATTTCAATTCCAGAATTTTCCATTTCAATTTCAGACTTTTCCATTTTAATTTCAGAATTTTCCATTTCAATTTCAGAATGTGATCAACATAAGGATGGGACCGTAAAAAAGGGGGATAAAGTAGGTAGCACACAAAATGTATTAATAAAATTAAAAAATTATCACGAGAGGTGAGAAGGAACTGGTACATCAAATTGATAAAATATGCGCATGTTTTGCTTCCGAGTCTGCGAAGCAGCGGAAGCCTTGTGTTCACTTTCGGAAGCCAAACAATTTTCGTTGTCCGAATTTAGAATTTCCAGTCGTATTTCGCGTTTCATAGTCTACTAAACAAATTTGGTTCCCTGTCTGTCTGTCAGTCCGCATTTCCTTTTTACAGCCATAACTTCCACAATTTTGAATGAATTTAGCTCATATTTTGAGGGATTTTGCAGATAAAGTATCTTGAGGTCCCATTCGAATTTCATCTCAATATAATCAGCGATAAGCTCTGGGCACGCGCTAACGTGAAATTTTTGAAATAGGTATAACTTTTTGGCTGTTTCAAAATTTCACGTTAACGAATTTACCGCTGAATATATTGAGATGAAATTCTCACCTCCTCGAAAGATAATTTTTTAAATTTTTCATCCACAATTGTGGAAGTTTGGCTGTAACAAGGAAATGCGGACTACTCATTTCAACCAAATTTATTTAGTTACGCTTGCTACCCGGATGTTGAATCAACATTCTGAAATTGAAATGGAAAAAACGTGCTGTTTCAACGAAAATTCAACTCAACTTTGTTATTTATTATTACATTTTGTGTGCTACCTACTCATTTCCTTCACTTTATCTCCCTTTTTTACGCTTCTACCCGGATGTTGATCACATTCTGAAATTGAAATGGAAAATTCTGAAATTGAAACGAAAATTCAACTCAACTTTGTTATTTAATAGCTATTGGGGTAACCACTAGATACACATTCTGATCCAGTCAAAGTTCATAGATTTTTGTAGTTTTTGAAATGCATTGATGGTTTATGATGGCTATGTGCGATATGAAGGTACCTACATGATTAGCACGGATCCCCTTGTGTAGGAACGGAAGACGTGGAACTTTTGAAGGAAGAAAGAAGAAATTCAGAACACTATTCTTAAACTTATTTTACGGAGGCCCTCCAGATACCATACTCGTATGTTACATAGAGACTTTGGAACAATGTGCATTCCCGATTTATTTGTGCTAAAGCCCTGTACTTTTGTATTTAAGACGGAAATAGACAAAGAAAATATTGGTACTGGCTCATACGGTACGAGAACGGTAGGGACATCTAACATAAGACTGCCTAAAATAAATATTGAAATGTACAGGAGATGCGCATATGTTGTGGCTTTGAAATTTTTCTATGAAAATAATATTAGTTTAGGTGAATTTAATGATGTATCAGCATTAAAAAAACATGTTTCAGACATATTACTAAACTCATATAATTAGAATTTATCTTATTCGTAGTTTTTTGAGAAATTTTTGCCAGTTGGCTGAATAATTGATTTGTTTTCCTGAGACTCCACGAAAGAACACAAGTTCTTGAGAACATAGCCTTCCGTGGGCACGTTGTAAAGCATGTACTATACTGAGAATGTCAAGATTCGTTTTCTTTAACAAAAATTTTATTTTACTTTCTCTATATTTTTCATTGATTTTGTATGTGTAAAAACGTATAAGTGCAAATACATAAATATATACATGTCTGTTACCTATATGAAGGTTACAGTGTCTAATAAATGTTTAATAAATAAATAAAATGGTTAATTGTGGACAAGGTAAGATCAAGTTTACAATATGGAATTTCGCTTTGGATGCATGTTCCAAGGATGATTCAGAATTTCTAATCAAAATAGATATCAACAAAATTTGTTATTTAGGTATTTTGGTCGAGAACAGATTCACGTGCTATGATATCTCATTTTCAATAAGATCCAAACAATAATGACCAAGTTCATAGATTTTGTTGTATTTTTAAATTCATTGATGGTTTATGATGGCTATGTGCGATATGAAGGTACCTACAAAGGAGGTAGATATTGAACTGTTATCAGGTTTAAAGAGAATCTACCATGATTAGCACGGATCCACTAGTGTAGGAACGGAAGTACGAGTTCATTATAACAATAATGGTACTAATTGGAGACAAGGTAACTGTCACAAGTTTTTGTAAATTTTGTTGTACCATTTCTCCTTACACTCTTCACAGTTTTACACCTAAACCAAAAGTAGTTTTTCATATGTATTTGTATAGGTTCCAATGAGTATTTCTGAATCAAAAATATTTCAGCGCCAGTGATCATTATAGAAAGGCTATCGAATCATAAATGATGAACCTAAGAGAAGTTGTGTGGAACTTTTTTCAAGATAAAACCGAGAAAAATAATTTTCCTCTTTTCTTATTATTAAGTTTTACATACAGAGTCGGTCTGCAAAAAAAATTATATGTATACACTGTAAATTGAACTTTTTTAAAATAATTTTCCTATTTCTTTCTCTTTCTTTCAGTTATGTAGTTTTTTTGACCACTGTTGAGTTGAATGTAATATGTTTGGGGCAATCCGGATCTGAATGTAATGAATGAATTACTATGAGTAAACTGGAATAAAAAAACTTTCAGATAGCTATTCGCGTTTAAATGTTGGTTTATTATTCAATAATAAACCATTGTAATCGCTCTTGAAAAAAAAAATTCTAACCCCCCTGAAAATGCCATGGTTTACGTTTCAAAGGTTGTAGAATCCAAATCTGCAATACAAATTCTTCCGTTCGTCCGTACGCACGATTTCTCCTAAACGGCTGAAGCAAAAAAGCTGAAATTTTCAGGAAAAATCCATGTTGGTCCGGCGACGGCCCAATTCTTGAGCCAGCTCTCTCACTTAATTTAAAGGGCCCTTTAAGGGTTGTCAAAGTTCTGTAAAATCCCTAAAAACCTCAAAAAAAAGTCAAGGCGGCCTAAATTTGTACTCTTTTTGAAGAACACTCCACGAGGAATCGAATGAGCCCCTCCCCAGGTCCGTAGGTCAAACCATTCCCGATCTATGGCCCGATTTATGGTGCCAGCATTCGCGTTATTTTGGTTTATTATTGTTTTTGTGTTGATGCAGTAACCTAGTGACGTAGTGATGAAGTGATGTAGTAATGTGGATACTGCAGTGAACTCCTAAAAGGCTTTGTAGCCGATACACGGGTTGAATCATTCTGATAACCATAAAAAACGCTGCAAATTCTCTCACTGGGGTTTATCATTCAATTAGCTTGCGTTCATGATTTGAATTTCTACTAAGCTTTGGAGTGTGCATACTAAATTTCAGGAGATATGCATAGAGCCCGTAAATCTGTTCTCAACCAAAATACCTATTCGGATTGATCAGTTGATCATATTTGTGTGCCTCCTGAAATTCAATAATCGCTCTATCACCTGTGAAACATGCACACTCCAAAGCTTAGTAGAAATTCAAATCATGAACGCAAGCCAATTGAATAATAAACCCCAGTGAAAGAATTTGCAGCGTTTTTATTTTCGGACTGTCTCTATGATCTCGAGGATTAGGTAGACAATCTTGGGGAGTAAAAATGCAAAAATAATAACGTAATTAATGAAGTACAGTGAGAATAGAGGAATTCATGGCCAAATGTTGTAGTAGGGTACCTTATTCTATTGGCAGTAAAGAAATGTTAGAACTACTAGATCTTGTAGCTTGACCACACGAAAAACACGGCGCTCAGGGCTACCTAGCCAGCAAGACACGTCGGTCGTGAAGGCTTAGCGGAATTCATTCGAAACACGTGCACACCGTTCCTCTTCAGTATTTGGATCCATCAAAATTTGACCATTTTTACCAGCCCAAGAGGTTACATTTTCATTTGATTATATGAATGTCATTTCCATACCATCTTGGAAACGGTTTAACTCAAGGGGTTGGAGACCCACCATGGAAGTTGGTACTCCCTCCCCAAAACAATATTCAAGCAATGTCATTGTCATTAAATGTATTTATTCATTTGTATGAATACATGTAAGTTACGTCCACTTTCTCCACCCTTTTGCTTACTCAGCTTTCCAACATATTTAAATGAATTAATAGGTTCATCCGTATTTCCAGAACGTTACGCTGCCCGATTTCTATCTAGTGATGTACCTATTTTTGAATGTTGTCACGTAATAAACAATTGTTTCAATCAACTTTTTGACTCGCCCGAAATAACTTTTTTGGAAAAGTTTCCGCTTTCCCGCACTTGTGGACACCCCTGATATAATTAAACCACAATGGACCAATAACAAAGACCGTAAATTTGCAATGAATTTAATTTGATACAAAACTATCATCACTTAACGTGGATTAGAGCTTCAATAGCTAATCCTGAGAGTTTATTTTTCTTATACAATAGAAAGATCTAGAAATCGACGGGATACCCTATTTTTTGAACATTATTAAAATCACACCTCCCCAGCGATTGTAAGATCTAGATTCAGTGAACGGATACGATATGCGTTACTTGTAATCCTCCCCAGGTTAAATAACCGACTGGATACTAAATATGTCCACCTTTCGTTGCCTACTTCATAAGATTAATTACATTTAATCAATATCTTTAAACAGTGACTGGAAACCATGCGTTGCTGTGTGCACCTCCCCAGCGGCCCGAACTATGACTTGTATTTACACATTTATAAATTTTATAAATGTATAAATACATTTTCAGATAGAAAAAACGAACCATATTTAAATGAATTAAAAGGTTCACTATTTTTTACTTTCTATCTAGTGATGTAATTTATTTTTGAATGTTGTCACGTTAAACACTGTTTCAATCAACTTTAGCGCCCCAATAATTTTTTGCAACCCCGCCCCCTCTCTTGTGGACATCCCTGATATAATAAAACCATAATGGACCAATAAAAAAGACCGTAAATTTGCAATGAATTTAATTTGATACAAAACTATCATCACTTAACGTGGATTAGAGCTTCAATTGCTAATCCTGAGTGTTTATTTTTCTTATACAAAAGAAAGATGCGGAGTGACGGGCAAAACCTATTTTTTCGATACATTAACATTATGAGTAACTGCTGTATTGAACTTGGTCATTATTGAAACCCTACGATATTAATTACTTTAATATCGGTTATCCTTTTGGCTCTAAATATGTCCTTTCGTTGCCCGTAATACCCGTGGGAGCTCTGATATTGATGGTACCTGCAAAACAATCTGTCGATGGTTGATGGTGGAATCCTCATCAAAACTTTCGCTCTAAAGCTTTAGTTGAATGTGACTGCAGGGTTGTATTAATCCCTTTAGCAGCGTTAAGGGCAAGGGCTGATCTTGGTTTAAGGAAGGTCTGCGGAGGGATCCGCAAAATTCATCTATGTTGGTTTTGTTTATTATTCAATGATAAACCATTGTAGGTAATCGCTCTTGAAAAAAAAATATTCTAACCCAACCCTGAAAATTTCATGGTTTATGTTTCAAAGGGTGTAGAATCCGAATCTGCAATAAAAAAATTTCCGTCCGTCCGCCGTACGCCGTACGCACGATTCTCCCAAATGGCTGAAGCAAAAAATCTGAAATTTTCAGGAAAAATCCATGTTGGTCCGACGTCGCCCCAATTCTTGAGCCAGCTCTCTCACTTAATTCAAAGTGCCCTATAACGGTTGTCAAAGTTTTGTAAAATCCCTAAAAACCTCAAAAAAAAGTCAAGGCGGCCTAAATTTGTACTTTTTTTGAAGAACACTCCACGAGGGATCGAATGAGCCCTTCCCCAGGTCCGTAGGTCAAACCATTCTCGATCTATGGCCCGATTTATGGTGCCAACATTCGCGTTATTTTGGTTTATAATTGTTTTTGTGTTGATATCAGTAACCTAGTGACGTAGAGATATAGTGATGTAGTAATGTGGATACTGGAGTGAACTCCTAAAAGGCTTTGTAGCCGATACACGGTTTGAAGCATTCTGACAACCATTAAAAGAAAAAGAAAAAACGCTGCAAATTCTTCACTGGGGTTTATTATTCAATTGGCTTGAATAAATCAGTCTACCTTTGGCTACATGTTCAAATTTGGATTTGGGGAAGTTTTAACGCAACACAAGTGCTAAAAGGCTCGATAAATTATAGATATTTTTTTGAGGGGGTATTGAGGTTCAATAAAAACGCTGCTAATTCTTTCACTGGGGTTTATCATTCAATTGGCTTGCGTTCATGATTTGAATTTCTACTAACCTTTGGAGTGTGCTTGTTCCACAGGTGATAGAGTGATTATTGAATTTCAGAAGGTATGCATAGAGCACGTAAATCTGTTCTCGACCAAAATACCTATTTGGATTGATCAGTTGATCATATTTGTGTGCCTCCTGAAATTCAATAATCGCTCTATCACCTGTGAAACACGCACACTCCAAAGCTTAGTAAAAATTCAAATCATGAACGCAAGCCAATTGAATAATAAACCCCAGTGAAAGAATTTGCAGCGTTTTCCTGAAAATTTCAGATTTTCTGATTTTTCCTTAATATTATAGGAGTGCTACAACCCGTGTATCGGGTACAAAGCCTTTTAGGAGTTCACTCCAGTATCCAAATCACTACATCATTACGTCACTAGGTTACTGATATTAACACAAAAACAATAATAAACCAAAATAACGAGAATGTTGGCACCATAAATCGGGCCATAGATCCATAGAACCATAGAATGGTTTGACCTACGGACCTGGGGAGGGGCTCAGGTCCACAAACAGATTTACGTGCTCTATGCATATCTCCTGAAATTCAATAATCGCTCTATCACCTGTGAAACACGAACACTCCAAAGCTTAGTAGAAATTGAAATCATGAACGCAAGCCAATTGATTAATAAACCCCAGTGATTTGAACATAGAAGCGTATTCTCTGATACTCTGCTCCTAACAACAGAGGCTAACAAGGGTTTACGTGAGCGCATTCTGTGTTCATAAACGGTACCAGAGAGGCTAGTGCTTACCAAGGTGGATGGTACACGAATGACGTCCTCGGGCGGACGGAAAAGTGGTGATGCCGGAATAACAAAGAGAGGAAGGAGCCCACCCGAAGGTTAGTTGAAGAATTGTTGAGCGGGGGGGGGGCGGAACTGTCGGGTTGGTCGCTAAGAATTGGATTGTACTCCTGTTAATCATTTAAATGATAAAATGTATTTAGTAAAGGAAGAATTCAGGGTATCCTAAACGAATATAGTGAAGAAATGGTTCAGAATTTAATTCTCTGAATATGGAGACCTTGCCATAATTTTGTTTACCGATTCGCTAACATAAAACTGAATTGAAAGTTTAGTGTGATCGAAATAAAACGTATTCATCTTAGAGGTGGGTAGTGAGTGAGTGACCTTGTCTCAAAGAACTTCTCTTTCAAGTGAACTTGTCCCAAATGACCTGCGGAAGGAAGACCTGCATGGGTCCCCGTGGCCGACATTCGAACTACTCAGACGGTCGCGAACTTTTTGTGGCAAGTGAACTTCGAGACCTGCAGGTCGCAACCGTCTCTTGCTGAGGAGTCTTGACTCAAGATAACCGTTCACTCTCCCCACCTAACAACCTGGGAAGGTCGCCGTTCCTTTACAGCAGATTCTACTGTTCAAATAAAATTTATTCATGAGGACTCGGAAAATGACCTCTTTTTGGTACCTGTCATTGTTTTACCGAGAGGTAGTCATGTAAGGAGTACAGTGGACGTCTGTCAACTACCGAACCCTGACTGTACACGAAGATAATAGAGGCCCCATTCATTCACAACGTGAATTGTGGATGAACTGGTGAACTTCTCCCACTGACCTTGTCTTTGGACTGAGTGACCTGCAGGGAGTCTACTCCCTCAGGTGACCTGGGTTTACACACCTCTAATTCATCTCCTATATACGGATGAATCATCACGACGGGGAATTAAGTGCCTCCCCAACTTCGCATCGCAGAATTATTCGTTTACTTTTTATCGCCGAGGCTGCTCCGTTAAGGCAACCAAAACAACGGCCTCCCCTCCTTTAGGCAAAGCCGTAGCGTGCGGTAAGTACATAAACTGTATCAAACATTTGCCGTGGGAAACAATGTCTCGCGAGAAGGTTATTACCGCTCAACTTTCTTTTTTTACACCCATCAAAACGGCCTTCCTTCTTTTTCTTGGGAAAGTACAACTTCCTTCGTGTAGTACAGCAATATTCGCAGATTATTCGTCAACGGGTAAAGTTTGGTCTCGTATAGGCTGAAGTTGGGTGATTCCGCGTTGGCAGAATCTGAACACAAATTTTCATTACGGCGATTCGCGTCAAAGAGCTCTGTCACACACACCCTTTCTCAAAAAGTGACGGGAAACGTACATCATTAATTATTTCAGATTAACGTACCAAATGAGCTGGTTTGAATTATGATAACAAACAAGAAAACGCTGCAAATTCTTTCAATGATTCATGATTTGAATTTCTACTAAGCTTTGGAGTGTGCGTGTTTCACAGGCGATAGAGCGATTATTGAATTTCAGGAGATATGCATAGAGCACTTAAATCGGTTCTCAACCAAAATACCTATTTGGATTGATCAGTTGATCATATTTGTGTGCCTCCTGAAATTCAATAATCGCTTAATCACCTTGAAACACGCACACTCCTAAAACACAGCCCCACAAAGAAAAAAAAAGTCAAGATTCGGATTTTATTTTATTTCTTTGTGATATCCCTGTGATATTCAAAAGAATTGAAAGTCATTGGAGGAGACCACAACAAAGTTAGAAAGCCTTTTCAAAAATCATATTCAATTTTAGCGAATCTGGAAACACAGAAATCCTTACCTTATTCGACTTGTCGCGAAAAATCAAATTTCAACCCCAAGGAGCGGATATTAGGGGATGATTGATGGGAAGCTAGTTTCCCCAAGTACTCTCCCTGTCTGAAGTAGAAAAAAAATGTAGAATTTCCCTTAAAAAGATGTCGTAGTTCACCCCAATCTAATGACTCAAAAAGAAGGTTCTGACGCCAATTTAGGGGTAGTTTTTTGGCCATAGCTCATAATTTTATTAGTCAGGACATTTTTTGGACCTTGGATTCGAATTCTTCATAAAAAAATACATAGAGATCCTTTTTTTTTTTTTTTTTTTTTTTTTTTTTAATGTGTAATCTGCATTCAAACGTGGGAGAGAAAATAATGGTAACCTTGGCTGGTCACCTTTTGTGGGAAAAAAGGAACTCCGAGAGTCAACTCATTAAGGAGTTTTCGACAACCCCAGTAAAACAAAGAAAGCAAATAAGTAGAAGAGGACCCAATGCACTGAATTCATTTCGTGTTCTCATCATTTGTGAGGGCAATTTCTACTCCACTCCAAATATTAGTAGAAATTCAAATCATGAATCATTGAATAATGAACCCCAGTGAAAGAATTTTTTTTTCAAGAGCGATTACAATGGAAAAATATTCTATTTGAAAATTTTAAATTTGGTAACGCGAAGCATGCATATCAGAATGCTTCAACCAGTGTATCGGCTATAAACCCTTTTAGGAGTTCACTCCAGTATCCACATTCTCTACATCACTGGGTTACTGCGATCAAAACAAAAAAAAACCCTTGTGTTTGTTTTGATCGCAGTAACCTAGTGATGTAGTGAATGTGGATGCAAATGTTGGCACCATAAATCGGGCCATACATCGGGAATGGTTTGAATTACTGACCTGGGGAGGGGCTCATTCGATTCCTCATGGAAAGTTCTTAAAAATAAAGTCCAAATTTAGGTCGCCTCGACTTTTTTTAAGGTTTTTAGGGATTTAACAAAACTTTGACAACCCTTAAAGGGCATTAAGTGAGAGTGCTGGCTAAAGAATTGGAGCGTTGTCGGACCAATATTGATTTTTCCTGTAAAATTTCAGAATTTTTACTTCGTTTGGGATAAATTGTGCGTACGGCGGACGGACGGAAAAATTTTTATTGCATATTTGGATTCTACACTCTCTGAAACGTAAACCATGAAATTTTCAGGGGGGTTACAAATTTTTTTCAAGAGCGATTACAGTGGTTTATTATTGAATAATAATGAACCAAAACGGGTTAACACTGTTGTTTCAACTTTCGATTAGGGTCGATTTACATTATCGAACAACCGCATTGACTTTTCGTTCAAATTACAGTTGAGTTACGTTCCCGACCTCAGCTAAAAAGAGATGGCGAGGTCCCCACAAAGGCCGTTTCATCATTCAGCACGATTAGGAAAGAACTTACAGTAAGAACCCGCTTAACGTAGATTCGGAAAACGTACAGTCTTACTCTGAAAATGTTGTCCGCACAGTGAACATTTTTTCGGAGAACATATAAAGTTAGTTCTAATATATTTTTCCAAATTTTGAATTTGCCGCGTGGAAGAAAATGGTTTTTGGGCAAATTTCGGCGCATTTGCCGCGAACCCACGCCAACATGCCTTTGTCTCAGTTACAGTGAATCCTCCTCAGCCCCCATTTGTCTACAAGTCCATTCTTTGTCGGTAAGTGATAATGCTATCTATTCATTTATTGTTTTTTCTTATTCTTTCTTCCTTAATTTATTATTTCTTCAAATGTAAATTACTGTACCCTTGTCCTATCGGTATTATTTAGCAATAATATTGTACAAAAAAATAAATTTGAAATGTGTGGAGAACTTAGGTTGCGGATTTGTGACGATTTAACCAAATATAGCTATGCAACGTAAAATCCATAAAGCCCACTTTGTCAGTTTTGAGTGGTTTCATGTCGATTAGATTTGGAGGATATTCGGAGAAGAATAAAGCGTTAGAGCAACACACCCTCAATATACTCGTTTGAACACATTGATGTCTGCGGAAACACATCCCATATCGATTTGGTTCCTAGAATTGCTGCAGCAAGCTTAAATTTTTTAATTTTGCTATGTTTCACAAACAGTTTGAGCACATGTAAAAAAGTGCACAAAAAGTATAACTAATTGGCCGGCCGGTGCCCTAAGCGTGTTGAACGAGCAGTTCCAGCACGTTTCAATCAGCTTCAACTTTGGATTTTTGTAGTTTATTATTCAATAATAAACCATTGTAATGGCTCTTGAAAAAAAAAATGCTAACCCCCCCCCCCCCCCCTGAAAAGTTCATGGTTTACGTTTCAAAGGGTGTAGAATCCGAATCTGCAATAAAAAATTTCAGTCGTCCGCCGTACGCCGTACGCACGATTTATACCAAACGCCTAGAACAAAAAATCTGAAATTTTCAGGAAAATCCATGTTGGTCCGACAACGCCCCAATTCTTTAGCCAGCTCTCTCACTTAATTTAAAGTGCCGTTTAAGGATTGTCAAAGTTTTGTAAAATCCCTAAAAACCTCAAAAAAAAGTCAAGGTGGCCTAAATTTGGACTTTTTTTGAAGAATCGGGTGAGGAATCAAATGAGCCCCTCCCCAGGTCCGTAGCTCAAACCATTCCCGATGTATAGTCCGATTTATGGTGCCAAATTTGCGTTTTTTTGGTATTTTTTTGGATACTGGAATGAACTCCTAAAATGGTTTATAGCCGATACACGGGTTGAAGCATTCTGATATGCACGCTCCTTCTTACGAAATTTAAAATTTTCAAATAGAATATGTTTCCATTGTAATCGCTCTTGAAAAAAAACGCTGCAAATTCTTTCACTGGGGTTTATTATTATTCATTTGGTTTGCGTTCATGATTTGAATTTCATACTAAGCTTTGGAGTGTGCGTGTTTCACTGGTGATAGAGCGATTATTGAATTTCAGGAGGCACACAAATATGATCAACTAATCGAATCCAAATTGGTATTTTGGTTGAGAACCGATGTAAGTGCTCTATGCACGTCTCCTGTGAAACACGCACATTCCAAAGCTTAGTAGAAATTCAAATCATGAATCATTGAATAATAAAGTGAAAGAATTTGCAGCGTTCTTACATGGACCTAGAAAAAAGTTATTAATTTATTTTCTTCGTTGCCTTCCATTGATAGCTCGAACCACCCAGGACTTAGCTCCTAAAATTATTCCATTTTTAATAACTTCTCAAGGATTGTACGAGTAAGACACAAATGGCTGGAAGTTTCATTTTGTTTGGAATCAATCAATTTATAACTTCCAGTTGTCCACCAATCCAACATGGTAACATTTTATACTCC
>JAVIWC010009111.1:0-12633 GCA_031894815.1 Creontiades dilutus | reverse complement strand
ACCTATAGAGGACCATCTACACGCCAACCCGCACAATACCTGGAAATTTCATCAAAATCGGACAATAACTTCGTGTAGTTTTGCCCGTAACAAGGATTTGCTGACAGACAGACAGACAGACACACAGACAGACGCGGAACCAAAATTGTTCAGAAAGGCCTAAAACGCAAAATGCGAGTGGAATTTTTGATTTTGGAGACAACAAAATTTTCACATTCCGAAAGTGAAAACAATGCTTCCGCTACCTTAGTAGACTCGGAAGCAACACGAACTACAAACGGTTGTATATGTTTGCGACAATAACGATTTGAAGTGGCAACATCATCGTGCACAATCAAGAATTCAAAAATGTTGGCAGTTGATCAGCAAGCAAATACAAAGGTATTGCCCATTTTGATGACGGTGGATTAGCAAACGGGCTGCAGGGCAGTCAATGTTAGAAAGTGAGTGGTTCATTAACAGGCTTCGACGGGCTGAAGCTATACGCGATACCACTGATGCCAAAAAGCCTTGTAGTTTATGCTGAGGTTTAGAAGTTTCAACCATCGGAAGTAGGAACCATCCATATATTTGAACAATTGTCTGCCCTATTTTATCCGTACATTACTCCAAATCAACATGGGTTCATGCGGGGGAGGTCCACCACCACTAACCTCCTAGAATTCCAAGAGTTTACTCTCTTGTCGTTGGGCGCTGGACGTCAGGTTGACCTGATCTCCACTGATTTCTCAAAGGCCTTTGACCGCCTCTCGCACACAGCTATAGTTTCTGTTCTGCGCTCGTTTGGAGTGTTTGGTGGCCTTCTCAGTTGGATGGAGAGCTTCAAAGTGTACGGCGATGACTTCTTACCGGTCTCAACATCCACTAATCTATCCGTATGTGATTAGCGATGAGGAACTGCGGCGTGGAAACCATACGTGACCTGGGCGTGCTCCTGGACCATAGGCTCGGATTCTCAGAACACATATCTGCCATCTCTAGTAGAGCAATGCGTTCGCTGGGATTTGTGAAGAGGAACACACGTGAATTTAATTATCTGCCAGCCCTCATCACCATCTACAAGTCATTGGTATTGCCCATTTTAGAGTACGCCTCTGTAGTGTGGAGCCCGTTCTACCAATGTCACATCCAACAAATTGAGCGGGTCCACCGAAGGTTTCTTCGATATGTGGCTTACAAGCTACATGTAACCCGGGAGGATTTGGATTCTGATGTGTTGAGCAGGAGGTGCGGTCTGATGTGTCCTTCATCACGAAGAGATTTGGCCGACCTTAAGTTTCTCCTCCGATTGATCCGGGGCGATGTGGATTCAATGGCACTCCTTAGTGAGCTCAATTTCCTAGTCCCTCGATCTGGTTCACGATCGGAGAGCCTCTTTTGGATTCCGTTCTCCGCCAACAACTATCTCCAACATCGTCCACTCTCCAGGATCCCCCGCTTGTTCAATCAGCTAATAAACGAGAGCCGTGAAGCCGATCCCTTCTCCCAATCTGAATTAGTTTTCCTCAATAAAGTGAAGTGCCTCATATAAGTTATTTAATTTTTCTTTATTTCCTTCTGATAACAATGTTCAGTAATATTGTATTATACAAAAAAATATTATGTTAATTTTTCAAATTATATTGTATTGGGCTAGCCCGTATTATAAATAAATAAATATTACCATTAAAATACAAGCCATTCGGCACAGACAGGATTTCAAGGTGCAGCTCCTACTGCAAAATAAGAACGCGCTATTTAAGGGAAGTCACAATTGAATTGGGAAGAATATTTAAAATTGCTGAAGGATGGAGATATGCGCTTAGTCAGGTACTGCGAGGTGGCTTCTCATCTTAGGATGAAAACAATGATTGAATATGGCTTTCTATCATAGAATATTGTAATGAGATCAAGTATAAATAGATAAGTTATTAATCAGATAGATAAGTTATTTATCAAATATAAATAGATAAGCTGCAGCATCCAATTTAAGTTGCCAGTTAGTTCTTTTTATTTTGTATATTTGCGTTCAGCTAAGAACTTTTATTTTTGTACTTTTTTTGTCTTTTTGTTCTTTTTGAAATTGGCGAACTCTGCAGACGGTCCTATGTGACCAGGTCATTTGCATGTTTCTTTGCAGTCAAAAAAGTTGTATTTATTTTCACCTGCTATATGAAGCATGTTTTTCATTCATTCAATAGTAAGAGGGGAGATTCGTGTTCATATCTACCTACGAACGCGGATTTCCCTTTGGGTTGGCTCTCAAGGTTGCTCCCCGACTGGGTCATCGATCTCTCTAATTCCATTACAGGAATTTCTTGCCCTCGCGCCCGCTGGCATCCCCATCGTTTTGCATCTTCATCTTCTGCCTACCTCACATCCTCCTCCCTTCCTTTCAATCCAATCAAGTCGTTACGTTGCGTTCGAGGAGGGCTGAGCCGAACCGATACTAAGCCTGGTGGGGTGAAAGGTTTTCCAAGCGGTGTTACTCAACGACCCTTGCGGAGTTCCGTCTGCCCTTTCCCAAATGAGTATCCGTTTACGATCGCAGAGAAAACAAACATAGCGGGAATCCTATTTATCGCCTCTACCGTATTTTCTACCCTCTCTCCACAATATTCATTCAGACAAATAAAAGCCTGTAAAATGAAATATGAGACTACGGAATCCATTTCGGTTTGTATACAAAATACAATTTTTTGTTTGAACGAGGTTTAGGTTCAGTGGACCCAGCTCTACAACGCTCAAATCTAATCAGCAACGTGCAGATAACTCTTGAAGCCGTCATGGTGGGTGCATCCAGGTCAACCGGGATATGCTGGCCCAGACATGCAAAGCCTGGAGGCACGCTCTCCCTGCACATAACCTAACAAATCTGTTTACTACTATTTAGTAGTAAACAGATTTGTTAGGTTTGTTTTAAAACAAAAATTAGCACTTACAATTCCCAACTGACCTGACTTTCCAACGGTATACTCAATTTCAGGATTACCAAATTTTTTCTTTGAGAAATTAAGTTTAATTAGGTTTTTAATTATTTCATGTTTTAATTTTCAGGTTAAATTTAAGTTTCAAATACAAAAAACCAAGTTGGGGGCGTCAATCTTGGTAGGGAAGGGTGTGCAAGGAGCTACTCACGTTCGTTCGGGGATTTTTGAAACAAGAAGTCTACAAAACGCAGGTGAACACAGAAGAAGAGTTGAGGGGAAAAATTGCAGCAGCAGCTCAAAAACTTCAGGAGAAGTTAACACTCTCAGTTACTGTGAGAGCTATTCGAAAACGAGCTAGGTTATGCATTCGTAACAGGGGACGTCAGTTCGAACAAATGTTAACCTAAATTTATTTTTGTTTATTGTACTTTTAACATTCAATACAAAATTATTTAAAATTCATTTTTGTTGTTTTTTATCAGAAAATAAGAATAAAGAAACAGAAAGAAGTGAGAACTTGAGTAACTCCTTGCACCCCCTTCCCTACAAACATTCACCTTGGGCCCCCACCTTGGTTTTTTGTTTTTGAAACTTAATTTCTCAAAGAAAAAATTTCGTAATCCTGAAATTGAGTATACCGTTGGAAAGTTCATGAAATGAGGAAGTTTTTATGAGATTTGACAACTTCTTGGCCTATTTTTAGAACGTCGGCTCTGTTTCGAATTTTATCGAAAAATTTCAAATTTTTCACATTTTCCCTTTCACTGCGATTATGAACAGAGTTATCGAAATTGTATAAGGTTGAAATTATGTTTATCTTATAGAAAATTTAATGCTGAATCCGAAAATGTATAATAAAATTAAAATGGACTCTTCAGTGTTCCAGAAAACTCGATTTCATGACGTGAGGTCGGAGTTGACCGTGAAAGCACTAAAAAAATCATAACTATCCAATGGGCTGAGATAGGACCCCCACTCTGGCGGCATTCTACTCCATTTTCGATGTAGTTTTACCCAAAAAAAAAAATTTTCACACTGATCCCCATCCACACTGTATTACGATACCTGTTAATCAATTACACAGCCTGAACCAAGTACATGACCTTGAAGCTCGAAATGAGCATAAACGTGTTCAGCATATTAGGGGGTTTCGTGGTGGAATTTTCAGTAAAAATAACGTTTTAGGGTCTTGAACGAATAGGAAAACGAGCGTCAACTGCCTAAATTTAGTGATCCTCAATTCAATCTAGTATATACATTGAGCTTCCTGCAAGGCCTACACATTTCCTTTCAGCCTGTATAGTTTTCAAATTGTTTTGTGGAATATTATGTACTCAGTTGAAAGATTTTCAGTTTCAAAAGGTCCAGAGTATCAGCAGGACATGAGAAAAGTGTGTTAGTTTGATTGTGCGTTTGGGCATGAGCAGTGTTGATTTGTGAGCTCTCATACAGGGTGTCACAGGGTTTATGCACAATCCGACTCCTACGTGTTCTACAACTCATTTCCGAACAAAAATGCCTCTTAACAATTGTTTGCCAGAGGCCTCGTTTCCGAATTATTCGCGATTTAAGATTTTTTTCGTGTTTTCGATCTTATGTCATTAAAACTGTGATAACTCCCTCAATTTTGGAGATGGCTCAAATTTGATGACACCGTTGGAAAGAGCGTTGAATTTTCTATCTATTTGATGTCAGAAAACTTTTTAAAATTGCATTGAAGATGTGCGATTGCAGCGCGAAATGGCAGTTTTGTCAAAATCTTGAAATCGCCTGTTTTCCATCTCCCCTAGAAACCCCATTAATGCTTGACGCAGAACTGTGCAGGCCTGATAAAACATGCGAGAAAATGTCAGCTTTCCAACGGTGTAGCCGTTTTGGTTTTTAAAAATATTTTTATTTGAGGAAATGGTGTTTAACTGCAGAAAAACGTGTATTTTCTGTTAAAATTTAGGTTTTTCCGAAAGTCTCGACGAAAAAAGGTTGGAGGCGGGATATACGTAACTTTTCTCGCTGAGTCGAATGGTGACAACGTCAGACCTCTCAAGTGACGATTTAAGTTAGTTTTATCGGATGCTTACACGTTTGTTTGTGAATAGCGTCTACGGCATTCCTAAGCTGTCCGGCTAAAGTCAGGATCGAGAGACGGCTATGGTTTGTGTTCATTTACGATTGATTGCGATGAGTTGATTTCAGTTAAGTAGCCAAAAAATGTTTTCTGACATCAAATGGATGAAAAACTCAACGCTCTTTCCAACGGTATCAACAAATTTGAGCTATCTCTAAAATTGAGAGAGTTATGACAGTTTTAATGACATAAGATCAAAAACACGAAAAAAATCTTAAATCGCGAATAACCCGGAAACGAGGCCTGTGGCAAAAAATTGCTATGAGGTATTTTTGTACAACACGTAGGAGTCGGATTGTGCATAACTCCTGGGACACCCTGTATAACTAAAAAAAAACATAACGTTTGAAAGTTGGGAAAGCTACGGAGGTGGCATTGTCTTGGTCAGGGGTGAGGATATGCAATGACCCGCACGACCGCTCGGTCTTGAAGGAGGGGTTGCTTTGTGCGCCGTGTATCATCAACCTCAATCTGACTTGGCCGTAGCATTGGGTGTTGCAATGATGAAATTTGTTGTTTCTGACCAAATTCAGTTTTAGCAAAATGTTTGTTTACTCAAACTTGTTATCCAGTTGTAGGACAAAAGTAGGATATTGGGGTTCAAATCGAGTTCATATAAAGAGTTGGAGTTTAAACACAATTGTTGAGATATAAACCAAAAACCAAATATTTAAAAATGAAAAATAAAAATGAATTTAATGAATGAAAACATTCATTAGTGAACAGCGTCTACGGCACTCCTAAGCTGTCCAGCCAAAGTCAGGATAATCGAAGAGCCAAGAGACGGCTATTGTTTGTGTTCATTTACGATTGATTGCGATAAGTTGCTAACTAAGGGAAACGAGGCCTCTGTTAAAAATTGCTGTGAGGATTTTTGTTCGGAAATGATTGTAGAACACCTGGGACCCCCTGTAGAGTATTTTCCATAATCTAATCCATACAATCTAAAATATTTCCTAAGAAATAAGATGAAAATTGTCGAAATCAGGCTGGTTGCCCAGATCTGCGGAAACAACACTGGATCACACAAACACAAAGCAGGCAAACCGACACGTAACGAAAGCTGTTCAGAATTGCCAAACCTGTCAAATCTCAGTGGAAATTTTTGATTTTGGGACAAATTTTCTCCTGAAAATGAAAACAACTTTACCGCTGCATACATGTGAACTTGAAAACAAAATACGGACGGTTGTGTGTCAGCGTTAGCGCTTTGCAGAGCCATGATGGACCGGATTCACAAAAAGTCAATCTTGATTGTCAATTTCCTGGTCATCTAAAATTCATTCAGTAAAAAAGGGTCACGAATATTACATATTTTACATTCACGGCTGAATACGTAATATTTAACGGATAGGGTTTTAAAAAACACTTCGAATTTTACATTAGTGTTCATTATTAATGTATTCCCTTTCAGATAAATCACTGATATGTTTATTAAACGAGATTTGTGGAATATCATCTAAACTCAGCGATTGCGTACCTTGTGTGTTCTAGATGGCTTGAAAAATGCTCCATTATACTTCACCCTGGGATTCTAGCTCAGAGGTTGGGAGCTAGTAAACAGAGATGAAAGCTACGGCTGGGGTGGGGGGGGTGGCAGGTACCAGAATGACCCCCTCGGGCGGACGGAAAAGTGGTGATGCCGGGATAACAAAAAGCGGAAGGAGCCCAGCCGAAGGTTAGTTGAAGGAGTGTTGAGTGGGGGGGGGGGACTGTCGGGTAGGTCGCTAAGAACTGGATTGTACTCCTGTTAATCATTTAAATGATAACAAGTTAGCCACATGGGGCCTTCAGCTGATCAGTGTCTAACCACACCTTGTAATTGACTAGTAGATAAACCAAAGATGATAGAATGACTTCAGCCCAATTTACAGTGGGAAACACGCGTTTTTTACGTTTTCTTCAAAATCTCTCACACCAAGGAAATTAATATCAATTTCAATTCATTATAACTTGAAAATGTATTTATTCAGGGTTACACATACAGTGCTGCATGTAAGAAGCACAGATATGATTCAAAAGAAAAAGCGTTAAAATCCTAAATACTTTCAGAAAGCCTCAAAACAGATTTCCAAGGAGAAAAATTGGAAAATTTCCAGTTTTAAAACTTTAGGAGGGATTGTATGAGCTCCATTTTCTACAAAAACTCTTTAAAACCAGTAGTACAACACTTACTCGATTCGGACTATCAAAAGATTATGATTGTACTAATTAATATTTAACTCGCCATAATTTCGTGGGGTTCCGAGTAAAAGTGACCAAGTAACATTTGCAAAATTTTACAGGGGAGCGATCTGAAGTTTCACCTATTTTCTTCTTACGAACACTGGTTGTGTGATGTCTCATCCGACTATGTTTCGATTTTTCTTTATACTGTAGGTAGTTAGCTAGTGCCCGCCTATGATATCGTGCTTCAAAATTCACTTCAGATTAAATAAGAGCTATTTTCCGGAAAACTCTATTTGATCATTATTACCTGCCTGGAGTTTCAAGCTTTACTCATTTGGTCAATTCAATTCTTCGAAAATCTGTCGCATAGTTACATGAAATTGAGGGATTGAATAGTTTTTTCGTTAATTTATCGTGTTGCCAAGCATCTAATAACAATGATATACCTATTTCTGTTAGAAAAGGTTATCCATTACCTATCACTGTAATTGGTCATTTTCACCTGCCCACTATGCAATCTTACAAATCTTACACAGTAAAAGTGATCAAATGGCAATTGATAACATTTACATGCACCAGCGAGAGTACATTTATAATCCATCTCGTGTTTTGTGGTTGAGTTCAAATGCCATTTGGTCACATAAAACTCTTTGGGTCAGGCAGGTAAAATTTATTTTCAAGTATTTCTTGCACATCAGTTTGAAGATAACGTTCTTAGCAACAACACACAGTAGACAACGTCCTTAGTACCGGAATGACAAAAAAAGCTCATTTTGAAAAAAATGTTACTTGGTCACTTTTACCCGGAACCCGACGGTTCAAGTAAATTTTCCTTCAAGCGAAAAGTTCGAGGAGTGGTGACCCCCTTCTGGGTAGATTGACCATTTCTGTGTAACTCGAGTAACCCGGCGTTA
Organism: Creontiades dilutus; assembly: GCA_031894815.1. Classification (NCBI taxonomy): domain Eukaryota; kingdom Metazoa; phylum Arthropoda; class Insecta; order Hemiptera; family Miridae; genus Creontiades; species Creontiades dilutus. The sequence continues at coordinate 4,516 of JAVIWC010009111.1, read as the reverse complement.
ATCAATACGATTTGTGAAGACGAGGTCAAGGCCTCCCGTGGACCCGTAACAATGTTAACATCCGCTTCACCCCTCAACTTTTCAATATAAAGTCCGACGCAGGCTCATCTCGCCGGCTTATGTTCGGAAAACCTATTACAACTTTTAATTTTATAAATTACTCCTTTTGTAACGATGCTTGAAAACTTTTGTCTGCCGAATAACGGGAAGATAATTGGTTTTACCTCCATTTCACTCTACTGCTATTCGCGAAGAGAAACGTTAACTGGTTTCATAACTATGTTGGTATGTTATTTCATACAATAAACCTTAGTAATTGACCAAGAATAACGGGAAGATAATTGGTTTTACCTCCATTTCACTCTACTGCTATTCGCGAAGAGAAACGTTAACTGGTTTCATAACTATGTTGGTATGTTATTTCATACAATAAACCTTAGTAATTGACCAAGAAAAAAATGAAGACTCAATATGAAAGTAATTGTAAAGCATTGAACGACTTCAACTTACCAAAAACGAGACTGAGGGCATAGCCAAAAGGAGCTTGGCACCAGACGAGGCCTTGCGTGTAAATGGCCTCAGCTGTACCGTTGATGTATCCTCCACCTACCCAAGTAGCTGCAACACAAAACAAAGATATCATGAGCACAAAAATTCATCTTTTACCATCTATTAACATTGATTCGATCGTTGATATATAAATTTTCAACCTCTAATTAGCGGAACAGTAGGGTAAAGGCGATAGAAGACATTAAGCCAGTAGAAGACCTGTGAAACTTCAACTTAGAAAAACCAGACGTGGACCAATCCAAACATTATGAAACAGATAATATTCAAATATGTTGTTCCACTGGGCTGACTCAATAATAGTGTAGCAGGTCAAGCCGGAAAGGTTTGTTCCGCATAACCAAGCAGTTCAACCCTTAGGGGAGATCTTCATCAAGAATCCTTTATTTTTGCAAAATCTTTCACAAAGACAGTTCCTAAATGAGATAAGGAACATAACTCAGTTTCAACAGATTTCTCAAAGGCGTTTGACAAACTCTCACATAAGCATATTATTGCCATACTGGAGGCATTGGGGGTACATGGTACCATGCTCGCATGGATATCTAGTTACCTGTTGGATCGTTTCTTGATTGTGAAGGTCCAGAACTCGCGCTCTCAGCCCTTCCCAGTGACGTCTGGTGTGCCTCCGGGTTCTCACTTCTCTTCTTTTCCTCCTACTCCTGAGTAATTTTTCAACTGTTTTCCACGACACTGCTTATCTTCTTTTTGCCAATGACCTGAAGATCTTTCGAACCATTGAGTCTCCCGAAGACTGTGATTTGCTTCAGAGCAATCTTGACCAACTGGTGGATTGGTGCTCAAGAAACAACCTCTCACTGAATGCATCCAAGTGTCATGTGATGTCATTTTTCCGGGGGTCTCACCCCATTGAGCACGCTTACCACATAGATGGGATTCAACTGGTGAGATCCACGCTCTCCAAAGACCTGGGAATTTGGGTCGACTCTCAGCTCACCTTCTCTGACCACATCGACCGCCTGTCTTGCCATGCCATGCGAGCCTTGGGATTTCTAAAGCGAACTACAGCTGAGTTCACGAGTGTTCAAGCACTGACTGCCCTCTACACTGCTCTGGTGCGCCCAATACTGGAGTACTGCTCCGTGGTATGGTCCCCACTCTACCAGGTTCATAAGGAACAGCTGGAAAGGGTGCAGCGACGATTTCTCCGCTATGTAGGGTATAAGTTGCGAGTCCCATTCGACACCTATAGCTCCCAAGAAATGGTGAAGCGCTGTGCCCTAGTGGCCCTCGGGACCCGTCGGGATGTATTGGATATGTGCTTCCTCCGGAACCTGGTAACTGGCCGCGTTGACTGTCCCACTTTGCTAGCTGAACTCAACTTCAACATACCTGCATATCACTCTCGTCACTCACCTCTGTTTAAATCATCATTCTCTCCAACAAACTACATAAGTCACCAACCCATCAACAGACTCCCTCGGCCGGCTAATCAACTCCTGACCTTCAACCCATCCCTCGACTTATTCAGCAACCAATCCCCTCAGCCATTTAAATACCAGCTGTTTCACCAAGTGCTATAACGTTGATTTATTTTAACTGTAATTCTGTTTCAATTTCTTTTCTTTTTCTTTTCCTATCTAATTTGTATTTCTTTTCTCCATTTTTACTTCTCTCATCCACGATATCCACCCAGTGTCATGACAGCATGTGTTTGTTTTTCTATATATGTAATTGGGCATTGGCAGTACCTATTTCAAATAAATAAATAAACTCACTAGATAACTTTTCTTTAATGGCAGAAAAACTAAATTGCTACTATTGAAATGCTGATTATGTCAGTTGTTTCAGACGTAGACGAACATGTCTACTGCCTTTATTAAGTAGAAGTGATCGTATATACATAGTTCACCCTTCTAAACTTGAGGGTTTTAGTTGATTTTAAACAAACTAACTTCAAAATAACTTAGTGAACCACGTCTCAAATCACAGGAAGACTCGCTATAGTGCCAACTACTGAAAAACATTTATCCTCCACCCGAAAACAGAAATAAGAACTCTCTCACCCGAATGCCTCAGTCCGTTCTGTGCCTACTGTTTACCAAAGATTGCTAAGCGGCTTCGTGGTTCGGGTGGTAGAGCATTTAATTCAATAGTGAAAGGAACTACGTTCGATCTCGCCTCTCCATTTGCATCAGTCTCTCTTAATGTAAAAATGTTCGCCTCCGTTGGTGGTTTTGCCCAGAAGATAGAAATGAAGGAATAGTACACTGGAAACGGGGTCTGCCGGTTTCCCGAAATCTCCGAACTATTTCAGCACCACCCTCCTCTCCTTGCTGCTCTGTATCACTCTATTCTGTATTATGGAACCACCAGTAGTAATACAAACTCAAAATTACTAGTATATTCAATCTCGAAAAGTTTCTTTACAGAGCGCTCAAATGGATGAAAGCTCAGATCCTTCATTGGACTGCTCCCTCTGTATGAGTCGAGATTTCAGAATATTTTGAGCATCCACCAATGTTTTTGAGATTGTGGTGGGTGGGAAGATAGTATGTGTGCTGCAGCACCCACTTGTTCTTGGGAAGACATCGCGTTCAGGTGGAGCTTAAGGGGTCTGAGCAACCTAACAATCGCTTAAGAAATGGTGGTGATGATCCTGTACAAAATAATGTTTCGGGAGTTCGGGAGACAGCGCTTATTTATTTAGGTATTTAATAACACGGGCAAGGCCCAATTGAACAAAACAAAAAAATCGCACTTGTAAAAAATAAAAGTAAATGTAAAATATGGATGAACAATCGTGAGAATGAATATATTAAGTAGAAATTGAAGACCAATAATTTAAATGTAAATAAATATATCAGGAAAGCATGAAACAAAAGAGAGGGGCAAACAACGTTGGAATAAAGAAAAATTTAAATTTCGCCCTATTGAAATGAAAAATATCCAAAAGTCATCTGCTGGCAACACGGTTGAATTCAGTCTGCATGCGGGTGATCGGGTTGTTTTGTAGGTAATTTGTAGGAGGAATTCTTGTGTAAAATGTCTGCTGGTGTCTGGTTTGGTAATGAGGGGCATACAAACTTAGTTCCGCTAGTAGAAAGGGGCAGTCCACATCTTGGGGGTATAGCACTCGCACCAATACCAAAGTTTTGCGGCGGTGATTTTGGCTTGCGGCGGTGATTTTGGCTAGAACCACAGAAATGGCCCAGAGTAAACTGAACCAAGTCATGAAGAAAATCACCAGGTGGATGGAGGATCACATGTTGACTTTAGCAGCTGCCAAAGCGGAAGTAGTTGTTTTTACTAGAAAGCGAATCCCCACTATTATCCCAGTACAAATCGAGGGCACAGAGGTCACTAGCAAACAAACTGTTACATATCTAGGAGTTACATTAGATACAAAAATTACATTCTGGGAACAAATTAAAAAAGCAGCGGACAAAGCAGCACAGAAAACTACAGCTCTCAGCCACCTTATGCGAAACATGAATGGGCCAAGACCATGCAAGCGTCGTCTGATGATGAGCGTGGTCCAATCTATTCTCTTGTATGGCGCGGAGGTGGGCAGACGCCTTGAACGTCGCCTATTACCGCAAGAGAATGGTAGCAGTACAACGAAGAGGAGCACTACGGATCGCCTGTGCATACAGGACTGTGTCGGAACCAGCCATACTTGTTATTGCGGGAGTCATCCCAATACAACTCATGGCAGCGGAACGGAAGCGTAAGTTCGACAGAAAAGGGGAAATAAATAAAAGTACAGTCGCCAAGGAAGAGAGGCAGCGCACGATGGCTAACTGGCAGGAGATGTGGACAGTAGAACTCCGAGGAAGGTGGACTGCACGCTTAATACCCTGTATCGACACGTGGATGAACAGATCGCATGGGGAGGTGAACTTTTCCCTGACTCAGTTCCTCTCAGGCCATGGACTCTTCTACGCCTACTTGCATAGGATGGGGAAAGTGGATGGCCCAGCGTGCC
>JAVIWC010009110.1:0-12329 GCA_031894815.1 Creontiades dilutus | reverse complement strand
ACAATGCCATGTTGGTTCAAGGGAATTAACGAGATTTGTATTACGTTGGTGGATTAAACTCGTTTTTGCTAGACGCGGGGTCACGATGCGGTACGCCTGAACCCACTCACATTTCTAATTGGTTTCACTTTAATTTATTTCCTTCCAATGATGGAATGAGGCCATTATGGCTGGAGTCAATCCATGCTTACGTACCGAAACTTTTCTTTTTGCTTTCAGTGACTACAACCAACGGTTGAATGGGAAAATGCATATCATACAACTGTAGTTGATGCATTTGCATGGAATACAAATGTAGTTGATAACAGCAATTTTTCACTGTTCATTTGTGATGTAACATCAGTTTCATTCGGTGTATATGCTTCAGTTCGTTCACGTTTCGTATAAGTATATTTCGCTAGAGGGAATAAAGTAAATAAAATGTAAGTGTTTACCTGACTCTCAACAGCAATGTTTGAGAATGGATACATAAGGGCTGAGCTAGTCATCAAATAAACACTTTCAGGGAATATAGTGTTATGTTTCGGGCAAAAATATTAACCATGAAGGTTGATTCCAAAGTTCAGTTAACAACTGCAAAAAACTTTCTAACGACATCATTCTAACGACGCACTATGTATTATTTTGCCAATCTGGGAGGTCAAAAATGAGAAATATGAAGTTCGTATTTAGGGTTATCCAGTATAATATGTGTGGAGTATAAGGTCCAACGGTGTTGAAAACGATGCGGAACAAATTTTAAACCTCGACCCGGGAACTGAAGACCAGCTCAAACATGAGTGTTTTATTGACCCCGGTAAGTAACTCGCAAAGGCGTGAAAAGCAGTCGTCTTCAAGTTGTTCCTGCGAGTGGATGTGGATCGCAGTATCGACCCCGATATTTTTCGTCACCTCCATACCTCTCAGGTAAGTGAAAAAATACGTTGTTTTTTAAATGGATTTTTAGCTTGTAATCAATATTCTTTTTTTAGTTAAAAATAGCGGTTTTTTTGTTGTTAATCCTTCCACGTTTTGGAGGATAACTTTTGGATTCAAGAGATGCCTTCGAAAATCAAATATTCCTAGACTTTTGGGGACCTATAGAAGACAAAACAACAAAAAAATTTTGCGTATCGTTGCGTCTCCGGTAGAAATTGTCGAAAATGTAATGTAAACTCGTTTTTTTCAGGATGCTTTCACACGAGAATTTATTCAGAGTCTGGAAGGCCGGCAAAAGGAGCGATGCGTTTGAGAACCTTTTCAGATACATTCTGAACTCCCTTGAAGGCCAGCAATTTACCGATGAAGAACTGAAGCAACTCAAGGTCGCAGTGTGAGACTACTATGTTATTGTGATTTCTTATAAAGACGTTTATACAATTCAGTAACTTTAATTTTTTGTTGTACTACACATTTCCAATCGGATTACCAACCCGGAACTACTGGGATCAGGTATTGTCCTGCAACCTCGAGTATTAAAGTAATTTAGTTAATTAGAAAATGGACGACACCCCACATGCTCATATTGAACAAAAAGGAAATTTTTGAGTTTTTGGGACTCCCAAATTTGGATTTTGGAACACAGGGTGCCGGATGATTAGGTTCAGATCTATTCAGAACAAAAAAAAAAAAACATGATTAACAACAACCCAAAAGTCTACTTTGACCAAAAATGATGTTTTCGAGTTTCTGGACAACCTGAATTTGGATTTTGGAATCCTGGAGGCCAGAAAATCGGCTTGAGACGTGTTCAAATCGATTCAGCACCCAAAAAAACATGAAAAATGATACCCCACATGCCCATAAAGACCAAAAACGGTGTTTTCGAGTTTTTGGACCACCCAAATTTGGATTTTGGGCCGAAAAACGCTGTTTTTGCAATGCGCACGTGCTTAGGGAGGCCAAATTTGAATTCTACGCGTCTCAAAACATAAAACTCCAAGATTTCAGAAGAATACCACACTTTTTCGATTTTTGACCTCCCAGATCGGGAAAATAATTCAGTGTGCGACGGATCGTTTATGAACTTTATGTTTTTGTTTTAGGGTTTGATATCAAAACTCTCTTTTATAGCTCTATACATTTTGTCTCTATGCTAAATCGTTGTCAGTAAACCTGTAATTTGTGAATTTTTCCTTAATGATTTAGACGTGAAATCTGTTCAAATTTGATTATTTGTTGATTCGGGAAGCATTTACGCATTTGATTATGTTCCAAAAAAAAGTTGAGCATCAAGAAATGTCATTATCTATTCGCTTGTCACATTAAAATAATACAGAAGCCAGGCACAAGTAGCTAACCGCAATGACCAACTAATAAAAAAAAGTTTGTGATTTTGGAGAGATGGATATTCGGAAAGTATGGAGAACCGCTGAATAACTTGAGTGATTCTCAACATGAAGGTCACGACTGAAAAATATGTCAAGGAAATCCTGTAATGGTTTGGGTGCAAAAATTGTTAACATAATGAATAAGAAACCATATACAAAAGATTCCTACTATTTAAATCCACCTAACCACCACTTAACTATAATTGTATCGATTTCTTAAATTTATTCTAAAGTGGATTTCCCTTGATTCAACAGACACATTTCGTCAAATCCCCCAGATGAAGTTTGGTGTAAGATTTAGGATTGTCCCTAATGAATTTTATTGTGATCAGTTTTGTAATAAGTATTGCGCAAGGGCAAAAATAAAACTGGTTAATTAAGATTTGATGAAACGATCAAGTATTGTACCGGACAGCTCTTAGTTGGTTTCTTTGATTATTGAACGGCATTGTATCACTGATGGAGTTCGCAGATGCGCAACATTAATTAAAGCTCCATTTTCCATATTTTCGTGGATCTATACACCACGTATATTACTCATCGGTTTTGAATTCCACATCTTCATTCAGACTACACCATTTAAATACAATGCCTCAAAAATGTAACACATTAATCAAATCCACATTTAAATTATACTATTGGACTCAAGAATACCATGGCCGATTTCCGCCAATATCTACCAAACCCTACAAAAGCAGTTTTAACCTCAACTCAGCGGCCCATTCCATTTTCTCATCGCTTCTATGACATTCCGCAGCTCTTACCTCCCCATCGCCAGACCAATATCCCCTTTATTTGTTTCACCCCATCCACTTATAAGTCAATTTGATCTCTACTTCGATCGCCTCTCTCAATACTTCACGAACCTTGGATGATTTTTCCCCTCACTTCGGCCCGTATATATATACAGCTTTCGAATCGATAAATTCCACTAGTTTCGAACGACATTTTGCCGCCTACGTTTATACATATTAAATCCTCTTAAATCGGTGACACGCACGGTAATAATAGAAGCATAGGATAGCATTTAGCCTATACTTGACAAGTAAGTTAAGCTCAGATTTTCATCGCAAACTCATATTCTTTTATTTCTCTCGTCTGAATAGTTTTTTATAGTATGATATGTAATTATATGCTCTTTAAAAATAAAATTACGTGCTAAAGTTGAAGAAGTTGAATACTAAACAGCGTATTTATACCAGTAATCTAAAATTCAAATCAATTTTGTCATACTGTAATGTCATACTATGTGCTTTATTTTAAGCTATATATTTATAATTAAGGAGTATCACTTGAATACTTCCAGTATACAAACTCTCGCTCGAATAGCTCAATAAATATTCAGTATGTACCCTCAGTGTGCATTTTAATTTCACCATGTTATCGTCAAACCGATTATTCATTGCTCTGAAGTAAACAGGAATCCAACCAAGAGGCATGGCAACTCTGACATCAGTTGAATCAGTCAAGTTTTAGAATCGGAAAAAGTGTTGGGCTTTTACAATTATATTATTATTTAATGAAATGATTGAAGTTTGATGTTGGCAGAATTTTAGTAATGATCCAAAATTTAAAAGGGGAGTCAGTTGTGATTGCTATTCGATGGTGATGATTCGCTTCAAGTGGAAATGCATACAACAAATTTGGGTTGTTCGCAAAGTTTGCACTCACCGCTTTCTTTTAAGCTGAATACTAACCATTTCAGGATTTAGGCTGTGTACGCTATAGTACATACAATCTAAATAACTTGTGATTGTTAATGTCAATTCCTCCTTTCCGTTTCTTGAAACGGCTCAGCGTTATCATAAGCTTGAAGGTTTTTAACTCATCTTCTATGTGTTCAGGCAAATCGCTTCAGCCCTTGGATTCTTGACGTTTTACGGATTGCCCCATGAAAATTACTGTTCATCTCTGCCCTTACTATTACGAGTCTTGCTCCCTCATTCAGTCCCCCCCCCCCCTCAATGATTGACCCAGCAATGATTTTGGGAAAACCAGGGAATGTGTTGGATTTGGATAGTTCCCCTCGCTTTCTTGACACTGCTAACCTTCATCACTAAAGCAGAACTGTTCCGTCCGAAGCATATCAGCTTCAAGGGTTACTTACTGCCCACGGTACGAGTTCTCATTTGTAAATATCGCTTTGGGAATCAGAATTCGCTGGATCATAGTTTTAAGAACATTTATCGATACTGCGCCAGTGTTCCCAACATCGTTAATTATTTAAAATTTCTGAAAGAAAAAAAAAACATGGTGCCGGTAGTAAAGGTGGTGATTGGGGGAAAGGGTGGAGTAAAAATCGGTATTTCAGTTGCTTCAACAATAGTGAGTGTCTATCAATTCAGGACTGCCAGTAATATTTTATTTTCCAATTAGAGCTAGTAGTGATGCATTATTGTATTGGTGATAACAGTAAAGCGATGGGGGTCATTGATAGTTACCCACTCACCTCACACTATATCAGGAGTCAATCAAAACGGCATTAAGTAATACTGTTAAGTAGTACCTACATGTAATTTTTTAACAAGTAAAAGGGATTTCACTGATTTTGTGGCAACTGATGTGCATATAAGTAGGGGTGAGTTTCCAAGAACATTTGAGCAAATCATTTTCTTATGATATAATTTGCGGGTCTCATTCGGTTCGACTAGTTTGGAATGTCTCTTAATAACTGAAATTATAACGATGTATATTGTTGTGTTACGATTCTTATTATTTCTTATAATAGACTTTTTCTTAACATCAATACCTGAAAAACATCATCTTTCTCCTTCCCTAGAAGGTTTATGGTGTACGTTTTTAGACATAAAAGTTCCTCCACGATCCATAAACAACAAAAAATCGCACACTCACCATGTGCCACCATATGTCGTTCCTGCCGCAAGTACGAGGTTAAAAGAATATTGAACTATCCAATACAACCGTTTAAGGAACCAAAATGTCACGAAGCAGTTTCTCAGAAACTGTAATAAAAATGTAGGTTTTGATAGAAGGCATTAATAGGCACGTATAAATTGAACGATATCGATGATGTTGATTGAGAGTACGAATTAGGTAATAATATTGTGGATCGCGAATCAAGTTCACATTGATGGTTCTGCTCAGAGTTCATTCTATCTTGGCCATGGTGTCATTAGTAAAGACCTGAGAATCGTCTAAAACTCACCCTCTGTTATGCGGCAGGCAGAGCTGCAGGGACAATCATGAACGATCAGGTCAGTTGAGCGGCAAATTTCCTGGTCGTCATCATCCGAATGGGGAGGAGCGCAAGCAGAAACCCGCTACCCCCTCTCACTCTCCCTTCTCCCTCTACAGAGTGCATTTCCACCCTTTCGTCCACCACAGATTATTTGGACTGGTGATTTTGAAACGAGATATTGTGATTGACAGTCCCCATTCATCAAATGGCTCGATCTTTTCCCTCGAATTTCAGTTTGACAGAACAGAGGTGCTTCCAATGCACCGAAAGTTTCCGATATGTATTTTGTCCTGAAACATGAATGATGCACGACTGATTTATGTAACATAAAACTGTCATATCTTAATTATGAAAACGTTTAGTAACATTTCTAGTTGTACCATCGATGAAAACAAAATCCGAATATCTCGTCTCGAGTCATTTCATGAGAGTTCTCACAGAAATTAGTTCCGTGAGTCGAAAGAGTCCACGTGGGTTAACGTACAAAATGACCAATCTATGATATGACTCAATGGAGATGATTCCCGCAATTAGGGGTGGGAGTCAGCCGTTAAGGAGAACGCTGTATTACTGAGAGGAATTCTGTATACAACGTACCTACTCAACAATTTTTTTTGTACCCCAACCCAATTTCTCAACTGTTTATCAAATTTTACCACACCTTCAAAAATTAAAGACAATTTTACAGCATTAGTTTTTGCCTAAAATTGTGTTTCTGGATTCGATAATCTGATATATTACTATGTTGTAATATTTTTTTTTATGATTTCTCGTAGAATATTTGTTAAAATTTCACCAACCTTCTGTGCTCAAAACTTGCTGTCCAACCAACTTATTATTTCATTTTGTCTCAGTATTTTCAATTTATTTGCGAAAGAGTGAATTTGTTATCTCAATAACAAAAGGCATTACACTCTAACTAAATTACACTAATCAATAAATAAATATAAGTATAAATAAATAAATAAATTAATAAATAAAATATATATATATACTGTTTTGCTAATTAAAGAGGAAATTCATTTTGGTTTTTGACAATTTTAACAATGAGCCTAGAGAAATCTGCGATGGAGAATTGTTATTGCTCAGCTAACGCCTGATGTTCAAACCTGGTGGACAATATGGTTTCAAAACGTTTGCTTGGTTCCTCTCTGATTGAAGCAGCTCCAACACCCATCCAGTGTTGCATCATGCGATGAGGCATCATGCGATAAGGCATGGCGGCTTATGGGCAGATCTCCGTTTTTTCTGACCACTTATGATTTGTTGTTATTTACCCTCTGATTCAGCACAACCTCTGCTTTTCCAATATAAAAGCCTGGACATTGTTTTCACACCAACTCATACCCACACATAGGAGTCTGGCAATCTGCCGACCTCTTTCATCTGTATGCGTTGGGGTTATTTGCAGACGTGAAATTATCTTGTTCCATAGCCAGTGGACAAACCTTACATCTGCGTTTGCCGCAAGGATCCCTCTTAATCATTCCGTCCTACGTGATCGTTTGTGTGTCAGAATGTTTTTTCCCTGGGTATCACCTTGTACATAATTGATCAGCCAAGTGGTTCAAGTACCTATACAGGGTGTCCCAGGAGTTATGCACAATCCGACTCCTACGTATTTCACGACCAAAAATGCTTCATAGCAATTTTTGCCAGACGCCTCGTTTCCGAACTATTCGCGATTTAAGATTTTTTTCGTGTTTTCGATCTTATGCCATTGAAACTGTAATAACTCCCTCGATTGTGGAGATAGCTCAAATTTGATAACACCTTGGAAAGAGCGCTGAATTTCCTATCCACTTGATGTCAACAAACTTTTTAAAAATTGAATTGAAGATGTGCGATTGCTGCGAGAAATGGCAGTTTTGTCAAAATCTTAAAATCGCCTGTTTTTCATCCCGCCTAGAAACCCCATGAATGCTTGACGCAGAACTGTACAGGCGTGGTAAAACGTCCGCCCCAATGTCAGCTTTCCAACGGTGTAGTCGTTTTGGGTTTTAAAAATATTTTAACTTAGGGAAATGGTGTTTAACTGCAGAAAAACAAGTGTTTTCTGTTAAAATTGAGGTTTTTCCAAAGTCAAGAAGATGAATGCAACTCATCGCAGTCGGAAATGAGTTGCAGAACACGTAGGATTCGGATTGTGCATAAGTCCTGGGACACCCTGTATCACTAAAAAATACCTAACGTTTGAAAATTGGGAAAGCTACGGTGGAGGCATTGTCTTGGTCAGGGGCGAGGATATGCAATGACCCGCACGACCAACAGGTCTTGAAGGAGGGGTTGCTCTGTGCGCCGTGTATTATCAACTCCAATATGATTTGGCCGTAGCATTGGGTGTTGCAATGTTGATAATTTGTTGTTTCTGACCAAATTCAGTTTTAGTAAAATGTTTAGTGACTCGAACATGTGAACCAGCTTTTGGACAATGGTAAGATATTGGGGTTTAAATCGGGTTCATATAAAAAGTTTGTGCTCAAACAAGATTGTTAAGATTTAAATTAAAAAATAAATGATTTAAAAATGAAAAATGAATTTGATGAATGAAAACGTTCATTTGTGATCAGCGTCTACGGCATTTCCAAGCTGTCCAGCCAAAGTCAGGATAATCGAAGATCCGAGAGACAGCTGTTGTTTGTGTTCATTTACGATTGATTGCGATGATTTGCTTGCAGTTGAGTAGCTATACCAAAAGTGAGTATGTTGACTTGATTTTTGTGTACGTTTTTGCCAATGGTAGTGCTTCTGAAGCAGCAAGGGAGTCACACTCCTCCTGTGAACAACTCACACCCTAGCGAGCACGTCGGATAGTATAAGGAACAAATATTGGTAGATAATATTGTTCATGTCACTGATCCTTCTTTATCTAGTAAACTATATGTTTTTTATCTACTAATTGTTTTTTGTCGAGAAAAGTTACGTATATCCCGCCACCAACATTTTTCGTCGAGACTTCTGGAAAAACCTCAATTTCAACAGAAAACACAGTTTTTCTGCAGTCAAATACCTTTTCCTCAACTAAAAATATTTTAAAAACCCAAAACGACTACACCGTTGAAAAGCTGACATTTTGGCCCACGTTCTACTAGTTCTGCACAGTTCTGCGTCAAGCATTCATGGGGTTTCTAGGCGAGATGAAGAACAAGCGATTTTAAGACAAAACTGCGCAGCAATCGCACATCTTTAATTTTTAAATGATTAACCTTAGTACAGGTACTTAATATTTTAAAGTACTTAATTTTGGTAGGTTAATCATTTCTGTATCATAAAGACTTTATTATTGGTGATTATCTACGAATAACTGTATGTGCGGAAGAGTTTAGGGATAGAAGCTAAATGAAACACAAAGATAATTTATCTGTTGATTCATTTACACGTATTAAGACCTGATAATGTTCTTATTGATGTAAATAAGTAGGCTAGATATAGGTACCCAAAAACAACTAGCAATGTTCTGTTAATTATTGGCGATTTTTATTACTGAGAGATGTTTCACTATTTACGGGAAAAATATAAAAATTAAAATCATGAAATTTTGTTAATATAAAAAAATATAAAATCAAGTTCGAGAGGGTACTACCATCACCAGCTGCACCCGATAAATTGTCGTCGCTTGATCAACTGAATGTTTTGAATGTAGTTGTGATTCATTGTGGTTTCTTTCTAAAGCCTTTTATGAGGCCTTTCATCATTGGAAGTCATCAGACAGGATTAGTCGGCCTGATTCTACTGACATCTGCTCCCAGTACCTTGTAGCAGTCAATGAAATGAGATTTCCTTACGATTATACATTGTAAATGTATATCGAGTCACCCTTCCGCTAATATTGAATTTGCGGTGATGACACAGTACTTTTTAAAAAGCCATTTCCAAACGAGAGGTTCGTTCCGAAACGAGGATCAGTGGATGAGGCTGGTAATGGTGCCGGGTTGGTGGAGATGGTTAGGGATGGGGGTGGCGAGAGGGGCAGGATACACTGGTTAGCAATAAATTGCGCAACCCTTGCTCCCACTGCAACGCCCCCTTCCTCTGTGAAATCCCCCACCGCATACGCCCGCCATTGTGCCTGCTCTCGCATCTGAAAGTTATTTATGTTGCTCTTTTATTGAATCAGTGGAGGATGAGGGGACTACCGGCACAAAGGCCTCCTGCCCAACCACAAATCATATGAGGTGAAATTACATGGAAAATGGAGTAAATCGCCGCCAACCGCGATTTTTTTTTCTCAACCCGTTGCTGAGATATGCTATTTTTAAGAGTTTTTTCAAAAAATCGCGTTTTTCGCCATTAAAACGCTTTTTTCTCGGCAATTTTCCAACATTTTTGCACATTTGACCACATTTTCGGAATCTGCGTTAAATTTCCTATAAGATGAAGTTACTTTGATTTCCAAAACGCATCTTCCAAACACCGAAATTTTCAATCAAAGATGAACATTTTTCGCAAAGTGAAATTTTTCAAAAACTTGGAACGCTTGGCGTGACCACAAAAATAATTTTTTTCGTTGTCAAATTTGATAAAAACTTCTCCCACTTCTAAGCTTTCCAACGGCGTCTCAACCATTTAATTCTGATTGGAATTGACGGAGAAATTAAAGTTCGAATGCCAGAAAACGTGTAGTTCGTTTTAACGTAAGTTGGTAGGTGACGTACGATATGGGCCACAGAAACTGATTTTTCTCGATTTCAATTAATGTTTTCCGGCATTCAACCACAGGTTCGAATTGGGCGTTAAATTTCCTGTAAGAAGAGGTTCATTTTGTTTCCAAAATCCGTGATTCATAGAATTCTGCAATCCAATGATTACTATCCCTACCATTTCACACCAGTTCAGGGACTCCTACCGAACGACGCAGTTCCGAGAGTCCAGTTTTGCAGGTGGCTGTTGAACAGGGACATCGAAGAATACAGGCTTCTCCACAAAATAAAAATTGAGAATTGTGATAAATGTGTAAAAAAATTTGCAGTTTATTTACATTAAAAATGAACGATATGTACAAGATGAATAGTAAAAAAATTAACGTTGAATTTGCTCACTGGCCTAATAAAGGAACTCACAATACGTTCTCAAAATGTCCTCCATTGTTTCTGATGCCGGATGTTTCGATGTCCCTGTTCAACAGCCACCTGCAAAACTGGACTCTCGGAACTGCGTCGTTCGGTAGGAGTCCCTGAACTGGTGTGAAATGGTAGGGATAGTAATCATTGGATTGCAGAATTCTATGAATCACGGATTTTGGAAACAAAATGAACCTCTTCTTACAGGAAATTTAACGCCCAATTCGAACCTGTGGTTGAATGCCGGAAAACATTAATTGAAATCGAGAAAAATCAGTTTCTGTGGCCCGTATCGTACGTCACCTACCAACTTACGTTAAAACGAACTACACGTTTTCTGGCATTCGAACTTTAATTTCTCCGTCAATTCCAATCAGAATTAAATGGTTGAGACGCCGTTGGAAAGCTTAGAAGTGGGAGAAGTTTTTATCAAATTTGACAACGAAAAAAAATTATTTTTGTGGTCACGCCAAGCGTTCCAAGTTTTTGAAAAATTTCACTTTGCGAAAAATGTTCATCTTTGATTGAAAATTTCGGTGTTTGGAAGATGCGTTTTGGAAATCAAAGTAACTTCATCTTATAGGAAATTTAACGCAAATTCCGAAAATGTGGTCAAATGTGCAAAAATGTTGGAAAATTGCCGAGAAAAAAGCGTTTTAATGGCAAAAAACGCGATTAATCGTATTTTCCCTATGAAAGTTGCCACCCCCCTTACACAAAACAATCCACACCTAGAGGTAAATAAATACGATAATAAATTATTCTTCAGTACTTATTTATACTTACTTCTACATGCTACGTTAACTACAAAATATGTTTGTTCATGGAAAGACACTCACTAATTTATTCGTGCTGATAAAAAATGTGTTATTCTTTTCTTGTGCTTTTCTCGCATTTTACTTAAGCGCTTGTTTTCGATACTCAAAATCATCGTTTTATTCTTACTTTCGCCCTTCTTCTTGGTTGAAAATTATTGTTTTTGAGAAACATTTTGTATTTGAAACCAATTGAATGGGTAGGGGTAAATAACGCTTTCTAAGCTAGATTTTTTGTAATTTTGCCGATTCCGAACAAATTTGCTGTAATGTACCTTCTACAAGCATGAATATGTGTACCTGCAATTCAGTTCAGCCTCTTACCATTTGTAGATTAAATTCAATGAGTCATCGCATTTTTATATGAACATTTCAATAGTTTGAATAAATTTTACACATATTCATTCGAAGCTGGATACGTCCACCTAAACATCGAAAAACATCAATACCAATCTGTGGGAGTTAGTTTCCATAACCTAGTCGAACTTCCATATTAAAGTACAACTATGTTTTTTGGTACTAGTACTCATACAAGTAAATTATTTCCTGATTAACTCAAGTTTTCTAGTTAACCCCGCTTTTAGGAAATGCCTCCGTATCGCTCTTCAGTTGTTCGCTCTAATGCGGAAAGCGTCACTGCAAATTTCACCTGACTCTCTACCCGAAATAAAATCATGTTAATTAATAAACAACAACTTGTTAAATGTATAAAGAAATTCGTCAACTAACTGCAGATTCTCTCCTGAGTGCATAACTCATCGGCACATAGAGTACTTTCTGTAAAACAGATATACTTAATTTATCGAATTTGCCGTAGGAATTCAGAAAAATACCAAAAGCAACAATTCAGAATCGCCTGCCCTACAAATGACACTATAATTATCCCAACAGTACGATCCGTTCGTTTTACTATCGCGATCGTCAATACGGAACTCGCAATGGCCCG
>JAVIWC010009109.1:0-12751 GCA_031894815.1 Creontiades dilutus | reverse complement strand
ATTGGGGGAAAATTCAAAATGCTTACCCCGTAAACCGACATCCAAAGCTTATTATAAATTTAAATCATAAACCAAGCATGAACCTCAATACTCCCCCACAATAAAAACATCTATAATTTATCAAGTCCTTTAGCACTCGTATTGCGTTAAAACTTCCCCAAATCTAAATTTAAACGATGTAGCCAAAGGTAGACAGATGTAGAGGAGGCACACAAATATCATCAACTGATCAATCCAAATAGGTGTTTTGGATTGAGAACCGATTTAGGTGGTCTATGCATATCTCCTGAAATTCAATAATCGCTCTATCATCTGTAAAACACGCACACTCCAAAGCTTAGTAGAAATTCAAATCATGAACACAACTTAAATGAATAAAATTGAATAATAAACCCCACTGAAAGAATTTGCAGTGTGCGTGTTTCACAGGTGATAGAGCGATTATTGAATTTCAGGAGGCACACAAATATGATCAACTGATCAATCCAAATATGTATTTTGGTTGAGAACAGATTTACGTGCTCTATGCATATCTTCTGAAACTCAATAATCGCTCCATCACCTGAAATTCAATAATCTAATAATATTGAATAATATTTACCTATATATTATCAGCGTTTCATGCATATCAGAATGCTTCAACCCGTGTATCGGCTATAACTACACTACAAGTATTCACATCGGCTATCACTCCAGTATCCACATTCACTACAACTCGACGCTATCGGCACATCACTAGGTTACAAACAAACAATAATAAACCAAAAAACGCAAATGTTGGCACCATAAATCGGGCCATACATCGGGAATGGTTTGACCTACGGACGTGGGGAAGGGCTCATTCGATTCCTAATGGTATGTTCTTCAAATAGGAAAATATTTAGGCCGATTCGACTAGTTTTGAGGTTTTCAGGATTTTACAAAACTTTTACAGCCCTTAAAGGGCACTTTAAATTGAGTGAGAGAGCTGGCTCAAGAATTGGGGCGTCGTCGGACCAAGATGGATTTTCCTGAAAATTTCAGATTTTTTGCTCCAGCCGTTTCGGAATATCGTGCGTACGGCGGACGGACGGAAAATTTTATTGCAGATTCGGATTCTACACCCTTTGAAACGTAAACCATGAAATTTTCAGGGGGGTTAGAATTTTTTTTCCAGAGCGATTACAATGGTTTATTATTGAATAATAGAGGTTTTTAGAGGTTTTACAAAACTTTGACAGACCTCAAAGGGCACTTTAAATCGAGTGGGAGAGCTGGCTCAAGAATTGTGGCGTCGTCGGACCAAGATGGATTTTTCCTGAAAATTTCAGATCATTTGCTCCAGCCGTTTGGGAGAAATCGTGCATACGGCGTACGGCGGACGGATGGAAAAATTTTAATTGCATATTTGGATTCTACACCCTTTGAAACGTAAACCATGAAATTTTCATGGGGGTTTGAATTTTTTTTTTTTTTTTTTCAGAGCGATTACAATGGTTTATTATTGAATAATGAACCAAAATGAATGAATTGAAGAGTTTTCATAAGATTCGTGATTGAAAAACTCAATAGCTGCTCTAACCCTCACATTGAAGCATCCCTGAAGCTTCACGGTTTCAGGGTGTAGGGTAGTTGTTCTTCCATTTATCAGGAGCAAAGCTAGACATTTTGAAGCGGAATCGATGTTAGCCGACCACACCCGATTCCTCCGATTCGTGAGTCACCCTAATCCAACGTGGCTTCCATCAACTTGGATGCTTGAATGGCTGATGTTACTGTTCGATTTCCAACATTATCTGTATGGAAATCTGCTGTTAGGAGTCAGAGATGATTCCTAACTTTTAATCCATTTCATACGAGTAGGTAAGTAAGTGCAGGTTCGATTGCGTCATTCCAAACCACAAGGAGTGATTGATTGTTGTAGTATGCAAGAAACATGAGGACGTAACTGCCCCAGTGAACACTTTTCAGAAGAGGCAAAAACTAAACATTTTCTGAAGTTCATCAAATTGGATCTTACTGTTTGATTTCCAGCACTTTCTGTACGGACATCCGCTGTTGAGATTCTAAGATGATTTTTATGTTTTATTTCATAGAGTAAGTATGTGCACGTTCGATAGCGTCATGACGGCAGAGAGTTTGATTGTTCATTTATTAGTCAAAGTAGAAGTTGATATACTCGTAGTAGTTGAAGTAAGCCAGAAACATGATAAGCAATTGAAGAGAATAGACTGCGCTGGGGCTTTTCATGTTATAAAAATCGACTTTCTGCTCTGAAGTTGTCCCACTTTAGAGGAAATACAACGTGCTCAACATCTGCCTATAATACCTAATGTTTTTTTTGTTTATTATTCAATAATAAACCATTGTAATCGCTCTGGAAAAAAAAAATTCTAACCCCCTGAAAATTTCATGATTTACGTTTCAAAGGGTGTAGAATCCGAATCTGCAATAAAAATTTTTCCGTCCGTCCGCCATACGCACAATTTCTCTCTGGAGCAAAAGATCTGAAATTTTCAGGAAAAAATTTCAGGAAAATCCATCTTGGTCCGACGACGCCCCAATTCTTGAGCCAGCTCTTTCACTCAATTTAAAGTGCCTTTTAAGGGCTGTCAAAGTTTTGTAAAATCCCTAAAAACCGCAAAACAAGTCGAAGCGGCCTAAATTTGTACCTATTTGAAGAACATACCATGAGGAATCGAATGAGCTCTTCCCCACGTCCGTAGGTCAAACCATTCCCGATGTATGGCTCGATTTATGGTGCCAACATTGGCGTATTTTGGTTTATTATTGTTTGTTTGTAACCTAGTGATGCCGATAGCGTCGAGTTGTAGTGAATGTGGATACTGGAGTGATAGCCAATGTGAATACTTGTAGTGTAGTTAGTAGCCGATATACGGGTTGAAGCATTCTGATATGCATTAAACGCTGATAATATATAGGTAAATATTATTCAATATTATTACTGGGGTAAATAAGTATTCTTTCACTGGGGTTTATCATTCAATTGGCTTGCGTTCGTGATTTGAATCTGTACTAAGCTTCAGAGTGTGCGTGTTTCACAGGTGATGGAGCGATTATTGAGTTTCAGGAGATATGCATAGAGCACGTAAATCTGTTCTCAACCAAAATACCTATTTGGATTGATCAGTTGATCATATTTGTGTGCCTCCTGAAATTCAATAATCGCTCTATCACCTGTGAAACACGCACACTGCAAATTCTTTCAGTGGGGTTTATTATTCAATTTTATTCATTTGAGTCGCATTCATGATTTGAATTTCTACTAAGCTTTGGAATGTGCGTGTTTTACAGGTGATAGAGCGATTATTGCATTTCAGGAGATATGCATAGACCGCGTAAATCGGTTCTCAACCGAAACACCTATTTGGATTGATCAGTTGATGATATTTGTGTGCCTCCTCTACATCAGTCTACCTTTGGTTACATCGTTTAAATTTGGATTTGGGGAAGTTTTAACGCAATACGAGTGCTAAAGGACTTGATAAATTATAGATGTTTTTATTGTGGGGGAGTATTGAGGTTCAATAAAAAAAAGCTGCAAATTCTTTCACTGGGGTTTATTATTCGATTGGCTTGCGTTCATGATTTGAATTTATAATAAGCTTTGGAGTGTGCGTGTTTCACAGGTGATAGAGCGATTTTTGAATTTCAGTAGGCACACAAATATGATCAACTGATCAATCCAAATAGGTATTTTGTTCGAGAACAGATTTACGTGCTCTATGCATACCTCCTGAAATTCAATAATCGCTCTATCACCTGTGAAACACGCACACTCCAAAGCTTAGTAGGAATTCGAATCATGAACGCAAGCCAATTTGAATAATAAACCCCAGTGAAAGAATTTGTAGCGTTTTTTTTATTGGGCACATCTCTGTAAAAACAAGTTGAATTGGGCAGACATTTGGGGAATAAATTAGAGGCCCACCAGTAAGAATGTGCAAAAATTACGACAGTAAAAAAATTAAAACTGAAAATTTGGCAGCGACAAACAAGTTTGAGCTCCTCCTGTAAAATTTGGTTTTGAGGAGTTGTCCGGTTTTGATACCGAACGCCTCATATATATCAATATATTATATCATATATTATATATATTATATATTGAATAGTGTGATATATAGGAAATGATAAAGACGAACCTGTGGTACCATGCTGAGGATGACGGCGGAGTCATTGGTGGGCTCCGAGGTGGTCTGGAGGGACGTGAGGTTGGAGACGTGAAGCTGGAGGCAGAGGAAGAAGAGAGCGGCGAGCAGCAGGAGCGTACGGAGGCAGGGGAACCTCCGTCGCCCGACAACTGTCACTCGCACTCGGACAACTGCACAAATCACACAAATCACGAATCAAAATAAAAACTCTGCAAAATTATTACATAGATATTTAAAAATTGTTAATGATCAGGTTAATGCACGGTCATGCATTTGAAAACGCTCTAAATTATTACACAGGGTTTATTATTTCTATAGTAGATAGTTCTTCTACGTAAATCTCTGATCTATCCGCATTAGCATGGATTGATATTTAGCAAGTTGCTTGCGAGGAGCTCCTAGGTTATCTGACTTTCGTCTTCTGCCCAGGAGCCTCACTACTCACAACCTGTAGGGGGGACTACCATCTACTTCCAACCGAGTTAACTACAACTACGAATCCAACCTCAGGAGGAGAGTGGTGCCTTGACTTGAGGAAGTGCACCGATGGCAGCTGGGGCTCCCTCCTCCCGTGCTACCATTTTGGTTAGAATTGGTCTACAGACAGCCCCCAGCCTAACCTGCCCCATGTCCTAAGCACCCTACCCCAGAATGGTTGTAGTCTCGAAGCATCTCTACTCCTAAGGGTGGGCTTACCCCATTCATCAGGCAGCCATGATGGCCATGGTCCCCAGAGAACTACACCTGGGGTAGTCTAGAAAATGATTTACACTCGGCACCAAGCGCATCAATGTAAATTATAATCGCATTCAAGATAAAAATACTTGGGCTACCGCCAGCCACGTGATCCACCTCAGACCTCCATTGAACGGGCTTTGCAGGAAGGAAGAGCATCGAGTTTCCAAAACATCGATATTTGCATGTCGAAGTTCGATGTTTTTGACATGGATAGTAAGGGAACGATGTTATTTTTTTTACATTGATGTTTTCGCAAACTGGTATTTTATAAACGGAAAATCAACTGTCCAATTTTATTTTCAACACTCGAAAAAACTCGGAATTGACATATTTTTTTTTTAGTATAAAATTATTTGTGTTCCATTGTATTTTTTTCAAAATATAACATTAGTTGAGTGTTTCGTTGTTTCTCATAGATATATTCCTACAACTGAATATTTGAAATGGACTTTTCCTAAAACATCGATGTTTATCCCTACTTTGCAGACGTACCGCTTACCTAACCAATTATTGAAATAGTGAGCGAACGGATGGTCGTATATCGAA
This sequence comes from Creontiades dilutus, assembly GCA_031894815.1. NCBI lineage: Eukaryota > Metazoa > Arthropoda > Insecta > Hemiptera > Miridae > Creontiades > Creontiades dilutus. The sequence goes on along the minus strand of JAVIWC010009109.1, from coordinate 7,316 downwards.
TTAAGTGTCCTCATTCGATTCAGGGAACCAAGTTTTATTTGAGTCAAACAAAAAAACTACCCGCTTACATCAAAAGATTTCGAGATTTCGATTTTTCGATAGAGTAATCCATAAATATCCTTTGGCTTGATTGGTGATGATGCCGTGCCAAATGAGCCAAAGTTTCCGAAATTTGGCTAAAAATTCAACATCGGTCCCCGGACCCGATGTACCAGTGATCTCCGAATCTTGATCATTATATTTGACCTAGGGATTATATTTGAGGATTGGTCTTTCAAAACGTCGATATCTCAAAAAATTTTGATGTAAGAGGGTAGTTTTTAAGATAGATTAAGATAGAAATCAGTTCCATGAATCGAAAGAAACCACCCCAGCTGTTGTAAGATCATGATGTCGATATTTGTTTCATTTTATCAAGTTAAATTTCAGTTGTTCTAATCCTGGATTTCTACGACGAGCCTATATATTTGACATACTGCATATATGCAGTATGTTCAACCATTGTAGCTATACCGATACCAACAGAGGATTTCTAACAAAGTGCCTAGTAAAGTTTGATGTTCATGGAGTTATACTTAAGACGTTTTTCTAGAAGCCAATTACTATTTTTACGTATGCCCCCATTTCGGAAATTCACAACTCAATGATAAATCAACACCACTGAATTTGTGGACTTACACTGATTAGATCTTCTGAAGATTTCGGCGTTCTCCTCTAAAAAATACACCCCCGTCATTTTTCAAACAACAAGGGGTTTACTTAATAGATAAGTAGTTTATACCTAAAAAAAAAAAAAAAAGGCTCAAATAAAAATACTGTAGTAAAAAAATAGAACCTAAACAAAACAAATGTTAGATTAGGAAAATCGTAAGTATCTAAGAAAATGTTAATTAAATAAAATTGCAATACCTGAACAAATTATTTGACATTAAAGGAAGATATATTCAATATTAACATACCTCGCATTAGTTCAGCGCTCCTCTGGTGGAACCTGGAACAATAAAATTTTCCATATGTATTTTCGATCAATACATTAAATGAGCAGACAGAGAACAGAAGAAAGTGAGTAAGTTATTGTTATGGTGGTGCAAATTGTTTAATTGGGTGCACGACTTATCTCAACGAATACCATGTACATGTAAGAAAAACTCTTAAGAGCCTATGTGCTCAAATTCAAGAAACATGGAATACATGTGCTATGCCACCTAGCAGAGCTTTTTTCATAGTTCCTTTCTAGAATCTTCAAGTATAAGTCTTAAGAAAGGTACATAAATACCTACGATCAATCGCATAGGAATTCGCTCTTGGACCTACTCAGCTGGTCTCGGACCTATCCTTTCTTCTTTCCTTCAGGAATAAGTCCTGAGGAGGTTACAAACCTAATTACTGCTGATCCCGGACCTAAGAATCTTCAAGCAAGTATAAGTCTTAAGAAGGCTACACACCAAATTTTAGCTTTGCACGATAAGTAGCACAGGAATACGCTTCAAGAGCATCTCAGCTGATCTCTGACCTATGCATCTTCAAGTGCATGTTCTAAGGACGCTAAACACCAAATGTCTGCTTCATACCATTAATATGTTACAAATTCGCTTTTCGAGCCATCAGCTGATCTCGGACCTATTCATCTTGTGATGGATATGGTTAGTTGGTTCCTTCCCGATTTTAGAATCCGTCGCCTTCGGAGATGAATCAGACGCCTTCAAGCGTATGGGCCATCTTCTGAGAGTGGCGGAGCATTAATATCCGCATCCGCCTCAATCGGAAGGGGCAACTATACCATTCCATCACCTCACAATCTTCAAGAATAAGTTCTAAAGAGGGCACCTAACAAAATGCAGCTTCAAACGATAATAGCAATTAAATTAGCTCCAGAAGCCACTCAGATGATCACGACTTCTTCAGGCGTCAAGCAGAAGTCCTAAGGAAATTACAAAACTAATTACTGCTCTATACGATTAATATGGCGTAAATTCGCTATTAGACCAACTCAGCTTAGGGACAGGACGATACTTCTTTCGATACGATATTTAAAGTAACGTATCGATACTTGATCCAATATTGTTATTTCAAAAGTATCGATACTCCGATATATAGCTTTTCCAAGTCGAATTGAGAGTTTTCCAAACCAAATTGAGATTTTTCCAAACCAATTTGAGAATTTTCCAAATCAATTTGAGCATTTTCCAAATCAATTTGAGAATTTTCCCATCTAAGAAACATTGACTACTAAAAAGGAAGAGGGAGTTTTCCAAACCGAATTGACAATTTTTTTAAGGCAATCCAAGACTTTTATTGAAAACCAAATTAGTGAAGCAAAATAAAAGAATAGCACTTTATGAACAAATTAACATTGAAATCAGAATGTCAAAATGAACGAATTTTTGTTTTTGTTGACTTCAATAGACCAGCCAAACGCAGAGTAGCCTCGATTTTTTCTGTTCTTAACAAGACCGTAATTTTTATGAAGTATTCTTCGTTCATTTTGTCTTTTTGATTTCAATGTTAATTAGTTCATGAAGTGCTGTCTTGAATTGCCTTAAAAAATTGTAAATTCGGTTAGAAAACTCCCTCTTCCTTTTTAGTAGTAAAAGTTTCTTAGATTGGAAAATTCTCAAATTGATTTGGAAAATTCTCAAACTGGTTTGGAAAATTCTCAAATTGGTTTGGAAAAATCTCAATTTGGTTTGGAAAATTCTCAATTTGGTTTGGAAAATTCTCAATTTGGTTTGGAAAATTCTCAATTCGACTTGGAAAATTCTCAATTCGACTTGGAAAAGCTATATATCGCTGAAAAATATCGATACCTGCGATACCACCGATATTTAAAAAAAACACATTTTCTTACTATTGCAGATGGAAAGGCTCAAGTAATAAACCAGTTACTTACTGAAAAACAATATTTTTTACTTGTATGAAAATTGAATGATTACAAAACGAACATTTTAAACATTGGTTGCAAGTAGCTTCCTTTTGGTTGCTTTTACGGAAATATTTCCAAACACTACTCTTTGGAGGCATTGTGTGAAGTGATGTAAAGAATAAGGGTGGAACGTGAAAAATAAATCGTTTGAGGAAAGATTCCGATAAACACAGTGACGGAAGAAGAAAAGGTACCCAAGCAGCAGGTTATAGAAGCTATAGGATGATCGATATAGGAGGTATCGATGAAGGCGAGGAGCGATGTGTATTTTGTTTCAATCGAGCACATAACGTGGGTGATCACAAGAAGGGAGTAAGATGAATGTCATTGTTGTTAATTTTGGTTTATTATTCAATAATAAACCATTGTAATCGCTCTGGGAAAAAAATGCTAACCCCCCCTGAAAATTTCATGGTTTACGTTTCAAAGGATGTAGAATCCGAATCTGCAATAAAAAATTTTCCGTCCGTACGCCGTACGCACGATTTTTCCCAAATGGCTGAAGCAAAAATGCTGAAATTTTCAGGAAAAATCCATGTTGGTCCGGCGACGCCCCAATTCTTGAGCCAGCTCTCTCAGTTAATTTAAAGTGCCCTTTAAGGGTTGTCAAAGTTTTGTAAATCCCTAAAAACCTCAAAAAAAGTCAAGGCGGCCTAAATGTCTACTTATTTTCAAGAACATACCTCGAGGAATCAAATGAGCCCCTCCCCAGGTCCGTAGGTCAAACCATTCTCGATCTATGGCCCAATTTATGATGCCAACATTCGCGTTATTTTGGTTTATTATTGTTTGTTTTTAACCTAGTGATGTCCGGCCGATAGCGTCGAGTTGTAGTGAATGTGGATACTGCAGTGATAGCCGATGTGAATACACGATGTGATGTCCGGCCGATAGCGTCGAGTTGTAGTGAATGTGGATACTGCAGTGATAGCCGATGTGATACACGGGTTGAAGCATTCTGATAATTTATAGGTAAATATTATTCAATATTATTACTGGGGTTTATTATTCAATATTATTACTGGGGAATATAAGTATTCTTTCAAATTGGCTTGCGTTCATGATTTGAATTTCTACTAAGCTTTGGAGTGTGCGTGTTTCACAGGTGATAGAGTGATTATTGAATTTCAGGAGGCAAACAAATATGATCAACTGATCAATCCAAATAGGTGTTTTGGTTGAGAACAGATTTACGTGCTCTATGCTTATCTCCTGAAATTCAATAATCGCTCTTTCACCTGTGAAACAGGCACACTCCAAAGCTTTGTAGAAATTCAAATCATGAATCATTCAACAATAAACCCCAGTGAAAGAATTTGCAGCGTTTTTTAGAGCAACGAATCCTAAACCCAATTCATCATATTGTTCACATGGAGCGGAAATTCGGTTTGTATCCTCTTCGAGTCTTATAGGTACTAACTGGAGGTGCTTCGAGATCAGCTAAGTGGTCCCAAAAGCGAATTTCTGCCATATTGATCGTATGAAGAACGGGACGGAAACCCGATTCGAAACATAATTTCCCCATCATTCATTGTATGAAGCTAAAATTCGGTGTAGCCTCCTTAGTCCCTATATTTCGAACTTCCGAACTTTTTCCGCTCCCGAACTTTTGTTATTGTGGTTGCTAACAGGCGGAAAATTGTGAGAATCGGAGAGGCTTCGACGAGAATATCATATTTCTTGAAAAGCACCGGTTTCCCGCTTTTGTCCTCATTATGAAGATCAACTCAAAACTAAATAATTAGCGAGATTGGTCGTAATTAAAAACTTATATAGGTAAAAGTTTCGTTTTTGGTTTATTATTCAATAATAAACCATAGTAATCGCTCTCGAAAAAAAAAAAAATTCTAACCCCCCCTGAAAATTTCATGGTTTACGTTTCAAAGGGTCTGGAATCCAAATCTGCAATAAAAAATTTTCCGTCCGTCCGCCGTACGCCGTACGCAAGATTTCTCCCAAACGGCTGGACCAAAACATCTGAAATTTTCAGGAAAAATCCATGTTGGTCCGACAACGCCCCAATTCTTTAGCCAGCTTTCTAACTCAAATTGAAGTGCCATTTAAGGGTTGTCAAAGTTTTGTAAAATCACTAAAAACCTCAAAAAACATCAAGTCGGCCTAAATGTGGACTTGTTTTGTAGAACTTTCCATGAGGAATCGAATGAGCCCCTTCCCAGGTCTGTAGGTCAAACCATTCCCGATTTATGGCATGATTAATGCGGCCAAGATTTTTTCGTTGGGATTCCACAGGAGGCTGCGCTGCTTATACAGTTCGATCAACTCGAGGCATTTTGCGTTATCCATGACAGTGTTTCTGGTTCTAAACTTTCGCGAGGGAACGGCGCGAGTTTCCCCCTGACGCGCGTCTATAAACCGACTGCCGACTCAACGGCGGCCTCCTCAGGGTGAGTGACCTCATAGAGAGGGATAAGCGGAACGAGGCTGGTGCGCGAGTGGGTGCGCGTCGTTTCAGGGGCGGGAATTGATAATCGATGAAATCGAACTATCGATATATCGTCGTCGGTTATCGATATATCAGTCAGCATTTATCGATCATCGATAGTAACTTGACCATATATCGATAAGTCGAAGCTTTGCTTCAGAGCGATGTATAAAATGGCTGAGAATTGATGAAATATATTTCAAAGCCAAATATTATTAAAAACAATTTTTTTTTTCAAACATCAAAACGCTGCAAATTCTTTCACTGGGGTTTATTATTCAATTGGCTTGCGTTCATGATTTGAATTTCTTCTAAGCTTTGGAGTGTGCTTGTTTCACAGGTGATAGAGCGATTATTGAATTTCAGGAGGCACGCAAATATGATCAACTGATCAATTCAAATAGGTATTTTGGTTGAGAACAGATCTACGTGCTCTATGAATTTTGCCTCCTTCACTTTAAAACCACGCACCAACTGTTTTTTAATAATAAAGTTCCTGTCACTTCAGTTTAATCCCACCAATACAATTGGTGAAGTACCCACAGCATCTCCATCGAGTAGCACATCAAATGCTGGATTTTCCAGAAAAAAAGTTCATGTTAGGGTGTTTGTAGACATAAAGAAAGCATTTGATTTTGAGTGTGGCACATGGACCTTCTCTATAAATTGAAACAAGATCTGCCAAACTCATATTTACTCCTGCTTGACAGGACGAACATTCACGGTCCGTCATGGTTATAGCTCTTTAGTTTTGTATTGCAGGAGAACCATAGGGCAGTGTTGAAGGTCCCATCCTCTATCCAGTGCATTGCAATGATATCCCCTCCTCTTATAATTTTACACCTTCACAATTTTCTGATGATACTGCGGTATTGAGTAAATCTCCCCGAGGTTTCGCAATAGAACGCAACATCCAAGACCACCTCCGAAAATTAAACAACTGGGCTAATAAGAGGAAGATAAAGTTAAACCCCCAATCAATTGGAGGCTGTAACCTTCTCTTGCCTTCTGAACTTCAAGGAACCACAGCTAACCCTGAAATTTGAGCAAGTAAAGAGGTTAAATCTGACCATGAGCAGTACCTAGGTCTCTACCACGAAAAAGATTGATCTTCTCACGCACATCACCGAAGTGCTTCAGAAGTGCCGTGAACGTCTACGTTCCGTACATCTTTGCTCTCTTATGCTCGAACATCGTTCCCAACTTCAAGTAGCTACAAACTGCCTAATTTACACGACTCTTATTAAACCAATTTAGGAGTACCAAACTCCTGTGTGGAGAGGGGAATTTAATTAAGAAATCTGTCTGATTCAAGCATTCCAAAACCGAGCCCCTTGTCTAAACGCAACATGGTATGTCCACAGCACGGTCCTTCATGCTGACTTAACCCTAATTACAATCCAGGAGACCATCATAGCATCTTATACTTGTCATCATCAACGACTTACTGGAGACCACAATCCGATCGTTGCCAGATTGCCAAACCCCCCCCCCCCCCCCCTTTGACGACAGATTCTAAGAATTGAGACGCAAAAGGCACACATACCATCACACCCCAATTAATGAATTCAATATAGAAAAAGATAGTGCTTTCTCACGCCTCAATTTTCCTATCTACGTAATCTTCTTTCTGCAAAACTGTAATCCATATAATTTTGCAATAAAGTTTCCTTCGTTAACCCGTCCGTTACTGATGCACTCTAGGGTGCACCTTTTTTCAAAAAATTCAGTAACGACTATCTAAAGGTCCTGTTACCGCAGGAACCGTAGAAACTGTGATAACAGTTTGAAACCGGTTATTTGAAGTCCATGAAATTTAAAACCTTTGAATCACGTGTAATCTCTTGTGCCTGGCTGTCATGGAGATGTCGTTAACATATTGTTCAGTAGGTCATACAAAACGTAATAGTTTTCTCACTTCTAATTTCTAGCTTTCCTGATGATTTCTGT
>JAVIWC010009108.1:0-12410 GCA_031894815.1 Creontiades dilutus | reverse complement strand
ATTTTTGAGCAATCTTGATGAAAAAACGCGAAAATAACCATGAAGGAAGCGTTTTATCGAAAAACGGACTTCAGATTCGTGTTCAGCACCCCGAAAAACCCCTTAGAGAGTAGGTTTGAAAGCGATTAAACAGAGTTAATTTTTGAGCAATTTGATGACGCGAAAATAACCATGAAGGAAGCGTTTTATCGAAAAAAGGACTTCAGATTCGTGTTCAGCACCCCGAAAAACCCCTTAGAGAGTAGGTTTGAAAGCGATTAAACAGAGTTTATTTTTGAGCAATTTTGATGAAAAAACGCGAAAATAACCATGAAGGAAGCGTTTTATCGAAAAAAGGACTTCAGATTCGTGTTCAGCACCCCGAAAAACCCCTTAGAGAGTAGGTTTGAAAGCGATTAAGCAGAGTTTATTTTTGAGCAATTTTGATGAAAAAACGCGAAAATAACCATGAAGGAAGCGTTTTATCGAAAAAAGGACTTCAGATTCGTGTTCAGCACCCCGAAAAACCCCTTAGAGAGTAGGTTTGAAAGCGATTAAACAGAGTTAATTTCTGAGCAATTTTGATGAAAAATCGCGAAAATAACCACGAAGGAAGCGTTTTATCGAAAAACGGACTTCAGATTCGTGTTCAGCACCCGAAAAACCCCTTAGAGAGTAGGTTTGAAAGCGATTAAACAGAGTTAATTTTTGAGCAATTTTGATGAAAAAACGCGAAAATAACCATGAAGGAAGCGTTTTATCGAAAAAAGGACTCAGATTCGTGTTCAGCACCCCGAAAACCCCATAGAGAGTAGGTTTGAAAGCGATTAAACAGAGTTAATTTTTGAGCAATTTTGATGAAAAAACGCGAAAATAACCATGAAGGAAGCGTTTTATCGAAAAAAGGACTTCAGATTCGTGTTCAGCACCCCGGAAAACCCCTTAGAGAGTAGGTTTGAAAGCGATTAAACAGAGTTAATTTTTGAGCAATTTTGATGAAAAACGCGAAAATAACCATGAAGGAAGCGTTTTATCGAAAAAAGGACTTCAGATTCGTGTTCAGCACCCCGAAAAACCCCTTAGAGAGTAGGTTTGAAAGCGATTAAACAGTTAATTTTTGAGCAATTTTGATGAAAAAACGCGAAAATAACCATGAAGGAAGCGTTTTATCGAAAAAAGGACTTCAGATTCGTGTTCAGCACCCCGAAAAACCCCTTTAGAGAGTAGGTTTAAAAGCGATTAAACAGAGTTAATTTTTGAGCAATTTTGATGAAAAAACGCGAAAATAACCATGAAGGAAGCGTTTTATCGAAAAAAGGACTTCGAATTCGTGTTCAGCACCCCGGAAAACCCTTTAGAGAGTAGGTTTGAAAGCGATTAAACAGAGTTTATTTTTTTGAGCAATTTTGATGAAAAAACGCGAAAATAACCATGAAGGAAGCGTTTTATCGAAAACGGACTTCAGATTCGTGTTCAGCACCCCGAAAAACCCCTTTGAGAGTAGGTTTGAAAGCGATTAAACAGAGTTAATTTTTGAGCAATTTTGATGAAAAAACGCGAAAATAACCATGAAGGAAGCGTTTTATCGAAAAAAAGGACTTCAGATTCGTGTTCAGCACCCCGAAAAACCCCTTAGAGAGTAGGTTTGAAAGCGATTAAACAGAGTTAATTTTTGAGCAATTTTGATGAAAAAACGCGAAAATAACCATGAAGGAAGCGTTTTATCGAAAAAAGGACTTCAGATTCGTGTTCAGCACCCCGAAAAACCCCTTAGAGAGTAGGTTTGAAAGCGATTAAACAGAGTTAATTTTTGAGCAATTTTGATGAAAAAACGCGAAAATAACCATGAAGGAAGCGTTTTATCGAAAAAGGACTTCAGATTCGTGTTCAGCACCCCGAAAAACCCCTTAGAGAGTAGGTTTGAAAGCGATTAAACAGAGTTAATTTTTTGAGCAATTTTGATGAAAAACGCGAAAATAACCATGAAGGAAGCGTTTTATCGAAAAACGGACTTCAGATTCGTGTTCAGCACCCCTGAAAAACCCCTTAGAGAGTAGGTTTGAAAGCGATTAAACAGAGTTTATTTTTGAGCAATTTTGATGAAAAAACGCGAAAATAACCATGAAGGAAGCGTTTTATCGAAAAAAGGACTTCAGATTCGTGTTCAGCACCCCCGAAAAACCCCTTAGAGGGTAGGTTTGAAAGCGATTAAACAGAGTTAATTTTTGAGCAATTTTGATGAAAAAACGCGAAAATAACCATGAAGGAAGCGTTTTATCGAAAAAAGGACTTCAGATTCGTGTTCAGCACCCCCGAAAAACCCCTTAGAGAGTAGGTTTGAAAGCGATTAAACAGAGTTAATTTTTGAGCAATTTTGATGAAAAAAACGCGAAAATAACCATGAAGGAAGCGTTTTATCGAAAAAAGGACCTTCAGATTCGTGTTCAGCACCCCGAAAAACCCCTTCGAGAGTAGGTTTGAAAGCGATTAAACAGAGTTAATTTTTGAGCAATTTTGATGAAAAAACGCGAAAATAACCATGAAGGAAGCGTTTTATCGAAAAAAGGACTTCAGATTCGTGTTCAGCACCCCGAAAAACCCCTTAGAGAGTAGGTTTGAAAGCGATTAAACAGAGTTAATTTTTGAGCAATTTTGATGAAAAAACGCGAAAATAACCATGAAGGAAGCGTTTTATCGAAAAAAGGACTTCAGATTCGTGTTCAGCACCCCGAAAAACCCCTTAGAGAGTAGGTTTGAAAGCGATTAAACAGAGTTAATTTTTGAGCAATTTTGATGAAAAAACGCGAAAATAACCATGAAGGAAGCGTTTTATCGAAAAAAGGACTTCAGATTCGTGTTCAGCACCCCGAAAAACCCCTTAGAGAGTAGGTTTGAAAGCGATTAAACAGAGTTAATTTTTGAGCAATTTTGATGAAAAAACGCGAAAATAACCATGAAGGAAGCGTTTTATCGAAAAAAGGACTTCAGATTCGTGTTCAGCACCCCGAAAAACCCCTTAGAGAGTAGGTTTGAAAGCGATTAAACAGAGTTAATTTTTGAGCAATTTTGATGAAAAAACGCGAAAATAACCATGAAGGAAGCGTTTTATCGAAAAAAGGACTTCAGATTCGTGTTCAGCACCCCGAAAAACCCCTTAGAGAGTAGGTTTGAAAGCGATTAAACAGAGTTAATTTTTGAGCAATTTTGATGAAAAAACGCGAAAATAACCATGAAGGAAGCGTTTTATCGAAAAAAGGACTTCAGATTCGTGTTCAGCACCCCGAAAAACCCCTTAGAGAGTAGGTTTGAAAGCGATTAAACAGAGTTAATTTTTGAGCAATTTTGATGAAAAAACGCGAAAATAACCATGAAGGAAGCGTTTTATCGAAAAAAGGACTTCAGATTCGTGTTCAGCACCCCGAAAAACCCCTTAGAGAGTAGGTTTGAAAGCGATTAAACAGAGTTAATTTTTGAGCAATTTTGATGAAAAAACGCGAAAATAACCATGAAGGAAGCGTTTTATCGAAAAAAGGACTTCAGATTCGTGTTCAGCACCCCGAAAAACCCCTTAGAGAGTAGGTTTGAAAGCGATTAAACAGAGTTAATTTTTGAGCAATTTTGATGAAAAAACGCGAAAATAACCATGAAGGAAGCGTTTTATCGAAAAAAGGACTTCAGATTCGTGTTCAGCACCCCGAAAAACCCCTTAGAGAGTAGGTTTGAAAGCGATTAAACAGAGTTAATTTTTGAGCAATTTTGATGAAAAAACGCGAAAATAACCATGAAGGAAGCGTTTTATCGAAAAAAGGACTTCAGATTCGTGTTCAGCACCCCGAAAAACCCCTTAGAGAGTAGGTTTGAAAGCGATTAAACAGAGTTAATTTTTGAGCAATTTTGATGAAAAAACGCGAAAATAACCATGAAGGAAGCGTTTTATCGAAAAAAGGACTTCAGATTCGTGTTCAGCACCCCGAAAAACCCCTTAGAGAGTAGGTTTGAAAGCGATTAAACAGAGTTAATTTTTGAGCAATTTTGATGAAAAAACGCGAAAATAACCATGAAGGAAGCGTTTTATCGAAAAAAGGACTTCAGATTCGTGTTCAGCACCCCGAAAAACCCCTTAGAGAGTAGGTTTGAAAGCGATTAAACAGAGTTAATTTTTGAGCAATTTTGATGAAAAAACGCGAAAATAACCATGAAGGAAGCGTTTTATCGAAAAAAGGACTTCAGATTCGTGTTCAGCACCCCGAAAAACCCCTTAGAGAGTAGGTTTGAAAGCGATTAAACAGAGTTAATTTTTGAGCAATTTTGATGAAAAAACGCGAAAATAACCATGAAGGAAGCGTTTTATCGAAAAAAGGACTTCAGATTCGTGTTCAGCACCCCGAAAAACCCCTTAGAGAGTAGGTTTGAAAGCGATTAAACAGAGTTAATTTTTGAGCAATTTTGATGAAAAAACGCGAAAATAACCATGAAGGAAGCGTTTTATCGAAAAAAGGACTTCAGATTCGTGTTCAGCACCCCGAAAAACCCCTTAGAGAGTAGGTTTGAAAGCGATTAAACAGAGTTAATTTTTGAGCAATTTTGATGAAAAAACGCGAAAATAACCATGAAGGAAGCGTTTTATCGAAAAAAGGACTTCAGATTCGTGTTCAGCACCCCGAAAAACCCCTTAGAGAGTAGGTTTGAAAGCGATTAAACAGAGTTAATTTTTGAGCAATTTTGATGAAAAAACGCGAAAATAACCATGAAGGAAGCGTTTTATCGAAAAAAGGACTTCAGATTCGTGTTCAGCACCCCGAAAAACCCCTTAGAGAGTAGGTTTGAAAGCGATTAAACAGAGTTAATTTTTGAGCAATTTTGATGAAAAAACGCGAAAATAACCATGAAGGAAGCGTTTTATCGAAAAAAGGACTTCAGATTCGTGTTCAGCACCCCGAAAAACCCCTTAGAGAGTAGGTTTGAAAGCGATTAAACAGAGTTAATTTTTGAGCAATTTTGATGAAAAAACGCGAAAATAACCATGAAGGAAGCGTTTTATCGAAAAAAGGACTTCAGATTCGTGTTCAGCACCCCGAAAAACCCCTTAGAGAGTAGGTTTGAAAGCGATTAAACAGAGTTAATTTTTGAGCAATTTTGATGAAAAAACGCGAAAATAACCATGAAGGAAGCGTTTTATCGAAAAAAGGACTTCAGATTCGTGTTCAGCACCCCGAAAAACCCCTTAGAGAGTAGGTTTGAAAGCGATTAAACAGAGTTAATTTTTGAGCAATTTTGATGAAAAAACGCGAAAATAACCATGAAGGAAGCGTTTTATCGAAAAAAGGACTTCAGATTCGTGTTCAGCACCCCGAAAAACCCCTTAGAGAGTAGGTTTGAAAGCGATTAAACAGAGTTAATTTTTGAGCAATTTTGATGAAAAAACGCGAAAATAACCATGAAGGAAGCGTTTTATCGAAAAAAGGACTTCAGATTCGTGTTCAGCACCCCGAAAAACCCCTTAGAGAGTAGGTTTGAAAGCGATTAAACAGAGTTAATTTTTGAGCAATTTTGATGAAAAAACGCGAAAATAACCATGAAGGAAGCGTTTTATCGAAAAAAGGACTTCAGATTCGTGTTCAGCACCCCGAAAAACCCCTTAGAGAGTAGGTTTGAAAGCGATTAAACAGAGTTAATTTTTGAGCAATTTTGATGAAAAAACGCGAAAATAACCATGAAGGAAGCGTTTTATCGAAAAAAGGACTTCAGATTCGTGTTCAGCACCCCGAAAAACCCCTTAGAGAGTAGGTTTGAAAGCGATTAAACAGAGTTAATTTTTGAGCAATTTTGATGAAAAAACGCGAAAATAACCATGAAGGAAGCGTTTTATCGAAAAAAGGACTTCAGATTCGTGTTCAGCACCCCGAAAAACCCCTTAGAGAGTAGGTTTGAAAGCGATTAAACAGAGTTAATTTTTGAGCAATTTTGATGAAAAAACGCGAAAATAACCATGAAGGAAGCGTTTTATCGAAAAAAGGACTTCAGATTCGTGTTCAGCACCCCGAAAAACCCCTTAGAGAGTAGGTTTGAAAGCGATTAAACAGAGTTAATTTTTGAGCAATTTTGATGAAAAAACGCGAAAATAACCATGAAGGAAGCGTTTTATCGAAAAAAGGACTTCAGATTCGTGTTCAGCACCCCGAAAAACCCCTTAGAGAGTAGGTTTGAAAGCGATTAAACAGAGTTAATTTTTGAGCAATTTTGATGAAAAAACGCGAAAATAACCATGAAGGAAGCGTTTTATCGAAAAAAGGACTTCAGATTCGTGTTCAGCACCCCGAAAAACCCCTTAGAGAGTAGGTTTGAAAGCGATTAAACAGAGTTAATTTTTGAGCAATTTTGATGAAAAAACGCGAAAATAACCATGAAGGAAGCGTTTTATCGAAAAAAGGACTTCAGATTCGTGTTCAGCACCCCGAAAAACCCCTTAGAGAGTAGGTTTGAAAGCGATTAAACAGAGTTAATTTTTGAGCAATTTTGATGAAAAAACGCGAAAATAACCATGAAGGAAGCGTTTTATCGAAAAAAGGACTTCAGATTCGTGTTCAGCACCCCGAAAAACCCCTTAGAGAGTAGGTTTGAAAGCGATTAAACAGAGTTAATTTTTGAGCAATTTTGATGAAAAAACGCGAAAATAACCATGAAGGAAGCGTTTTATCGAAAAAAGGACTTCAGATTCGTGTTCAGCACCCCGAAAAACCCCTTAGAGAGTAGGTTTGAAAGCGATTAAACAGAGTTAATTTTTGAGCAATTTTGATGAAAAAACGCGAAAATAACCATGAAGGAAGCGTTTTATCGAAAAAAGGACTTCAGATTCGTGTTCAGCACCCCGAAAAACCCCTTAGAGAGTAGGTTTGAAAGCGATTAAACAGAGTTAATTTTTGAGCAATTTTGATGAAAAAACGCGAAAATAACCATGAAGGAAGCGTTTTATCGAAAAAAGGACTTCAGATTCGTGTTCAGCACCCCGAAAAACCCCTTAGAGAGTAGGTTTGAAAGCGATTAAACAGAGTTAATTTTTGAGCAATTTTGATGAAAAAACGCGAAAATAACCATGAAGGAAGCGTTTTATCGAAAAAAGGACTTCAGATTCGTGTTCAGCACCCCGAAAAACCCCTTAGAGAGTAGGTTTGAAAGCGATTAAACAGAGTTAATTTTTGAGCAATTTTGATGAAAAAACGCGAAAATAACCATGAAGGAAGCGTTTTATCGAAAAAAGGACTTCAGATTCGTGTTCAGCACCCCGAAAAACCCCTTAGAGAGTAGGTTTGAAAGCGATTAAACAGAGTTAATTTTTGAGCAATTTTGATGAAAAAACGCGAAAATAACCATGAAGGAAGCGTTTTATCGAAAAAAGGACTTCAGATTCGTGTTCAGCACCCCGAAAAACCCCTTAGAGAGTAGGTTTGAAAGCGATTAAACAGAGTTAATTTTTGAGCAATTTTGATGAAAAAACGCGAAAATAACCATGAAGGAAGCGTTTTATCGAAAAAAGGACTTCAGATTCGTGTTCAGCACCCCGAAAAACCCCTTAGAGAGTAGGTTTGAAAGCGATTAAACAGAGTTAATTTTTGAGCAATTTTGATGAAAAAACGCGAAAATAACCATGAAGGAAGCGTTTTATCGAAAAAGGACTTCAGATTCGTGTTCAGCACCCCGAAAAACCCCTTAGAGAGTAGGTTTGAAAGCGATTAAACAGAGTTAATTTTTGAGCAATTTTGATGAAAAAACGCGAAAATAACCATGAAGGAAGCGTTTTATCGAAAAAAGGACTTCAGATTCGTGTTCAGCACCCCGAAAAACCCCTTAGAGAGTAGGTTTGAAAGCGATTAAACAGAGTTAATTTTTGAGCAATTTTGATGAAAAAACGCGAAAATAACCATGAAGGAAGCGTTTTATCGAAAAAAGGACTTCAGATTCGTGTTCAGCACCCCGAAAAACCCCTTAGAGAGTAGGTTTGAAAGCGATTAAACAGAGTTAATTTTTGAGCAATTTTGATGAAAAAACGCGAAAATAACCATGAAGGAAGCGTTTTATCGAAAAAAGGACTTCAGATTCGTGTTCAGCACCCCGAAAAACCCCTTAGAGAGTAGGTTTGAAAGCGATTAAACAGAGTTAATTTTTGAGCAATTTTGATGAAAAAACGCGAAAATAACCATGAAGGAAGCGTTTTATCGAAAAAAGGACTTCAGATTCGTGTTCAGCACCCCGAAAAACCCCTTAGAGAGTAGGTTTGAAAGCGATTAAACAGAGTTAATTTTTGAGCAATTTTGATGAAAAAACGCGAAAATAACCATGAAGGAAGCGTTTTATCGAAAAAAGGACTTCAGATTCGTGTTCAGCACCCCGAAAAACCCCTTAGAGAGTAGGTTTGAAAGCGATTAAACAGAGTTAATTTTTGAGCAATTTTGATGAAAAAACGCGAAAATAACCATGAAGGAAGCGTTTTATCGAAAAAAGGACTTCAGATTCGTGTTCAGCACCCCGAAAAACCCCTTAGAGAGTAGGTTTGAAAGCGATTAAACAGAGTTAATTTTTGAGCAATTTTGATGAAAAAACGCGAAAATAACCATGAAGGAAGCGTTTTATCGAAAAAAGGACTTCAGATTCGTGTTCAGCACCCCGAAAAACCCCTTAGAGAGTAGGTTTGAAAGCGATTAAACAGAGTTAATTTTTGAGCAATTTTGATGAAAAAACGCGAAAATAACCATGAAGGAAGCGTTTTATCGAAAAAAGGACTTCAGATTCGTGTTCAGCACCCCGAAAAACCCCTTAGAGAGTAGGTTTGAAAGCGATTAAACAGAGTTAATTTTTGAGCAATTTTGATGAAAAAACGCGAAAATAACCATGAAGGAAGCGTTTTATCGAAAAAAGGACTTCAGATTCGTGTTCAGCACCCCGAAAAACCCCTTAGAGAGTAGGTTTGAAAGCGATTAAACAGAGTTAATTTTTGAGCAATTTTGATGAAAAAACGCGAAAATAACCATGAAGGAAGCGTTTTATCGAAAAAAGGACTTCAGATTCGTGTTCAGCACCCCGAAAAACCCCTTAGAGAGTAGGTTTGAAAGCGATTAAACAGAGTTAATTTTTGAGCAATTTTGATGAAAAAACGCGAAAATAACCATGAAGGAAGCGTTTTATCGAAAAAAGGACTTCAGATTCGTGTTCAGCACCCCGAAAAACCCCTTAGAGAGTAGGTTTGAAAGCGATTAAACAGAGTTAATTTTTGAGCAATTTTGATGAAAAAACGCGAAAATAACCATGAAGGAAGCGTTTTATCGAAAAAAGGACTTCAGATTCGTGTTCAGCACCCCGAAAAACCCCTTAGAGAGTAGGTTTGAAAGCGATTAAACAGAGTTAATTTTTGAGCAATTTTGATGAAAAAACGCGAAAATAACCATGAAGGAAGCGTTTTATCGAAAAAAGGACTTCAGATTCGTGTTCAGCACCCCGAAAAACCCCTTAGAGAGTAGGTTTGAAAGCGATTAAACAGAGTTAATTTTTGAGCAATTTTGATGAAAATAAACAGAGTTAATTTTTGAGCAATTTTGATGAAAAAACGCGAAAATAACCATGAAGGAAGCGTTTTATCGAAAAAAGGACTTCAGATTCGTGTTCAGCACCCCGAAAAACCCCTTAGAGAGTAGGTTTGAAAGCGATTAAACAGAGTTAATTTTTGAGCAATTTTGATGAAAAAACGCGAAAATAACCATGAAGGAAGCGTTTTATCGAAAAAAGGACTTCAGATTCGTGTTCAGCACCCCGAAAAACCCCTTAGAGAGTAGGTTTGAAAGCGATTAAACAGAGTTAATTTTTGAGCAATTTTGATGAAAAAACGCGAAAATAACCATGAAGGAAGCGTTTTATCGAAAAAAGGACTTCAGATTCGTGTTCAGCACCCCGAAAAACCCCTTAGAGAGTAGGTTTGAAAGCGATTAAACAGAGTTAATTTTTGAGCAATTTTGATGAAAAAACGCGAAAATAACCATGAAGGAAGCGTTTTATCGAAAAAAGGACTTCAGATTCGTGTTCAGCACCCCGAAAAACCCCTTAGAGAGTAGGTTTGAAAGCGATTAAACAGAGTTAATTTTTGAGCAATTTTGATGAAAAAACGCGAAAATAACCATGAAGGAAGCGTTTTATCGAAAAAAGGACTTCAGATTCGTGTTCAGCACCCCGAAAAACCCCTTAGAGAGTAGGTTTGAAAGCGATTAAACAGAGTTAATTTTTGAGCAATTTTGATGAAAAAACGCGAAAATAACCATGAAGGAAGCGTTTTATCGAAAAAAGGACTTCAGATTCGTGTTCAGCACCCCGAAAAACCCCTTAGAGAGTAGGTTTGAAAGCGATTAAACAGAGTTAATTTTTGAGCAATTTTGATGAAAAAACGCGAAAATAACCATGAAGGAAGCGTTTTATCGAAAAAAGGACTTCAGATTCGTGTTCAGCACCCCGAAAAACCCCTTAGAGAGTAGGTTTGAAAGCGATTAAACAGAGTTAATTTTTGAGCAATTTTGATGAAAAAACGCGAAAATAACCATGAAGGAAGCGTTTTATCGAAAAAAGGACTTCAGATTCGTGTTCAGCACCCCGAAAAACCCCTTCGAGAGTAGGTTTGAAAGCGATTAAACAGAGTTTATTTTTGAGCAATTTTGATGAAAAAACGCGAAAATAACCATGAAGGAAGCGTTTTATCGAAAAAAGGACTTCAGATTCGTGTTCAGCACCCCGAAAAACCCCTTAGAGAGTAGGTTTGAAAGCGATTAAACAGAGTTTATTTTTGAGCAATTTTGATGAAAAAACGCGAAAATAACCATGAAGGAAGCGTTTTATCGAAAAAAGGACTTCAGATTCGTGTTCAGCACCCCGAAAAACCCCTTAGAGAGTAGGTTTGAAAGCGATTAAACAGAGTTAATTTTTGAGCAATTTTGATGAAAAAACGCGAAAATAACCATGAAGGAAGCGTTTTATCGAAAAAAGGACTTCAGATTCGTGTTCAGCACCCCGAAAAACCCCTTAGAGAGTAGGTTTGAAAGCGATTAAACAGAGTTAATTTTTGAGCAATTTTGATGAAAAAACGCGAAAATAACCATGAAGGAAGCGTTTTATCGAAAAAAGGACTTCAGATTCGTGTTCAGCACCCCGAAAAACCCCTTAGAGAGTAGGTTTGAAAGCGATTAAACAGAGTTAATTTTTGAGCAATTTTGATGAAAAAACGCGAAAATAACCATGAAGGAAGCGTTTTATCGAAAAAAGGACTTCAGATTCGTGTTCAGCACCCCGAAAAACCCCTTAGAGAGTAGGTTTGAAAGCGATTAAACAGAGTTTATTTTTGAGCAATTTTGATGAAAAAACGCGAAAATAACCATGAAGGAAGCGTTTTATCGAAAAAAGGACTTCAGATTCGTGTTCAGCACCCCGAAAAACCCCTTAGAGAGTAGGTTTGAAAGCGATTAAACAGAGTTTATTTTTGAGCAATTTTGATGAAAAAACGCGAAAATAACCATGAAGGAAGCGTTTTATCGAAAAAAGGACTTCAGATTCGTGTTCAGCACCCCGAAAAACCCCTTAGAGAGTAGGTTTGAAAGCGATTAAACAGAGTTTATTTTTGAGCAATTTTGATGAAAAAACGCGAGAATAACCTAAACAGAGTTAATTTTTGAGCAATTTTGATGAAAAAACGCAAAAAAACCATGAAGGAAGCGTTTTATCGAAAAAAGGACTTCAGATTCGTGTTCAGCACCCCGAAAAACCCCTTAGAGAGTAGGTTTGAAAGCGATTAAACAGAGTTAATTTTTGAGCAATTTTGATGAAAAAACGCGAAAATAACCATGAAGGAAGCGTTTTATCGAAAAACGGACTTCAGATTCGTGTTCAGCACCCCGAAAAACCCCTTAGAGAGTAGGTTTGAAAGCGATTAAACAGAGTTAATTTTTGAGCAATTTTGATGAAAAAACGCGAAAATAACCATGAAGGAAGCGTTTTATCGAAAAACGGACTTCAGATTCGTGTTCAGCACCCCGAAAAACCCCTTAGAGAGTAGGTTTGAAAGCGATTAAACAGAGTTAATTTTTGAGCAATTTTGATGAAAAACGCGAAAATAACCATGAAGGAAGCGTTTTATCGAAAAACGGACTTCAGATTCGTGTTCAGCACCCCGAAAAACCCCTTAGAGAGTAGGTTTGAAAGCGATTAAACAGAGTTAATTTTTGAGAAATTTTGATGAAAAACGCGAAAATAACCATGAAGGAAGCGTTTTATCGAAAAACGGACTTCAGATTCGTGTTCAGCACCCCGAAAACCCCTTAGAGAGTAGGTTTGAAAGCGATTAAACAGAGTTAATTTTTGAGCAATTTTGATGAAAAAACGCGAAAATAACCATGAAGGAAGCT
>JAVIWC010009107.1:0-12808 GCA_031894815.1 Creontiades dilutus | reverse complement strand
GAGCCGGCAGTTGCGTTGGGCCCGTACCGTGAACAAAACACTTCTTGAGAGGATCCAACTCTCGCGTAGATCGATCACGATATGAAAAGATGGGGAATGATATGTTTTGCAGCTGAATGATCACAACTAAGCATATCTAAAGAAGTCACAGTCGTGCAGCTTGACTTTGTTCACATAAATATTTTACAAAAAGTATTATCCTTTCAATTCCATAATATTATGAGGGGTGCCCACAGGGGAAGGGGGCTATGACGCAGACTGCGTCATTAAAATTCTTGGGGGGTGGGGGGGGGGGTTCCAACACAATTTTTTTGGGGGGTAAAGTTGATTGAAACAGTATGTAACGTGATGACATTCAAAAACGTATGACCTCACTACAAAGAACGTAAATAATAATGAATCTAGTAATTCATTTGAATATGGTTTGTTTTTCTAACTGAAAATGTATAAGTGACGATGGCAGTGCTCGAATATTATCCGTGATTAGTTTTAAATAAAATAAGAGGTGCTTAAGAGTATTTTTTACATTTTTGTTTTGGGGAGGGGGTACTAACTCACATGGGGGGGGGGGGGGGTTCCAAGTTGGGAGGGCATCCTCGGTTATTCAATATAATGTACAGGTATTATCATTAATAACCCGTACATTCACCCTCTTCTACGATCCATAGGATTATGAATATGGTAACATTGGTACGTAAATTTAGTGTGAGTGGAAATATTTAAGCAGCATGCAGGTAAGTACCTTGTAGACGAATGTTGTTCAACCAATGATGAACAAGATGAGCGTAGGAGAAGAAATCATGATGATGATGTAAAAAACTTCACTACACACTTCACAGGTTGAAAGATTGCCTTTTACCTAAACATCTGACTGCAAAAACCCGTCCCAAATTCGAAGACAAATCACTTTGGAAGCATTTTGCAGTGAACACTGAACACCTCACAACCTAACACAAGCCGAGAGAAGACTGAGAAATATTATCTCCAAGAACCCACATACCGAAAATCTCACTGCCCATGGACTTCCTTTGAGCAGCTACTGTAGATTGACTTTGATAGAGTTCGTTACAATTCCTTGAGTTTAGGCTCTGCCCGACCTACATGCCCAAGAAGGTCGGCTGGCAGGCTGCTCACTCCACGAAAAGACAGAAGGGGATTGTGGTCACCTATGGTGCATTACTTTCACTTGAACATGGAATCTTCTTACCTCCGAAATCAAAATATTCACACGCTTTTTGGTTTATTATTCAATAATAAACCATTGTAATCGTGCTTGAAAAAAAAAAAAAAAAAATTTAACCACCCCTGAAAATTTCATAGTTTACGTTTACGTTTCAAAAGGTGTAGAATCCAAATGTGCAATAAAAATTTTCCGTCCATCAGCCGTAAAAACGTGTCTGAAATTCTGAAAATAAATGAAATCTGAAATTCAGTATGGTATGCTTTGTAGCAGTTCCTGGAACTGCTACGCGAACGCGGACCGATTTCCGGCCCCGCCACAGAACATTGTATTTACTTGCTAAAGCGAGATCGCTTGTTAGCTGCATCCCGCAATTTATTTACGTTTTCATAATTCGTTTAGTTTCGTTTC
Source organism: Creontiades dilutus (assembly GCA_031894815.1). Lineage (NCBI taxonomy): Eukaryota > Metazoa > Arthropoda > Insecta > Hemiptera > Miridae > Creontiades > Creontiades dilutus. Next base: position 11,217 of record JAVIWC010009107.1, on the reverse strand, counting down.
TTACTATTATAAGTGATTATTGTTTCGTTCCTTCCTTTAATATTATCGAGAAATTAACAGTGTGTATAATTGAAAAATGCCTTGCTACGCCGCATTCGGTTGCACCACGATGGAATGGGACAAGACTGATGTTCCTCTCATAACTCTCCACAAATACGTGTCTATCTGATGATTATAATAATCAGTAATTAATTACCTAAATACAGTTACAGTTTGATGTGATTAATTACTATTTATCCTTCCACGGTTACTATTGAAGTACCTCGTGTAACCCTAAATTTATAGTTACTCCTAACACTAGTTAACTTCTGATAACGTCCTCACTTGAATTATCATTGTTGACAGATTTCATTCAGATGAAAATAAAAGAAAAGAAATGGATAGTAGCCGTGAGATGAGAGAATTTGAAACCTCCAAATACAAGTTTTTTTTTTATGTACTCAATACTTCAAAGAATTTGACTTCGGCCAATCGGCGTTTTAATGACCCCTTGCCATCAGTTTTCAATGCTTATCCTAAGCACTGTCAACCGAAAATTAACCTGGTATGCTGATGTTGGTTGTATTTGATAATTATTCAGTTAGCTATAACGATAGGCAAAGTGTGCCAGTACATCATGGCGGCTGTCAAACATGGGTAGGTACTTACACCACGAAGAGAGTTCTGTTCAATGTTCCTTAGTATTGACACCTTCGTATATATTTTCTGTCCCGAGCTTATTTTAAATTTATTACCGAATTTTCTTGGAAAATAGAGCTATTGCAATGGCTCTAAAAAATGGTTGGCCGTGGAAGACAGTGCACAGTACGTATCTATCAAAGATACCCATGTATCGAACGTGGCAGAAAGTTATTGTCGAATACATATCAGGTACGAAATATAGCATTTCCAAATTGAATTCTACACTTTCCAAATAAAAACTGACATTTCCCAAATCGATTTCCACATTTTTCAAATAGATTTCTATGTTTTCGATAGAATTTGTAGAGAAAATTTCAAACCTTTTGGAAAAGGTCGACTTTGATTTGGAAATACTACATAAGATGATTATAAAAATGAATAATCTCAAAGTTATTTGGAGAATAAATTAAATAAAATTATTATTCTTGTTATCATTATTATAATTATTAAATTTATTTATTCCGTATCATAGTATTATTATTTTTTAAGTGTTTTCGAATTTCAGGATTCATCGTACAAAAACTGAACTTTTTTTATTTTATTTTACTTATTTATTTATTTTTAAATCATATAACTAATTATTATAACTAATTATTGCATAATTAGCATTACAGTTGAGCGTAGACTGATATAAACGAAGAGTGATGAAGAAAACTGAACTTGTTGCTAAAATGTGAAGCGTGTCTAGAAGCTATTGAAAAAAATATTAACACCAATGGAAAAGGTCTTCTTGCAATAAAGGACCGTGGAGAATGAGTTACGCTAGATAAAGATGTTATTAATATTTGAACGATTGGTGAAAAAATATTTAGGTGCAAACAGACCGGGAAAGAATTAACATTGTGAGACATCAGTTGATCCCTAGCCGTCTCATAACTGGTAAGTCCCTTTTCCTATATTTGCGGTTTCCTAACTAAAACCCAAATTCTCTCTTGATTTCATATCGGACCTATATCAGATTCAATAAATCTATATAAACTCCAATCCGATTTGTTATTCATTAAAAATACCCAATTCACCATTAATTTCTATTTTCAAGTTTAAATTATTGAAATAGTAAATTAGGTTTTTGGGGTAGAAATAAGTGTTAATTATCATAGATAATTCCAACACTATTTCATGGTAGCAAAAGGACGAACCACGGCTTCTGAATAATTAAATCAATCGTGCTTTATTAAATATAAAACACGTAAAACTAATTTTTCTTTATTCTAACATTGGTTTTTTCCCATTGCGCTTAAACAAAATAAGCAGAAAGAAAGACCATTTGAATTTCTCAAGACTCACGAATATATTAAAATCACTTTTGACATCATTCTTCCTCGAAAAGAATTTCAGATTCCATTACAACTCAATCGCTTCCACTGCAAAACACGTTGAGAATAGAATCTAAGAGATCAAGAGGTAATTTGAATGCATGCCTAGTAGATAAAAGTGTGAAAGATCATTTGTTTGTCGACACTTTTCACGATCACGATAAACGATAACTCACGAACGACAAACATTGAACTTTAACAGCAGACAGACTTGTTCTAAAAATCCATCGAACGTTCCAGGCTCAGCAACCTTTGCAGCCCTCAATTCCAGCTGATTACCCAAACCTCAAACGATTGGCCACCTTCCCCACCAATCCCCCCCGGAATCGGCCAATAAAGTCATTTCTTGACACACCCGATCTGAGAAGGAACGGCCAGAGGCACGGTAACAAATAACAGTTCGCACAAAAAGATACGCGCGCTAACGAATCAATATGCAGCTCTGTGGTCTATGCGGAACACCCATAGAATCGCCGGAAGAAGCGAACCCCATTTTTTGCACTGAATGCCAAGAGCATTATCATTCACAGTGCACGGGGTATAGCTATGAAAACTGGAAGAAGGCGGGTGCGTCTCGGAAGGCGAAATTCGTCTGCCGACTATGCAAGGAGCACAAACCGACTTCCGACCCGGCGATAACCGCCTTGGCTGAAAGCATAACGCAAATGATTCAGCTAATGCAAACGCAGATAGAGGCAAATAAAAAAGATAACGAGACAATTTGCGCGAAAATGCAAGCGCAAATTGATCAAGTTATCAAACGTCAAAACCGAGCACCGGAAGTCGAAAACCCATCTCAAACTAATGGGAAAGCCCAGAATGTGAAAAGAGAGGTACCCGCTTCGGTAGAAAATCAAAAAATACCAAAATATTATGAAGCGGCAATTGACAAAATACCTTTCTTCTCACCTTGCAATCCCACTTCGGTAATTAAGTTTTTAATAGCAATGTCAGAATTAAATGACTTAATACCGACACAAATCCATGAGGTGGTAAAAAGGTTAGTGTTGAAACCTAGGTTCAGCTACTTGAAGACAATGCTGAACGACACTCCTTTAATAACATACGACACGGTATATCGTAGATTAAAACGAGAATTTTTGTCAGGCATAACAACAACAGAGATGACGTTGAAACATCTCAATCGACCCCAAGGCCAAAATGAAACGCTACGAAATTACGTAGAAGACATTTTTAGGCATCATGCAATCATTGATTGCTATCAACAAGAGGAGTTGATTCAAATGATGCTGGCAAATGTCAATAGTACTACACGACAGTACTTTTCGTTTCAAAAGGCACCAACCAATAAGGAGGAAATGAGCACGTTAATACAACACGTAGAACAAACAATACGAATTCAACGTGCATCATATCAAACGACTCCAAGACCACAACAAATTACAATTAACGAACCGTGGGAAATAACAAACTTAAAAATGGTAAATAAAACTAGCAAGCCCCCACATGCTAGACAAACAAAAATGCCGGGTAAAGAGGCACCCGAATTTTCAACTGAACGACCTCATTTATCATCAATTTTTGGGAAAATAGGAACTAAGGCAAGCCTATTCGTTCCAGTTCAAATTCATGATCTCCCCATGAATGCCTTACTAGACACTGGGGCGTCAATAACCGCCATCAATAAAAATTTTTATAAGAACCAAATAAATAAAAAAAATCTACAAATCGAAAAATGCAAAACAATCAAATTAACAATAGGCGACGGACAAATAATTACAAGTAGTCACAAGGTGACTTTACCAATAAAATTAGGCCGGAAAACATGGACGCAGGAATTCTACATAATAGACAATTTAGCGCAAAACGTGATATTGGGGTTAGATTTCCTGAAAATGGCACAAGTAGTGATCGATATACCTAAAAATGAAATAACATTCAAATTCGATCCAAATTGTCGGGTTAAACTGGTAGAAAATGATACTAATAAAAAAGGAACATTACGTATCAATACACTGGAAACCCCAGAGGACCTCCCCAAATGGGCACGAAATATGCCGTCTAAAAATTCGAGTAGGGGGAACAAAGGCTACGACGTAGAAAGCGGGCAAACCAAAAGGGAAAGAAAATCGCGAAATGAGACAGAAGTAGCTAGCCATCTCGCTCCCTCGCACGCAGTCGAACAGCCTTCATCAACAATACGAAGTCCTAATCCACGCCCCACCGGATTAACAGTGGGAAGGGCCGCGAAGAAAGAGAGAGGCAAACCTCGATCATCCGTCTCACTCAAAAACAAGGGAAAGGATCCAACCTTACCTTGCGAGACGGAACATCAAATGATCCCCAGAGGTAAACACTCCACTCCAATCTTCGCATTCAACCAGGGGACAAAGCTAACGTATAGGGATAACTATCCCGTCGCCCGTCACGTACACACTTAGCACTACGGACAAACGACCAAACACAAAATAATAAATAAATTAATTAATAAAAAAAAAAAAAAAAAATTAAACCGCAGGCTTAAACATATTTAACAAAATACTGTTTATTTGTTACATGTGCACCATGATGAGCGACGACAACGGCGACCCGGAAGAGGTCGTGCTACTCCTTACCACGTTGAATCTCTCCATGCTCTACGGAAAATTGTACCCGTAACCGGCAATACCATGGCAGCACTACGTGACAAAGAAATTATTCAAAAAAAAAAAAATAATAATAATAATAAAAAAGGATAAAATAACAATTAACAAAAAATAAATAAATGAAATTAAAATAAAAAAAAAAAAAATACTATTAAAAAAAAAAAAAAATTAAAAAAAAAAAACATATCTACGTACAAAAATAAATATATACATATTAAAAAATTAAAAAATAAAAAAAGGTCATAAATAAATACAAGAAAATTATTTAAAAAAAAAAAAAAAAATAATAATAAAAAAGGATAAAATAACAATAAAAAAAATAAATAAATGAAAATTAAAATGAAATTAAAAAAAAAAAAAAAATACTATTAAAAAAAAAAAAAAAAAAAAAAAAAAAATCATACGTAGAAAAATAAATATATATTAAAAATAAAAAAATAAGAAAAAAAAAAGTCATAAATAAAAAAAAGAAAATTATAAAAAAAAAAAAAAAAAAAAAAAAAAACAAAACCAAAAAAAAAAAAAAAAAAAAAAAAACATAAATTAATAAAAATAAAAAAAAAAAAAAAAATGAATAAATAAAAATAAATATATATATATATAAAAAAAAGATAAAGAAAAGAAAATAACCGGCAGGTTTCGTCCAGCATCGAACGTACCTCATGGCGGCACACCACAACGCCACAGGCACGCGTCGAGCAAGGTTTCCCTGCTGAGGGTCCAGTAGGATTACTTTATTAATGTATTTGTACTCCTACAACCCACCCACTTACCACTTCCCAAAGCCGCAAAAAAAAAAAATTCAAATTTCCAAAATTTCCTTTTTTAAAAATTCAAAAACTTCATTTTCGGTTAGAATTTTTTTTTTCAAAAGCCGACGGGGAGTGTAGCAGTTCCTGGAACTGCTACGCGAACGCGGACCGATACTTCATCGGCCCCGCCTCCGCGGACGCTCCTCCAAGAGGCGCGTTGTGAGACATCAGTTGATCCCTAGCCGTCTCATAACTGGTAAGTCCCTTTTCCTATATTTGCGGTTTCCTAACTAAAACCCAAATTCTCTCTTGATTTCATATCGGACCTATATCAGATTCAATAAATCTATATAAACTCCAATCCGATTTGTTATTCATTAATACCCAATTCACTGTTACTCTGGCAGCATACGTTCTGTGTACATATTGGAAGATTGGACAATGTGGACAGCAAGCTAGTAGGCCGGTATGACGACTCATTCATTTTCTGGGAAAATAGCTTCTAACTAAGGGACATAGGCAATTCACTGCATTTTTATCGCACATCTATTCAGCTGCAGCAAGGGAAGGTAATTTTTCCGGGAAATGGACATATGCTTGAATAGTGATTCTGTTTGCAACGGGAGGAAGAGCGCGGTGCAGTCGAGTTAACCCAGTTGAGCTCCAGCACTGTGATCTCAACAGTCCTGCTCCCGCTCCCCCCAAACAGGTCCAGGACCCCGAGCAGCTTCCACTCAGGTTACTTATCTCTCAAAGTTGACGTCTATCCGCTTGAACTTGCGCGCCCAACGGTACATACGTGCTTGGATTTACTTCTGGTTCTTTAAACACGCCGTGTATTCCCCAACCCCGTACAACACGATTTATCATTTCAATATTGAATTATACGATTTTTTATTCTTCTTCGGATCTTCTGACGTTAACCAGGAAAGTAACGTTGACAAATCGACCATCTTCTTAATAACTAGAGGATAACTTTTTTTTGTAATGTTACTATTAAAAGTCAAGTCCATGAAATAAATGATCGTGTTACTGTCACCCAAGACTTCACGGAAAGATTCTTCACCCGACAGGAAACAGAAAAAATGTAAAATGCTATGTCCTATATTAGGTATAGTAATTTAAGTACATATGTACTTCTACAGCAGTAAATTGCAACATGGATATTTTTTATCATGTATTTGCCGTCATTCACAGTCAGACCAAAAAAAAAAACCCTACGACCGTTACATAGAGGTTTATTACTTTGAATAATCATTCTACCTAAATTGCTGATCTATGTATATTGGATAGACAATGGTGCATTCTCTAAATCAACCGCGTATCGATATATTGTCCTCTTCCTTAAAGAGGTGATAAAATTGGGCAAATTTACATTTCAGCACGTTAAATGGATTAGGATCGCAATTAGCCGTAAGGGGATCACTAATATCCATACCACATTTGATCGGAACAGAATATAGCTCTTGGACTAACCCAGCTTGTCAGGAGTGCCTCCGTCTGATTTCAGGCGCCCTACAGAACTTACCAATTAAATTTCGGCTTTCTAGGTCCACCAAACTAAGAGGAACACTGTAGAAACAGTGGTTTCACTTAACCAAGTTATTCGTAGATTCCTCGTAATTTGCAATAATCGGCAGAACCGCAAATGGCCAATTTACCATAATCACCTCTTGTTGATAGAGTTTGGTGTTACATGCTGCTCATGTTGACAGTGGAAGACGAGAATCTATGGCAGTGAATAAACACTTCGTTGTATGGCGCTTACCTGAAATGAGTGGTTCGATTTGGAGCCCATCATTGCAGGGAACGGAAGAACCCGGCCGAAGTATTGTACCCACCTTAGTGTATTACATTGTAGTCATAGTTTATCATATTATTTCGATATTGTTTACAAAATTTGCTGATCGTTCATAAAGGATGTGGGGGTGTAGGTCAGCAGTGAAGGCACCACAGCATAAATGATGTGTGGACTACACGATCTGCACAGAGGACACGAAAATACGATCAGGCCTTCCCAGCGGCATCTTCCCGCGTTCCCGAGGGGCCGACGTCGGTTGCGTGCCGATATCGGCTCCACTGATCGGATGCCGCCTCTGTGTCGGACGCTCGTTCTTCACGCGAACAAGGAGAATTCTGACGTTGCCCACCGCTAACGGTTCCCCCTTACAGTCAGAACAGAAGAATCGCCCTTTCTCAGATCTGGATAGCTGAAGAGGGTGAAGAAGGAACACGTGGGCGTGAGAAGTCCTACGATAACCATATTTCACACAACTAACTCATTCGTGCTTTGTTTATCTTTTTCCGAACTGAGCAAAAAAGAAAAAATACATAACGGCATATAATAAGGTAGCAGGAGAAGGATCAGAACTTGATAAAGAACACTGCAAATTATTACACAACGGTTTATAATTTCTGTATTAGGTTAACCCTCCTACGCGAATCACCAGGCTACATAATTTACGCTACGTAATTTTTTATTGCAGATTTGGAATCTACACCCTTGAACTTAAACCATGACATTTTCAGGAGGGGTTAGACTTTTTTTTTCAGAGCGATTACAATGGTTTATTAATGAATAATTAACCAAAATTGTTGAAAAACACCTGAGAAAACGTCTACGGATACATGTGCCAAAATGCTAAAATATTAAGATTTGCTTATTTTCGTATTTTGAAGTCCACGATCTTGAAACTAAATCAACAAATTTTGAAGAGGGGGAGGTTCATAATTGAAAATAAAAACCGAAAGCCTTATCAGCGAGCTTTCCTTTTATTTAATAACTCTCATCAGGTCCTATAACAATTAAAACACGTCTGCCAAATTGGGTGTAGCGAATGGCTTCCACAACTAGACAACATAAAAAGTAGGAAAGTTACTTCAACAATGCTGGGGATTTCCCAAGGGGAGGTCGAAAGCTCATTCTGGTGACTCACGGAACCACGGGCATCTTATTTTCTGCGAAACAGGTCGTCCCCAGGCGCCTACGGTGCCACAGGTCAAGTTAGCCCTCAAGAACGGCGTGCTAAATTATCGCTCTTCCTCTAAACATCACATTCCGGTAAATCCGTTTGACTGACCAAGTAAAAAGCATCACTGGAGACCTCCTAGATTAATCATCGTGAGTAATCCCATGTCATTGAGTGTTTCACAGACCTCCACCATAAGGATCAATTATGATCAATAATCAAGCGTTATCATTTGAGTTCGGATTGAGTCATATTTGCATCATCGGATGGAGATAGTGAAGGACTAACAATTTATCACCCACTACCGTAATAAGATTTGAAAGTTCTATTTTAGATCTATGTTTAGTATAACTAGAGAAAATTCCCATGGATTTTGGTTTATTATTCAATAATAAACCATTGTAATCGCTTTTGAAAAAGAAAATTTATCCTCCATTGAAAATTTCGTGGTTTACGTTTCAAAGGGTGTAGAATTCGTCAAGTTTTTAGCTATATACCATTGACACTGCGGAACTGTACATTACTCTCTACAAATGGTATCCTATGCCGGTAACCGTCCACAAGATTTTAATGCATGGTTCCACGATCATAGACAAGAATATCATTCCGATCGGAATTTTTCCGAGCACAAATTTTTCAAAAGGTTCCGAGAAGACTATTCGAGAAAATTTTCCAGAACAGCTACCAATAGGGATATATTCCAAAGACTTTTGATCTCGACGGATCCACTAATCGCTAGTATGAGACCCCTCCCCCATCAAAAAATGAGATAGAATTGAAACGAGAGGTGAAAGCGCTCCTCCCCAATAATCCAAGGGATTTGACAAATTCAGATGACAGGGATAATGACGACTTCGGCCTCGGAAATTTGGGGGTGGCATAGGAGAATTACCTATTTACCTAATCAATTGTGATTTTAGTGTGATTACCTATAGATGAGAAGTTATAATTTATGTTCCTTTTATTAATTATATTAATTAATGACATGAATACGAGTACATTATGTTCCCTGTCAAAATTATTTATGATGAATTTCTGCTCTAGGGCTCGTTCTACCTCAAAACCGTTTACACCACCGTATTCAGTGTGAAAAAAAACCTTTAGAATTTCACGGTTTGGAGGAAATGTGTTGAAATAGGCGCGGGAGAGGTTTTGGTCAGCTAGATTTTGATTCCGGACCACTGTGCGGCGGGGCCAATGAATTTTGAAGCGAGTTAACATTTCTAGTTTAAAAAACGTTTAAAAAACTAGCAAAATTCTGTTTTTTTCTAGCTGTAACTATATCATCTGCAACGAGGATAATGATTACACAATTAGTTGCTTGCATTTCAACAACGTACCGTTTCCATTTTCTACCGCTGTTAAACAATTCACCCTCAACTTTCAATGAGCTTATCTATTTACGCAGTGAACCCGGCGCACTTTGCATGTAACGGCAAAAACGGACAACTCTGCCAGCGATTTGAAACTTTGGGAAGATCTGTTCATGACGTGGCAGAGGGGTGAGATGAGCATAACATCAGGAGGGCTGCGAATAGAGGAGCAAAAACAGCTCTGGATGGTAACTGCCTGAGGGAGTTGTAAGGTTGGAATCTACTGAATATTCATAAAATAAGTAACATTTCAGCTTAAAACTTGATACATAAAAGGTGATTTTTGAACAACGGGTTATTGTTTACCTGCAGTAATTCATAATTTGAACAATGCTAAAAGTATGACAGGTTTCTGGTTCTTTGTGAAGAAAATGTGTGGAAAACCCTACCTTCATTTTTCACCGAAAACTTTAAATTTGCAGGTTTTGTTGGTAAGCATTACATCTGTCGGCTGAAAATTACTGTGGGACTCGTTATTGACAAGTACAGGGGTCTCTAGGGGTCTACAGGGGTCACTTAAGACCCGCCGAGCTTTTTGACCGGCCCGCTGAGCATTTTCACCTTGATTGAAACTTTTGGAACGTTACTTCTGATGGAGGACGTAACATGCGGGACGACAGCTTTAAGGACTTCTGATTATACCCCCGTATCAAAGCTTTTAAAATTAAACTGGGCCTTTTCGAAACACGTACAGTAATGAAAAGCCTGGTCCATTTCCCAACCAGCAACAACTTTAAATCCGAAAATGATGAGGAGGAGTTACTGAGTGAATTTGGGTTAATCTTATCAGGTGCTTACAAGGTTTGAGACCCGTTTTCAAGGTTTTGCTTAAGCATCTTCGAACATCCGGATTTTCCAAAACCCTTTTACAACAACTTGATTCGTAGTCTTCAACTGGACATTGAACTGCGATCGAATGACATCTACAAAGACAGCTTCCAGGATAAGGATATCCGGAAATTCTTCGCTGCTCTTTCAGAAAGAGCTTTTCCAAACCAGCAAGACTTTGCCCGCGCAATGCTCTTGCTCTTTAGGTCCACCTGTCTGTGCGAAAAAAACCTCTTCGAGAATGAAGTTCACAAAATTTAAATACAGGGCCAACTTGAGTTATGAGTATTTGGAGCCGAGTCTGTAGATAGGGACGACTAAATTTGAGGCACATTACGAAAATATTTTGAGCAACTAACAACCCCAACAACATTGAAATTCTTACCTTTTATGAGGCAATATTACCTGTTAAGCGTTCTCAATAAATTTCATTTATTCGTCTCTGCCTACAAACCTCTCTTTTGTCTCTTACATAATGTTGGCTCTTGCATTCGAATGAATTTGGCCCACCATGAAAAAACGTTGCAAATTCTTTCACTGGGGTTTATTATTCAATTCGCTTGCGTCCATGATTTGAATTTCTACTAAGCTTTGGAGTGTGCGTGTTTCACAGGTGATAGAGCGATTATTGAATTTCAGGAGATATGCATAAAGCACGTAAATCTGTTCTCAACCAAAATACCTTTTTGGAT
>JAVIWC010009095.1:600000-999699 GCA_031894815.1 Creontiades dilutus | reverse complement strand
AACATTTATTGAACATCCCCGTTTTCCATATTTTTTATAGGACTCACATGCACACGTTGTAAGTGTCGTTAAGTTGAACAGTTCACGAAAGGAATGAAATACTGCTAGTTTCTGAAAGCACGCAGTTGTCTCAGCATGAGTAGAGGAGCTGTCGATCAGTGACTTTGGGGAGTTGCTGGCTGTTGGATACGTTTTACTTGTCATCGTTAAAAATGAACATTCCAGAATGGCTTTTAAGGGACATAAGAGCACTATACAATGACGTTCCACGAGTTTATCGTCACCGTGGTGTCTACGGTGCCACGACAGGAGAGTATGGCAGTACCCAAGGTTCTTCGTCTGAAGCGTACACCACGCGGATGTTGTTGGTGAAACCAGACCCCTGCCGCCAACCGCTAACCAGCACCACGGGGTCACCCGGCTTGATGAGCCCGTCCAGCTTCCCGGCGTTGATGCCGAACTGAAGTCGCAAATCCACGTCCAGACACCAATTGGGGTTAGGGGCAACTGTTAAATGAAATTAATTGATCATTAGATAGATAGATTTATTGGCACATTTAAGGATGCAGAACAGAAAAAATGGGAAAACGGTAAACATAATGTTGCTCACACAATTATATCAAATAGTTGAAAAAGAAAAAGAAAAATCAAAAGTTCAATAGTCAATGGGGGGAGAACAAGTGCTATTCCGTGGAGTTAACTGAACTGAAGTTCCATCATAATTATCTGATAACGGGAGTAAACCGTTTATAAAAAAAAGGCGTTCCTCAAATCATTTTGAGCATATTTTACGAATAAAACGGAAAAAGTCCCTCTTAAAACAATAACTATGTTTATAGTTCCGCAAGTTAAAGCTATTGGTACAAAAAAAATCAAAACAACAAATAGGCAGTCCTTCTGAACAGTTTCAAATTAATCTTCGGTAGTCTTATATTACAACTAGTTGCTGTTCTTGTGCTGTATTAGCTTTCACTAACAGGACAAACAAAGTTTTCCCTAATAAACAAAATGCATCTTTGATAAATACAAATCAATTTTATTAAAAAAATGGCTCCACCCCAAACAATAATACCATATTTAAGATGTGAATGAACAAGGTAAAAATGAATCGTTTTCAGCAATTTGATACTTAAACCTGATAAAATCTTGAAAACATGAAAATATTCATCGTATTTCTTCTACAAATTTATATAAATGTCAAACTTCAATTTTCCATCCACTGGAGTCCTAACTATTTACAATGGTGAGCAAAATGCAATGGCCTACACAAACATGCCGAATTCCAATCGCAATGGTAATAATTAAATTTAACCTCATTATTACAACTATATGGATTTTGTTAATATATGAATTTGTGTATAGGTACTCTTTAAAATAAAAATGTGTTTTTCCACGTGCTACTCGTATTTGCATAGCTTGATGGTAAGTATATATTGATTTGTGATCAAGGGGAAAGAGCAGTAAGAAATAGTAGAATAAAGTACGAGTAAATTTGATACTAGGATTCAAATAATTAAAAGTCAATTTGGGATTTTGGTGTCCTCTCTGTTGAGGTACTTGTTCATTTTGTCGATGGATTTATGTACTTTTCTGAATAATTTGGTTTTCTAATGTACACTTAATCATTTCTTCTATACGAATTATTACAACTATATGGATAATGTCTTTGCGACAGTAAATTATCATTCATTTTATACAACACCCACCTCATTTAATTGCCATTCCGCTCTGATCACAAAAGACATGACCAATCTCTTGTGTGAACAGCGTTCACCTACTGATCACTCTCGCTTTCCGCAACCTATTTATTAAGAACATCTACAGGGGTAATGAATGCAAAAGCCCATTATCCAGATTCAACATCCCGCATAGTAATGAAGCTGAACTCGTTTAATTTGCATGAAACTCCGCCGTTCCAGATTAACACCATAAATAAGAACTTAAGCAAGCGAATTGTTTCGATATAACTAGTTACCTGTGCCATTAATGCCCTAAGGCCATTTTGATACCTTTACATAAAATGTCATAAAGTCGTAGCTAATTACTTGAAAACATCTTCAGCTAAAATATTGGAAATGTGGTGAACCGTTTTAGGATTTCTTGGAATCAGTTCAAACAGGCGTATTCGAAAGGATGTAAGTACCATACCATTGTTTCCGCAACATATACGTTTTTTCATGGGAAAGCTCAGTACTGGAATGACAAGGCAACAATTTTGTGCCTATTACAGGGTTGATTTTTCGTCCAAAATGACTAAAAAATGACACCTCACATGCCTGTGTCAATAAAATCCCCGAAAAAACTCGTTTGTGGCCCGCAGCTTTTATGCCTGTGATCCCATCGGGCTGGACAGAAGTGTTGAACAACCAGACTTATGCGCTAAAGATCAGAATTTCCACATCAATTCTAACGGCTTTTAAGGTTTGTGCGGCGGTCGGACATTGCAGTTATGAATCTAGGCACCTTCGAAACGTAACTTCACAAAATTGGAGGGGGTTATACAAATGTTTCTTACACATTAAAAAGGCTTATTATTGTAAATAACACACAAAAATCACAAACGTTACAATACTTTGTGATAAGGACCGGAAAGTGTCACTTTTAGACAACTGAAAACAGTTTCAATTTGTTTTATCTTTTCCTAATGACCTGTACCTTGTGAGTCCTTTCGAATCTCACCACGTATATGTTTGCAGATTTATTTTATTCTTGCGGAACATACTGAAAGCAAGTGGAATACAACTTACCAATATAGTGGAGAGGCCAAACCGCCCTAAACATGTGGAGCTTCCTGGCAACGCTGCCGTATCTGGTGACGGCAATTATAGGGCACCTCGGACGGTACTTGGCCAAGTACCTGGCAGAAGTGCCGGACGTAGTGGCCAACACGATTGCAGTTGCGTGAGCCTTGTTGGCAGCCTCTACGGCGGATATCACCACAGCGTGAGCTGGATCGACAGGCGGTGCTGCCTGGAAGCAGAAAATACGTTTGTGAGATTTAGTTGCAAGGAGGGAATCTCCACACACAAAAGTCAAACACGATCTGTACAAGATGTATCTCTAAAAAACACAGGTACCATTCGTCCACTGTCAGGGACTTCTCACCCTATAGACAATGAGCAGCTAGTTTGTCCAGTTCGTACCAAACTTTGTTGCTGGTTGAGGGTGTTGTGGTAGGTATGGTTAGTTCCCCCTTCCCGACTGGAAGCCTGGCGCCTTCTACTTGGTCGTCCCTTGAGTGTTGCAGGTATTAACCGCCTAAGTGCCACTTTCACCAACAAGTTTGACGTGCCGTTTAGGCTAACGCCTGAATTCAACGCCGTCGTTAGACCGATTTGTCTTTCTCCACGGAGCCCCAGCGCCCGTTAGTGTTAACGAGCTCGTCAAACCTTAATCGGCCGGATTCGTTCAATTAACTTGTTAACGGACTGATAAGTCTCGCCATCTTTTTTTCTGTTCCCTATCGTTCGGATCAATTTCGTGATGGTTATTTTAAACTCCATCGTAAATAATTTGATTTTTGACGATTCCTCGTCATCGTCGGACGAGGAAAGGCGGCCGCGTTTCGTTCCGACGCAGGAAGATCATTTCCACAACCTGGACATTTCCAAAAACGATTCCGCCTTTCCAAGGCCAGTGCTTTTGAAGTGCTTCAGCTCGTGGAGCACCGATTGGAGTTCTGGGAACAGGTGCTTCTCGTCTAGAGAGAAATTAGAAGCCCTGGCTCATTTTTGGGAATCTCCCATTTTTTCTGGAACCGAAACGCACTAATCAACAAACAAACTTCGATTTTTGGCGACACTGCTCCGTTACGCTGCCGTCAACTAACGAACTGCTCACTTAACGAAGGAAACGCATGGTGAAAGACACCTTCATCGTTAACTCTTAACGCCTGGGCGTTAGTTTATCGAGCCGATTAACTAATGCCACGTTAGACCCAGTTTGGTGAAAGTGGCCCTTAGAGTCCGTGGAAGGGGCAACTATACCATTCCATCACCTCCTCATGTTAGATCGTTGCTGGACAAGGAAATATTCGCACGTGTTCAAGAACGCGAGAAGCAAGGATCATTGAGGTGTTGCCCGAAAGATTGTAGTTACCGGTCCTGTAGAGTCAGAACACAGGGCAACTGTTCTCTAACGCTCATCACATCAATTTGATAGAACGTGGGGAAAGCCAATGGCGACCCGTGCAGCTGCTGTGAGACAGCATGTGGTTGGGCAGAAATCAAATGCCTATAAAAGTCCTATAGAATTGTGGAAGTTCTTATTCATTAAGAAAGCATAGTTATGAATGGATCTATGATCTGGTTGCTAATATTACACTAGAGAGTAGTACGCATTGGATGGTTTTCAGGACTTATACTAATCATTCCACGTGATTTTCAGTGGTGAAAACAAAAACTAGACTCTTCTAACGAACTTGCTAAATTCAATACACCGGATCTTCATCAACTAGAGATATAGTAAAAGAGTGCTGTCAGCGAGACTTTTTACTTTGGAATATTGGCAGAGCTTGGGAAGTAATATAAAAGTGCTTTAAGTGCAACTGTTTTGGGACAAGGATTGCAATCTAGTTTCATTCAACGACAAGCTTATAAACAACATGTAACTTCTTGACGCTCACGACCCACGAATTGGTGTTGTTCAATAGAACAATGCTTGGCTTTTGGTTAGGAATTTGAATGTTCCAGACTTCGCAGCGAGCAGAGAAATCACTAGAATCATTTTCAAAGAAGAGCAGAATGAAGAGCATCAGGAACCCGCTAGAAAAATTTTCAACGGAGACCAATTAAAACCTAAGGATTAGACGTTGTCGGCTGTTCAGATATGCCGATTGGAACGTGGCAGGACGGCAAAGAGTAGTCGGTGAGAAGCTACATGGGTATTGCCAAGTGGGCCACCAAGATTAACGAGAGGTGATATTTAATCTTAATTGGGCAAAAACCTGAGGTTTCACCTAACTAGTGAAAATTTGAGACCGCTAACAACAGCAGGGGTTTATAGAACAGTTCACATAATCCCCAAGATGAAAATTTATAGTTCTCTTTGAAATGATCACTCACTGCTTCATTGAGGCTCTTCCAAATATCGTGTTGCCATATCTGACCCTCAGCTTCCCTGGCTAGCGTGGCCAGAGTCCTCACAGTTAAAGCTGGATATTCCCCTCTTGCCGTCTCTTCTTTGAGGACGAGACCGTCCGTCCCCTCGATGATGGCGTTGATGGCGTCGGTGGCCTCAGCAAATGTGGGACAGTTCCGCGTTATCATGGAGTTGAGGTATTCACAAGCTCCAAACACCGGCTTCCCGACCTATGGAGAAACGTTAATTTCATTAAAACATTCCAACAATAATTGTAGACAATTATTGTCTACGACTTGACTGAAAAAAGAGCTTGAAACAAACGAATTGAGGAGAAGATTCTGTTTCTCTTATTTTTTTGTATATTGGGGTGGAGAAGTCTAAATTCAGAGCTTCCTACCAAAACTTTCTTAAGTGAATAAACGCTGCAAATTCTTTCACTGGGGTTTATTATTCAATTGGCTTGCGTTCATGATTTGAATTTCTACTAAGCTTTGGAGTGTGCGTGTTTCACAGGATAGGGCGATTATTGAATTTCAGGAGATATGCATGGAGCATGTAAATCTGTTCTCGACCAAAATACAAATTTGGATTGATCAGTTGATCATATTTGTGTGCCTCCTGAAATTCAATAATCGCCCTATCCTGTGAAACACGCCCACTCCAAAGCTTAGTAGAAATTCAAATCATGAACGCAAGCCAATTGGATAATAAACCCCAGTGAAAGAATTTGCAGCGTTTTTTCAACACAATACCCCCCCAAAATAAAAACATCTATAATTTATCAAGTCCTTTAGCACTCGTATTGCGTTAAAACTTCCCCAAATCCGAATTTAAACGATGTAGCCAAAGGTAGACAGATGTAGAGGAGGCACACAAATATCATCAACTGATCAATCCAAATAGGTGTTTTGGATGAGAACCGATTTACGTGGTCTATGCATATCTCCTGAAATTCAATAATCGCTCTATCACCTGTAAAACACGCACACTCCGAAGCTTAGTAAGATTCAAATCATGAACGCAAGCCAATTGAATAATAAACCCCGGTGAAAGAATACTTATTTACCCCAGTAATAATATTGAATGGTAAACCCCAGTAATAATGTTGAATAATATTTACCTATATATTATCAGCGTTTCATGCACATCAGAATGCTTCAACCCGTGTATCGGCTACTAACTACACTACAAGTATTCACATCGGCTATCACTCCAGTATCCACATTCACTACAACTCGACGCTATCGGCCGGACATCACTAGGTTACAAACAAACAATAATAAACGAAAAAACCTCTGCCAAGTGGGTGTGGCACATAGCTTCCTCGTATCCATAACATGACTGTATAGATCATTGAAAATTATTATTGACTAAAGAACTTCGTTCAATTAGGCGAAGTAAATGTTGAATTAGGGTAAATTTATTGTTATGCAGGAGCATAACTTGAGAAAATAAAGGTAGGCATGTTCAACTATTGAACTAACTATAAAATATACCTAATAAGTCCGAACAATCCCTGAAAATTTCATCGAGATCGATCAAAAACTCCCGGTGTTATGCTTGTGGCAAGGATTTCACGTTTGCGCATGCGCAGAGGCTACTATTGATCCGGGGGTCATGAAACTCATAGCTGACCATCAACACAACAAACCGAACAATCCCTGAGAATTTCATCAAAATTGATCAAGAACTCCCGGAGTTATGCGCATAACAATGATTTCACGTTTGCGCATGCGCAGAGACTGCTATTTATCCGGGGGTCATGAAACTCATAGGGGACCATCTGCACATCAAAACGAACAAACCCTGAAAATGTCATCGAAATTGGTCGAGAACTCCCAGAATTATGCGCGTAACAAAGATTTCACGTTCGCGCATGCGCAGAGGCTACCATTGATCCGGGGCTCATGAAACCTATAGGGGACCATCTACACCCCAACCCGAACAATCCCTGAAAATTTCATCGAAATTGGTCAAGAACTTCCGGAGTTATACCCGTAACAAGGATTTCACGTTTGCGCATGCGCAGAAACTACTATTAATCCGGGGGTCATGAAACCCATAGGGGACCATCTACACATCAAACCAAACAATCCCTGAAAATTTCATCAAAATTGGTCAAGAACTCTTGGAGTTATGCGCGTAACAAGGATTTGCTGACAGACAGACAGCCACACAGACAGACACACAGACACACAGACAGACACGGAACCAAAATCGTTCAGAAAGGTCTAAAACGCAAAATGCGAGTGGAATTTTTGATTTTGGAGACAAAAAAATTTTCACATTCCGAAAATGAAAACAATGCTTCCGCTACTTTAGTAGACTCGGAAGCAAAACGCAAATGTTGGCACCATAAATCGGGCCATACATCGGGAATGGTTTGACCTACGGACGTGGGGAAGGGCTCATTCGATTCCTAATGGTATGTTCTTCAAATATTAAAATATTTAGGCCGATTCGACTTGTTTTGTGGTTTTTAGGGATTTTACAAAACCTTGACAGCCCTTAAAGGACACTTTAAATTGAGTAAGAGAGCTGGCTCAAGAATCGGGGCGTCGTCGGGCCAAGATGGATTTTTCCTGAAAATTTCAGATTTTTTGCTTCAGCCGTTTCGGAGATATCGTGCGTACGGCGGACGGACGGAAAATTTTTTATTGCAGATTCGGATTCTACACCCTTTGAAACGTAAACCATGAAATTTTCAGGGGGTTAGAATTTTTTTTTTCCAGAGCGATTACAATGGTTTATTATTGAATAATTAACCAAAACTGCTTGATGTAAAACATTGATTGAGATATTTCGAAGTATTCGATAAGTAAATGAGCCTCAATAGAAACAAATATAGGAGTCGAACGGCAAGGGGACCTTGCTGGAACGGTTGTTGACGGAGCTACGAGTGTTGAGCTCGTTTCACCATCGAGCCTGTTGCTATAAAAATCATAGGAAACAATCTAGCGTAACTTGAATTTACATCAATCACACAATAGCTAATCATTGCCTACCTTGTTTGCCTTCGCCACCATGGTTTTCTGAGCCTGCATAACCTTTTCGGTGGACACTTCAACGCTTATCTTCCCTCTATCGATGATGATGCCGTCCGCTGTCTCCAAGATGTCGTCAAAGTTCCTGTACCCCAGCTTCGAGTCAATTTTGGCCATGAGCTGGATCCCCGTATTCCTAACCCCTGGAAGTCACCACCAATCACACAACCGTCCCGCAATTAAGTGTAGTGTTGTCGCAAAATGCCTACATGTAGTCCATAATTTCTGGAGAAAAATCATTGAAACTCTTCAAACATAAATCTGAATGGGTAGGCTAGACCTGTTCACTTAAACACACTAATAAATCTGAAATCAGAGATTAGTAGTAAACCAATTTATAACGTCTTTTAGACCTTTCCGAAATATATTTTTTCATGAATATAAATTTAAGGTTTGCAGGATTTTCTACTTAATTTTTAATTTGGCATCAACTACTCATGTCGATAACTTTTCGATTGTTTTCCTAATATCCGAGGAGTAATGAAAGCTCCATTCATTTTTCTAAAAAGTTAAATTTCGCAAGGACAGATGGGTTTTAGGATATTTGAGATATAAAACAAATGAACAACTAGAAATCATACACACACGCACTTCGTGTTAAAAGTATAAGTAAGGCATCACCATCATCATGAAGCGAAACTTTTGGGAACGATTATTTTGCTATGACTAGGACAAAATGTCGTAATTTCTATTAGGATTCCTCGGCTTGCTTGATTATTATTTAGTTGTAGTAGAAGAAGTTTTAATGTTTATTGACTGACCTTCGCTAACCTTGACTAATGATAATTTCCGAAACAAATCTTGATCGGTTTTGAGATGTAAATGAATGTGGTTCTGATGTTTACCTATTTGCTTGCGGACTTCTTCGAGGCACTTGCGGTCCTCCACGTGGGGAATGATGATGATGTCGACTTGCTCCGCCGTCAGAATGTCGATGTCCTTCTTGTCCTTGTTGGTGAGGTAAGGGATGTTGAGCGGCACGTCAATGACAGTCACGTCCGCGTACGATTGCAGCGCACCGCCCGTCACCACTTCGCACACGATCTCATGATCGTCTGAAACCAGGTGAATCAATTCTAAGTTCAACGTAATGTTGTAGACTACGCATCTCAGAAGACGATCTTAAAACTGCTTCTATAAAATAAGATATACAACTATACCTTTCAACATTTTCCTTAATAATATTTCATATGTAAAACGCATATATGTACTAAATTACTCGGCTTGGACCTTTCCGTGTCCAAATAAATAGATAGACCGCAAAATATATCAAAGGAGTAAAAACATATCTAAATCCCCAGGTGTAATTTGGTCCACAGCAACTCCTAACACTACTGTTACTAAATTTGTTTAAACATCTAAACTGTAATACTCCATAAATTTCAAGATCAAAACCACGATAAAATCCTATAACTGACGAAAGTTGGATTTTTAGTTGAGTAAAAGAAAAAACTGCAGAAGGAACGTTTTGTTGCAAATTAGTTGTAGAATAGATTTTTGAAGTTTGGCCCATCTCAGCGGTAGACACCCTGTATAGGCACATTTTCATTAAATTCATGATGAATCATCTATCATTATTGCTCAGCCTACCTACTGGTGGATATGCATCTAATCTTCCCAGCTGTTAGTTTATAAAGAGATACCTGATGATTAGTTGTATAGAACTCACAACATCCTCGCACTGAGAGAGTTATCCTTCCGTAGTCGAGTAGGATTTTGTCTTTGGGCTTCAGAACGTAAGGCAGTTCTTTGTGGTCGACGAAGACGCAGGCTTTATTCCCCTTGACGTCGAAGCCCGGGTGAGTCGTGAGGTTGATCGTGTCCCCCTCTTCCAGCACCACTTTGTCAACCTTCAATGGGGCAGTTGATCAAATGTTCATCGAACGCAATGGCAGTTACGGATTAAGTTAAAGTAGCGCAAGTGCAGAAAAGGGGAAAGTTCATAAATGGGTTCTATTCTGGGCTGAGGGCATCAACAATGGCAAACCATCCTTTGGTTAGGTTGCCAAATACAAGCACCACAACAAATGTCCAACCGAGAGTGCCAACGTAAAAGTTCAACTCTCCTGGAGGTTTAAAAGTCACATTGTACCTTACCGTTCTGCTGCAAAGTTGGTGGTGTAACTTTCAACTACATATCTCCATCCCTCAGTTAAATAATAAACAAGTATTTTGAGCGGTTACCTAGTTATTTAATTAATCTTATATTTGAAAATACGTGTTATCTTTTTCATTGAGTTATGCTCTATGACGCACTCAAACCGCTATTTTTCATGAAGGCCTAACTGCATAATAGAATCCTGAGAAACTTTATTCCATAAGTCCATCAATTGATCATCTTTCAGCCATCCCAGGACCATAAAATAATATAACTTTCAATTCACCGGCTTTCATCTCTCCGAAGAACATTGAGGACCGAAAATTGGTCCAGCGGGCTTCATGGATGTCTATGAAGTAACTCCTTATAGAATCTACCCATACAATTTTACAAAGTTTCAGTAATGCGTGTTTAATGGTTTTATCTGATCCTAAAGCAGAAAGATCATAATCACTAACCTTGAGACCATTCTACGAAAAAAATTGTGATTAATTCGTGCTCAAAGCTTGGGAAATATAGCTCATCATATTCCCAATTGTGTATTGACAGAGGATGGAGGAATGGTCCAACGGCAACGGACTATTCAAGTTTGCGGGCACAACACTCAGTGTAGGTACAATTTGAATGACATATCTCGATGGGGAATCTTGAGGCCATCCTACAATCACCTGCCTTACAATTATGATTGAATTGGGGCCATCAAATCATGAGATTGTTCCAGAAAATTCATGTCGCCACCTAGCCCAATACTTGTGAATCAATCTTTGTAGACGGTAGCCTCGAGGTTTTCTTTGATTATCGATTATTGTTCCAAATTGTTCAAACCACTTAATTTTTTTCTCGAGTGCAGAGCTCCCCCACCCCTTACAAAGTTCTACCGAACGGCTCCAATACTTGATCCACGAGAAACTTTACCTGTAACTCTCATCCGAATGGAAGTGGTAAAACATTGATAGTAAAAACCTACATGTGTCTTTAGTTCGTGCAAATGTTTTGTATCTAATACCAGCACAGTTGAAATGTACCTCAAGAGCCCCAGTAAGAATCTGAGGTCCTTTGAGTTCAGCAGCGATTGCTACAGGAGCGACCCTCTGGACGGCTGCACTGTACTCCATCACGGCTTCCCTCGCCTTCTTGATCTGCTCCAGATGGTAGTTCTGATCCCCAATAGACATGTCCACTCTAGCGATAGCCATTCCATTTTTCATCATTTGCCCAAAGACTTGTGGGTCCAAACAACTATCACCTATTCAATCAAGCAACAGCTGGATCATCAAATTCTCCTGCAGGCGCAAATTAAAAGTTGTACAACGACCTTTCATTTACCTAATCTAAACGAGATCATCATAGTAAAACGCAACCATCAGATGTAGATATATTTAACTAGTTTAAAGGCCCTGCTACGCAGGTTAAAAAGAAATAGGTGAATAACACAATTTTTTTTTTTCGTGATTTATTATTGCGACTGAAAAATCAAATACATTTCATCTAGCAATTTTACATATCAATAAAGGTACACTCCAAGAGGGTAGGTTTACAGCAAAATCTAGCCCTTTATTATATAGCTCAATTAATTAGCACTGAGTTCGATTGCACTTCTATTCACGCAGCACAACTAAATCCAGTGGTTTGTTTCGCTTGAGACGTCGGATTTCACCTTCGTTGTCCAAAACGTAGAACATCTCCGGGTTCACGTGTTTGTGGAGGCGATGTTCATGCTTCCTTGCGTATTTTGCAATAATTTCATAGACTGTCTCCATCCTCAAATCTCGATGAATATCATCGTTTCGCATGTACCAAGGGGCTCCAACTATACTTCTCAGTATTTTATTCTGAAAGGTTTGGATTTTCTTAATATTTGATTTCTTGGCACAGCCCCAGATCTGTATCCCATAGGTCCAAATAGGGCGAAGGGTCCAAATAGGGATATATAAGCAGTTTGTTGTGAAGTGAGAGATAGGAATTCCTTCCCATTAGCCAATACATCCTTCTGTACTTGATTTTAAGTTCTTCTTTCTTCTTTTCTATGTGTTTATTCCAGTTTAATTTGAAGTCAAGTGTCAAACCCAAGTATTTAACTGCTTCAGTATGCGGTATTTTATTCGAATTGATCTCAACATCCAAGATTGGGACTTTTCGGTTAGTGAAGTTGATGTGGGCTGATTTTGATTCGTTCAGCTTCATTCTCCACATCTTGGTCCATTTACAAACCTCAGTAGTAGACGTCTGTAGTTTGCGTGTTGCAGCTTCTATATCATCTCCAACAGAGAGGATAGCCGTATCATCTGCAAAGGTGGCAACAGTTGTGCCTTCTTGTTGGGGTAAGTCCCGTGTGTACAGGAGGTAGAGTACTAAACAACACAATGAGGGAGTATAATAACAATACTAAAAGTCAAAAAATCGTATATCCCAAATCCCCGAGGAGAGGACCACGTCGCTTGCCCTGGGAGACGCTTCCCCCCGCTTGGGCCCTCCTTCCTTCACTGGCTGGGTCGCACAGTGGTTGAAAACGCTATTCTATGAGCCCAAAAAGATAAAAAATAAAAATGCTTCAATCTAATCGCTGAATGCTCGGGGGGCAACGTTAATACCTACATAACGATGGACAAACGCTGTTTTCATCATATCAATAGACTGTAATCTTGGCTGAGTCGACAAAGATCAAGGTGCGATTTTGCCTAAGATAATGAGGAGCGACGAGCCCAGTGTTATATTTGAAATCAGTTGTGTGTCACAAGTCCTGGAGGCAAAAGCGGTTTTCTCTCGTTCAATATGTCCAGGATAGGTAAGTAAATGCAATAATTATAATTTTACTTGTTGAAATAGCTTCGGAAACATGAGACGAATTGCGGACTCAGGGTAAATGATGAACACATCAATTTCTCTAGACTGCCAAAAACGATATTGACCTTTATTGACCCTGAAATGGACGTATATCTTTTCCTGAACAGTAGCACTAAATGTCGAATCCAGAATGAACTGCATTTACCTGCATTTGACTGGGTTTTATGCAAATTTGGTATGCAAGGATCAATTTTTTTTTTTTTTTAATCTTTTCCTACTTTTAAGCTCGAATATGTCCTCAACTGTTAAAGATAGGCAAAAAATGAAGATGAACAATTTTGTAGCAAATTTTGTCAGCTTCATTTTTTATTTCGACAGTTTTTTTGTGAGGCCTACCGTTTCCGAGTTAAGAGCAAAAAACTAGCAAGGAAATAAATTTACGGTGAGATTACAATTTTACTGTTTCAACTACTGAGGGTTTATCTCTCAGCCGCGGGTCTCTATTTCAGATCTACGAAGTGGATGCCCGCGATCAAGGCTGTTTCGCGTCTGGCAAGAAGAAAGCCTTGTCACGTCCAAAACACAGGCAGTTTGTGGGTTTTTCAGTTTCATACCTAGCAAGAAAGTAACCATTTATTTGTGTTTGTTGAGTAATTTTGAGTTTATTGTGTGTTATTTAGTTTGTCAAAATAATATTGGTGATGGATACTTCGTACAAATGATGTGACAAACTTTTTGAAATCACCCGCTGTTCTATTATCGTGATATTATCTACCTACTTTATGGTAAAATTTAAGTATCAGAGGACATACATTATAAGTTCTACATATGAGTTTGATTTATAATTACTCAGATAACCTATTTTATTCTACCACGAAGCCCCTTTCAATGCTAATGATATTAGGTCTGGCAAAACTCGGTACTCAGCTTTCTCAATAATGCGTTTAACGCCACTTCTGGAAGCAATTTCAACAAACTAACTTCAGATTCGGGTTCTGCGCACGAAATAACCTCAGTATACCAAATTTTACGAGTTTACGAACCCTTTCGAGTTTTGGGCTCATAGAGTAGCGTTTTCAACCACTGTGGGTCGGGGGGAGGGGGGAGCAGGTCGGTAGCCCTGGGAGACGGGGGCGAGAATTCCACCCGCCCAGCGTTACCACCCCCTGAAACGTCGATATACTCTGATAAGCTGGTTTTTATATAGTGTGATACTTGAATGGCACAAGGTTACGTTTTTCATAATGTGGTCGAAATGGCACTAACCATTGGTGTCCTACATGACCGCTTGTAGGTTTCTTTTGCGTTTTCACTTTTGGAAATATACGGCAACAAACCTCGGAAAACAATGCTTGACTCCTAAATAGAAAGTGTCAAATATGGTATAAAGAAAGCAATGTCCCTAGCGTTCTCCAAAAAATAAAACCCAATCATTTGTCAATCAGCATAATCTTTTCTGTAGCATTCATAACCCTAGCTGCACAACAATTCCCAACAAGGTAAATTACAATATTGAAAAATATGGAATAATTTTGATGTGGGAAGTATTCATATAAGGTCCAGCATTCTACAGATAAAAAAACAATTTATTGTGAACTTATCAAACAATTCGGTTCTCCAAGACGGCATTCTCAACATTCTCAATAACTTTTATAGCCTTCTGAAGATGATTTCTGTTGAAATTGTGAACTCGCTTTCTAACGCATATACTACTGTCATTATTCTCATTCATCACAAACAATACCGTCCAATTTTACTCACCAAGTGTGCACATTATTTTGGAAAGCAAAGCTGGCCCTTTCGGGGACTCGATGTCCAGATGAGCATTGTGCTCAAGAAGGTGAGTCTTGAAGCAGGCGTTGTCCTGCATTTTCAGGGGTTTGAAAGGATCTGGCCTTTGCTAAAATACAAACAGGTCAGCCATGGAATTACTATTGTTAGTTATCTGTTAAAATGGATAATAAACTTGAGTAAAATGAAGTGACAGAAAATAAAATAAGTCATTCAACAAACTAGTAACAGAACAATACAAGAAATCTAGGTAGCAATTCAGGTACGTAACAAGTACGGAAAAACACGCCACTAAAAATTTATTTGAAAAATTAAAAATAGGAAAAACTGCACTTGGGGTAAAGCACTATATAAAGGGATCTTTCCCCCCCGAAATTGAGTTTCTTGAGATCGATGGATTTCAGGAATACCAACTTGACAAACGAAGGAAAGAACGAAATTCTAGCATGCTGTATTCCATTGAGGAAATGAATGGATTATGTGTATTTCTAGTCGTTTTATTTCAGGATTCGTGCCAGAATCTCTTAAAACAACTTCATAGGGGAAAATCTTGAAAATTTGAGTCATACAATTTTTTAAGCTATTGCTGGGAACATTGCTATTTCTTACTGAAGGAATATTTTTATTGAAAATTGGTTGCGCTATCATCACACTTCTAAGTGAAGATTTTTAAAAACTAACAGAATAGCATTGTTGAAATTCATTTTGGATGTCTTCCGTTAGTTCACCACCATTCGGGAATACCTATATAAAAAAGCGAATATAAATAACTGGACTCCACGCGCCAGTGCGGACAGTTATTAGCTTAACGTGTTTTGAATTTGCCCGATTTCATTATTTAATTACTCCATTTATTGAGAGATTTTGATAACTAATGCATTCAAATATTGTAATATAAACGTCCTTTAAGTTTGAGAGGTTTAAGTTTAATGGACTTGCAACTCAAAAAAGTCATGGAGTTGAATTAACGGAAATGATCCTATAAAGGATTTCGGTTTACAACTGAAGTTAATTTTGTCACGGATCATTTCTAAGGGAAACGTTTCTTTTCATGTATACTTGAGGAGCATTTATTGTAGATTCCCCTATTCTTCATACTTACTTTATCTTTCGTCTAATATGGCTGATTGACATTTGAAATTTAAATTTAGCTTTCTTTAAACAAGCAGCTTTTGCCCAACGTCACAGGCACCGCCTACAGTTTGGCAATAGTATTTATGATTGTTATTTCATTTACTTATTGCGATTGATGTTTTAAGAATAAACTTCTCTCTCGATTTAATGTACATATTTTCATAGATTACGATTAATTTTGTTGAAGATATCATTTGTAATCAAACAGTTTCAACCGCCTCAAATTTTTACAAAAACACAAATCCCGACTGTGTGATACAAAAGCAACATAAAAATATATTATTGAGTTAAGTTGAGTCAATTTCATAAGTTGTCTCCTATGATCTGGTTCAGATTTTCGCCTAGTTATTGCGGTTAAATTTTGATTTGTTATTTTCAATAATAATCTTTGCGCCCTATCAAAGGCGAAAACGAAAACCAGACTGGGCACTGGAGCATCTTCTTTTATTGAAACATGAATTCTTCATTCGTGTACCATTAATAATGTAACATGAATTACTAATGTAACATTTCTATCCTAATTAATGAGCGACGTTTAGACATTATTCGATGTTTTTAGCCCTGTGCAATTATGCGAGATATTGGAGTTATCGATTTTTTTTTTTGGTAAGAAACACACACACGATTCTGTGATAATTTTACTGTAAATCACGTAGAGATAGTCCGCTACTGATATCAGGAATACCAACTTGGAAAACAGTGGAAAGAACGAAATTTTAGCAGGCTGTATTCCTTTGAGGAAGTAAATGGGAAATTTGTAGTTATGGTCGTTTAATTTCAGGATTCGTGTCAGAATCCCTTAAAACAACTTCGAAGGAGAAAAACTGAAAAAACCTTATTTTTTCATAATTTTTGGAGCTTTTTATTGAAAAATCGCATCAAGTTCCTCAATCATCACGCTTTGGTGTCTTTTAAAAACTAAATCTGCATTTTAATTTATTCATTTTTCTCTCGGAAATTAGGGTGAGCAATGTCCGATTACATCCTTGCACCATTTAATTAACTACGAGTGTATAGTAGCTCACATCCCTTATACTAAACGTATTTACAGAGAAGGTGCAAATGACTAACCCATGGCATAATCATTAAATTGTTCTGATTGAAATCCCGGCATTTCATTAAAACGTTGTTAAAGGTTTGAGAAGGTGGTGACATTTTCAATTCGCTTTGGAGCGAACTGAGTGGAAAAGTGAATGAGAAATGTGATAACTTGTAAGGTGTAAGTTGTTGGCGCTGTGAGGTTGTGTGCTTGTTTTTGTTGTGTGAATGTGTGTCTCGACGTTCACTGGCCGAAATATTTTGTTTCAATGATGAGTGTAGATAGTACTTAGTGATATATTTTTTTTAGTTTCACGGGAGATAATAACTTTTGAAGGAACCATAAGTTGTGGGACCGGTTTTGTTGGAGTTGAAACATTTTGGTTTAACGCAGGCCTGCAAAAATATCGATAACGTATTTTCTTATGTTTTCGTTATTGTTAACCCAACAGTTTTGCTGGGTGCTGAATCCGAACATGAAATTGGTTTTTCTCCATGATGAAATCGTTTTTCTGCAACGGGACCCAATATTCAGAAACTATAGGCAAAAATGGGGATTGTGAAAATGAACAAATCAAAATTTTTTATTTTTTAAAGGTTTTATCATTAGGGTTTTAATAATACAAACTCCTTTTAATTAAAAATGGAAACACTTTTATTGAGATTCTTCATCCATTCAATCCACATTTATGGCTTTGTACTTCCTTCTTCGCTTCTCCAAAAAGGTTCGATTGTTACTTTTCCTCTGTAAGAACACCTGGATTTTATCGAGAAACCGACCAGCAATAGTCTCCCATCATAAGGACATCCTACCCTACCCTGATATCTCTTCTCCACGAAATGAATGTCCTGATGGAAACGTTCACACTGCTTCTCACTGAGGGAACTCAAGTTTTCTGGAAAAAATGCTAAACGAGAATGTAAAAAGTGAACTTTTATGCTAAGTCCTTCCATGTTTTTCAAAAGTTCATAAACAATACTGGTATAGTTCAGTTCCTTTTTATTCCTCAGTTATCTCGTGGTCAGCTGTTTGAAAGAATTCCAAGTATCTATTTCAAGTTGTAACCTTTTAGAAGGAACTTCTTCGTCAAACTTTAATGTTCTTATATCTGCCCACACAAATGCTTCCTTTCAATTTTTCCTCTGACCCTTACAGAGTTCCTTGAAACATTCGCCACTTTTAGGAAGAGCTTTGACATATTGTTCCACGAAGCCCTATACGATATGAAGAGGATGAAGAGAAATTCGTTTAGCTTCATCCAATACGTTATTTTCTCCTGGTCCCAGGTTTTGTCTAGTTGGCCGCTCTTTCCTACTTCAGTGTTCATTCCTAGCTCTGTGCTATCCCATCCAAAAATAAAACATGGGTACTCAGCATTTCCTCCTTGCATTGTGGTCAATATATTCAACTTGATTTAGCACCTCTTTACGTATTTTTATTTAGGGTGAACAGAATGGCCTAAAGGAAGAGAGGCATACTTTCCATTTCCGTCGTGCAGAAGTACAGCCTTCAGCCTTCTCTTCGAAGAATTAATGAAAAACCTCCGACCCTAAGTATTGTATTCTAATCCAAACTTCCGGACTAAACCAAGAGTACCTATCACAAAAGTAAATCAAGTCGTTACCTTCATTGAAGTGGTCTGCAAACTCAAGATCTCGAATTCTGTACTGTCGTTATACAGTACCAATTAATCTAAAAATCAGTAAAAATCACATCTAGACCAACCCAAAAAGTGAAAATTGCGAAATAACTGAGGTTGATAGAATTTCCATATTATTTTTCCGGGTTTAGCGCCCAAAAATCTTTCAAGTTTACCTATTAGTAGCAAACGTTTTTTGGTCGCAGGCCTTTGTAATCGATTACGAAAAGAACTTTTTAACCAGTCTCAAAAGTTGTGGTTTTATGTTTTTATTTTCGATGAATAAAATCCGAAAACAGGATTAAAAATGTTGCAAATTATTACAAAACGGTTTATTATTTCTGTATCAGGTAGCCTTCCTAAGTGGATCATCGGACTACCAGAGCTGGATTGTTCAGCCAGAGGCAATGTTTACTAGGAACAGTAAGAAACGGAACCCTCGAATAAAACTAACTAACAGTTCTTCAAATGGTGAGCGAACGGATTACCGGTCAGCGGACTCCGGATAAGCGGTCTCATTCCATTCAGGGAACTAATCTGTATCTTAAAATATACCTTACATCAAAAGTTTTTGAGGTTTCGATTTTTTTTAGATTAACCCCTAAACATAATCCATTAGAGTTGATTGGCCAATCAATTTTTGAGAAAATGTTTCATAAGGTTTTGTAAAATAGTTTCAGAGGAAAGCTTTTGCCGGCTGACAGAAGGACTTTATCAAATCCAAAACTATTTTTGTCGGATTTTTTTAGAATTTGATTTTAAGATTCTACACATTTTTAGACGTTAAACCACAAATTTTGAGGGAGGGTTAAAAATATTTTTCTTGGATTAAAGATTAATTATTGAAAATAATAAACCGAAATATGTAAACTTTAAGACACCCGGTATAATTTACACTCTAGCACCTGCGTCCAATATCCGGAGTTGAAGTTGCCGGAGGTAACTGCCCCCTCGGAGCCCGGGGACAATGAGAAGGGTCACGGGCCCCGGGGCCGGAGACCGCTTGGACGTCTCACGGGGGCTTTGGATTCTCGGAACCCTTCTGGGAATCAACTTCGCGCTGTCCCTCGGAGGAGGGAATTGAAGTCGGAGGATCTCATCAGCTCCGGAACGGCCCCGAAACAAAAGGCCCCATCCTCAATGAGCCCCCTCCGTCCGAGCCCGTCTTCCAAGAAACTCTTCATAGTCCTGCGATTGAGATGCGTTTGTACCGTGAACTAGGAGGTAGGTGGCCTAAGGTCAAAAGCTCGCTGCTCCTCTCAGCGTTAATGACCTCATAAGACCAGATTGGAATCCTACAACCTGGAAGATCTGAAAAACCTAAAAAAAGTAAACAAAAATGTTTTTTTTATTATTTTTATTATTATTATTTTAATTATTTTTTCCCCTTAATAACCCCCCCTTCACCAGCCAAACTCACCACAACTTTTGTTAACTGCCAAGTCGTCAAAACGAAAAAATTCCACGTCAGATTTCAGACATATTACAGAAGCTATAATTCAAACTTCAGAAATTGTTTCTGCGATGTAAGTGCCACTCCATCACCACATCCTGATTCCTGATGTTCTCCTTCTTGTACGTCCACCTCATGTCGACTTTATTTCCTTGGGTGCCTTGGCCTTGCAGGATCTTCCAAAATCCCAGGCCCAAGTAAGATAGCAATCACATTAAGAATCAAACTAAATATATTTCGAATGCATTATGACATAGGTAGTTGTTGACATCCATTGAGTGAACCCTTTGAGTGAACTCACGTCTACCTTACGTTGTATCATGTACTAGTAAATTATATTAAACTGTCAGTTATACTAATATGTATCCCTGGGGGTAAGGGGTGTCCCTTATTTGAGACAAATAATTTTCTTTCAGAAAACAGATACGAATACCCTCTTATTTTCCCATTTGCCCTAAAACTACCTTAAACGAAATATTTTCTCCCTTGGATAATGTTAACTCGCGCCGAATCTTCGTCAATGTTCATATGCGTGAATTTCGCCCCTTCCACACCAATACTGCCCACTTAAACGTTCGCCTTCCCCCCCCGCTTCATCCGACCAAGTTGAAAATTTTACCGGGCGTTTGGGTAGCATTGCTAGAGTCGATTCAACAGAAAAAAACGGACGGTAGAGACTTTTGCTAATGACTTTTTTCTAGAAAATTTGCCTGCCCAGCTTTTTTTGAGCACCTATTCGATAATTTCAGAATTATCAGTTTCAATTTTCCCATCGCATCTTCAGAGACGCTTCAAGTAAATTAATTCTGTGAAAATGCCATATAGGTCTTGACACGACACGTCGCATCGGGCTAGTACGTGCATGTCCCAAAAAAGCAAACGTTCTTGTTTGTTGAAAAAAAAATTCATGTTAAAAATAAGGGACACCCTAATATGTGTACTTGTCCTTACTTGCAAACTAGAATGACCTAATGAAAAACACTAATATTACTATAAATATCTAATATATTTGATATACAGGTCCACAACATGGAAGAGACGAATTACGAGTAGATTTTCCTACATCGTAAATAAACATTCGAGCTATCTTGCACGCCGATGGTATCAAGATAGCCTAACAAGGGGCCGCTATTTCGTCCTACAATGAACTAGAACCGTTTGTGTCTTGATATTGGGCACTGTGGTTCGGCATCAACTTAACGGAACGTTTCATATTGTGTCAACCTCTACCCTGTGGTAGAGGGTTGAATCCTAAATACTTTGTGCATTGTTCAGTTGGTGTCATGATATCGGTAACTTTAACTGCCGTTTTTTGTGAAAGTGTCCCTCATAAGTATAGTCGTGCAGCAATCGAGCGTCAGAATCAAAACCGGCAATCTCCACTTTTTCGAATGTGAGTTTTTGGTATCGTTTTCCTCATTGAGAAAAATGTGATCGATCGACGTAATTATTATGCAACCCAAACAGCTGGGAAGGGTTGAAATTTGCCTGCAAAAGTTCAATAAAAGAGGAAATCTCCACTGTATCTTCAAAAACAAAAGTGGCTATCTCCTATAACGACCAATCATGGTCGTGAATCCACTCGCGGGTACCATGCCGCGATTTTTCATCTGTTTGGCTGTTCTTCTGCGCATTTTTCTTCATTCTTCGTTCCGTTCCCACCTTTTAAGAAAAATTTCCTGCTCTACAATTATTCCTGTACAGTTTTATCAAGTTTTTTACCTCTTTTTTCCTTTTTTAAAAATCATGACATTCACGAAAGTTTAGTTGTTCCCTCATAAATTAATCTCTAGTATAATCGTATAAGTATCAAAAACATTCATTAGGTGTAGTACTTTTCCATCCCTTTTCACCAAGAATTCAACCTTTTTCCGCATTGCATACAACTTTTTTTCTTATTCAATAAGTAATTTTTCACATTCAATGCTACAAGTTTCGTTGAACATGTTTTATTGAAATTACCTAGGAAAAGTACTGAGGTTTTACTGAACATGGAAAAAAGGTTGTATTCAAAGCGGAAAAGGGGGAATTAGATGGGGAAATACTGTACTATTGTAGGATGAATGGATCAGAACCGGTTGTTTCCAAGGTTCAAAACCGCCGGTCTCCATACTTGAAAGCGTTACAGTTAAGTACATATTTCTAAGTTTCATTTGAATTTTGATTTAAAACCAGCGAAACGTTGTGCTTCGAAGCGTTTTGTGAAGGATAGCACCAAAATTAAGGCTGAATGATGTCCAAGACAATGAAAATAGGAAAACCGTCGTTCCTGAAAGGTTGGACTAAATGGAGATTGACGGTTTTGTTTTGTAGGAATTGCTTCTATCGACGATAGAACGTATACAGTGAAGTTTTGAAAGCGAGCTGTAAAGAGTGAATCAGTCGGGGAAAGGACTCGTGGTAAGAACGTGAAGGATGTTGAGGACACGGAGGACAAGTCTTGGGTGAGCGGAATATTTTATCACTTGGAAGCCACGGAGAAGGCAGTAGCTGTAAAATCTGTAAGTACGTCGTGAGAGGTCGGTAGGTACTCAGGTTGGTAGGCGAGAGGGAGCAAGGGGAGAAAGGACATTGTACTCAGTGAAACGGTCACCGACCGCGCCTGCCCTTGAACTGATAGTCAACTTGCAATGTACTCCACCTCTAGGACGTCTCTAGGGCTCCTTCCCCACATTGCACGACTTACAAACATCTAGAACGAGGCTCCGTGCTATATTCCGGTAGTGACTTGCGGGGTCCTATTTTCAGTACAAATCACGAAAGTTGAGTATGGTCCTCTGAGCCATTCTAAGTCTGATTGTGGAGCTACTGGTTACCGCATGTTTGTAGTAGTTCTACTTGTTTCAAGAGTTCATTTTTCCACAATTTCACATGACTCAAATATTGATGTGCTGTTCAAAAGGAAAAAGGTGTTGTTCGATGAGTAGAAGAAAAAGGTTGGTTTTGCGGTATTTCAGCTGAATCCAACTGAATCCAAATCTGAAACCCGTTCTTAGCTATCAGGTCTCGTTTTTGAGAAGTAACGCTTTACCTATTTTCTAGCTACGTTTGGAAGCTAAAAGTAGCTCTTCAAAAATCCCAATTCATTTTTCACCTTTAACCTCTCTTTCTCTGTTTCATGAGGTGCAGAATCCGATTTAATACAAAATTTTAGGTAATTTCTTCCATTCCACGGGAAATAGCGGTAAAATTGACAAAATACGGACCCCCCAAAAACTCTGACTTGTTCCGTGGTTTTGGGGTATGCCCCATGTTTGCTACCTTTTGAAAATTCTTTGTATCTTTTTTGGAATAGAATTTCTATTCATTAATTAATTTAAACTTGATTAAGTTGGCATAGCTAAAATCCCTGGATACCGAGTTTGAATTGTGTTAGGCGCCTTGGAGGGTAGTGCTATCTCCGATTGATCCGCTCCCTTGAAGCAGGTTGATCGAGGGCTCAATAGAAAGCTCTGAAGTGGCGAATTGAGTTGTTTGTAGCCGGGACTACTCCGGTTAAACTGCATCCAATGACATGAATAAGACGCAGTAAAACTTGATTTTATCAAAAACACTACAAAATATTACATAAGGTTCATCATTTCTTCATTTGACAGCCTTTCTATGCAAATCACTTATCTAAGCTTACTAGATGATAGTAATTGTATCTGGATCCGTAGTTTCTATCTATCGGCAAGTATCTGTATTCATGTTCACGGATGAAATTTACTCAAACATGGATGCAGGTAAAAAAGGAACTCTTAACTGCCTTGACGTCGCTTAGGCTTTCGATACAATACCAAATCCAAAACTCATTGAAAAAATGTAAGCATTAGGGATTCGAAGACGATCCTTGGAAAATTTCAAATAGTACAATAGTAACAGAAAACCAGCAGTCCGAATTGGCAAAGTAAAAAGCGAAACTGCTTTAATTCGCGAGTACGGCTATTTGAAGGGCACTCGGGAAAAATCTACTGTTTGCCGACGTTGCCCTGGTAAGGTCCGGGCAAACGTGGCAGGAAGTCCATCAAAATGCCGAGAAGGATTTGAGGGCAATTGGGCAATGGATGAACACCAACAAGCTTACCATCAATTATACAAAATCGGTCTTTGATAATCATCAGTAGAAACAATAGTATTGACATCAAATGTTGCTTAGACGTTAAGTAGCTGAAATGACTTACCATGTCACTGTTCGAAAATCAAAATAGTGAATAGTTTAATGTATTTAGGAATGACGGCCATAGGAGACTGGAAATGTGGTAGTAACAGTCAGATTTTGACTATCTAGTAGCAACTGTTCACTGGTCAAGTCATCCTAGTACCTGCCGTCACTGAAAGTAATTTCATGATCTAACAAGAAAAGCTCTTTTAGATACCCGACGAAAATAATGATGATCAGATCTGATATAAAAAAAAAAAAAAAAATGAACCATACCGTTTATTCGAACCATGCATTTCTAGAGTACTTTATGAAGAACAGAATAAATCACCAACTGCTCCCTGCTTATTTCAAATAATCAAAAAGATCTTTGGCGACACATTCATCGACGCAATGCATGAAATCATACAGTTCCTCCAAGCAGCTCTCGGTGGTCTGTTGTCTGGAGGTCACGCGCTGGTTACATGATTGCAATTTCTCGTTGTATTTACTGCAAGGCTCTTTGCAACTCTCCTTCAGTACCTCTTGATAATCAGTGTCATCATCTCCATGTCTCTCTTTCTTCCCTTTTTTCTTGTACAGAGGCATTATGTGTAGTGTGCAATCTATGGATTAAAATTTTGAAGGATTTACGTGGAACTAGGACTGGTTTGTGTTGCACATAAGATGGGTTTTTGTTTGAAAGTATCTATGTCACAATTTATTCGATGATAATAGTCGATGCGATCATTTTAGCCTTTACTAGGAGTACATGAAGCACAGCTTCCAAATACTAATTGTTTGTATTTAGCACAGCCTTTATCTTTTAGGTACAGGATTTTATCCTACCTACCTATATTATATTACCTGCCATTGGTAAACATCGACGCTAATGATTTACCATGCTCTTTTTTCAACTTTTTACCACATCTTTTTTTTTGTATATTACAATACTAAAGGTAATGTTAAGTTGGTTACAAGCTATTTTATAAACCAGGGTGCCCACAGGAGGGGGGGGGGGGGATTGAAATTCTTGGGGGGTCCTAACAAAATTTTTGGGGAGTAAAGTTGATTGAAACAGTTTTTGACGTGGCAACATTAAAAAATATATTACATCACTAGATAGAACGTAAATAATAATGAGCCTATTAACTAGGTAATATTTACCTAATTAATGGCTTCATTATTATTTACGTTCTATCTAGTGATAGAAGAATAGGACGATCTTGGACAGAATAGGACGATCTTGGTACAATTTAATTAAATTACACACTTTATCGTTTGTCCAATCCATGACGAAACACGGTGCTGTCCAAAACAAAACTGATTAGTTGAAGCCGCCGCTTGCCGCGCGGCACGTCTACACTTCCCCTTCCGAGCGGCTTTCTTTGAAGTAGACCGACACTCGAGCGATTTCCAGCGGCATGCCGCAGAATGCCGACGTTCATGTCCACACTGTAGCGGCTTTGCCGGCGGCATTCTGCGGCATAGTGTGGACGTGCCTTAAAACACGCACACTCCGAAGCTTAGTAAGATTCAAATCATGAACGCAAGCCAATTGAATAATAAACCCCAGTGAAAGAATACTTATTTACCCCAGTAATAATATTGAATAATATTTACCTATATATTATCAGCGTTTCATGCATATCAGAATGCTTCAACCCGTGTATCGGCTACTAACTACACTACAAGTATTCACATCGGCTATCACTCCAGTATCCACATTCACTACAACTCGACGCTATCGGCCGGACATCACTAGGTTACAAACAAATAATAATAAACCAAAAAACGCAAATGTTGGCACCATAAATCGGGCCATACATCGGGAATGGTTTGACCAACGGACCTGGGGAGGGGCTCATTCGATTTCTGACGGTATGTTCTTGAAATAAGTTTACATTCATGCCGCTTGGACTTGTTTTGAGGTTTCTAGGGATTTTACAAAACTTCGACAGCCCTTAAAGGGCTAATTTAAACGATGTAGCCAAAGGTATACAGATGTAGAGGGGCCACACAAATATCATCAACTGATCAATCCAAATAGATGTTTTGGATGAGAACCGATTTACGTCGTCTATGCATATCTCCTGAAATTCAATAATCGCTCTATCACCTGTAAAACACGCACATTCCGAAGCTTAGTAAGATTCAAATCGTGAACGCAAGCCAATTGAATAATAAACCCCAGTGAAAGAATACTTATTTACCCCAGTAACAATATTGAATAATAAACCCCAGTAATAATATTGAATAATATTTACCTATATATTATCAGAATGCTTCAACCCGTGTATCGGCTACTAACTACACTACAAGTATTCACATCGGCTATCATTCCAGTATCCACATTTACTACAACTCGACGCTATCGGCCGGACATCACTAGGTTACAAACAAACAAAATAAACGAAAAAACGCAAATGTTGGCACCATAAATCGGGCCATACATCGGGAATGGTTTGATCTACGGACGTGAGGAAGGGCTCATTTTTACGTTTTACAAAACTTTTACAGCCCTTAAAGGGCACTTTAAATTGAGTGAGGGAGCTGGCTCAAGAATTGGGGCGTCGTCGGACCAAGATGGATTTTTCCTAAAAATTCAAATCTTTTGCTACAGCCGTTTGGGGGAAATCGTGCGTACGGCGTACCGACGTGGGGAAGGGCTCATTCGATTCCTCTTGGTATGTTCTTCAAATAGGTAAATATTTAGGCCGATTCGACTTGTTTTGAGGTTTTTAGGGATTTTACAAAACCTTGACAGCCCTTAAAGGACACTTTAAATTGAGTGAGAGAGCTGGCTCAAGAATTGGGGCGTCGTCGGGCCAAGATGGATTTTTCCTGAAAATTTCAGATCTTTTGCTCCAGCCATTTTGGAGATATCGTGCGTACGGCGTACGGCGGACGGACGGAAAATTTTTTATTGCAGATTCGGATTCTACACCCTTTGAAACGTAAACCATGAAATTTTCAGGGGGGTTAGAATTTTTTTTCCAGAGCGATTACAATGGTTTATTATTGAATAATAAACCAAAACCAGAATACCCTTGCAGTAGTGATACTTCATTTCCCAATTAGTGCTTCTATCAATGCAATTTTCAGTTTTTTGGGGGTTTAGTTCTATGTAACCTCATAGCAAGTCTTTGCATTTTCGCAAAACTCTAAACCCTTTCAACGCTTATTATGTATTAAGTTCTCATTCAATTTTGATAGAAATCTCAATAACCGAGTGGCTTAAGCTGATGACGAAGAAAACACTCAATATCCACAATTTTCTTGGATTTCTGTGGCACTTTCAGAAATTATTTGGGCTATGCTGAGAATGATCCCCCAATTAGCACTTTCAATTTTCAATCGATTTTGATGAAGTTTGTCTGATTTTATTCCTCTGGGTCGTTCCGGACGCAACACAAACCCCCGAAACTCCCGGGATTTTGGACTTTTGCTCCGAAATATGACAGCATCTGCGCATGAGTGATAAGTTTGTCACAATTTTGCACAACATTCAAAATTTCTTTTCGATGAGAATTGAATCACCATCATTCTTATTAGGAGTAAATCAAACAAATTGTGTGACAATCCTCCCCGATACTCAATACTCCTTTTTGTAGAATATTCATGTTGCTAAGTGGCAATGAAAAGATAACTTGAGATGTCAGGTTGGTCCACTACCCACTGAAAGGAATGACTTTATGCTTAAAAGAATCTATCCATCAAAATCCCAAGTACATTTTCAGTCAAAACTGACATAGGTGCCTGCTTTTTGTGAGCAGTTGCATTATGTTGCAACAAGAAGCCAAAAAACCTACATCGGTGCTTAGTTACATCTCGAACCACATCGCCTCCCTCCAGAAGGACAACTACCTGGCGCCAGTACCCCGGGACGGCAACGCAAAACGAGTTGGGAAGTCCGTAAAACTATGTTTTTAGGTTAAGTCGGGTTAAGGAAGTCTTATTATGGCCGGCCCGACTGCATTTGGGTCCTCCCCTTTTCGCCCAGGCCGTAAAAGGATATGCGTTACGCAAGTGGAAGAATTGAATGTCGACATACGAGGACGGTCAGGACAAGTGCGTCGGACGGCTACAGTTGTATGGCCTGCACTTGAACGGTTGCGCTTTGGAAAGAAGGATTCGGACTTATCCCAACCTACAAATGGGTGTAGGCATTACCTAGACCCAACACAGAAAAGGCGCCTGTTCTACTGTTATTGACGCAGAAAAAGTTTCCTAAGTTCTAGCCATGCAGCATGACTGTATGAGGGAATTATCCAAGCATTCTAATTATATTACTTGCCTTAATTAGATTAATTAGATCCTATGTCCTTCTCCTGGTTTTAAGCTACCTCCCCACCAATTTTCAGCCTAATCAATTCAGCTGTGCTCGAGTTATAAACAGCGTAACTTTCTTTTATATACACAGATTTGTGATGGATATGGATAGTACCCCGTTCCATATTCTTGAAACTGCCGACTCCGGTAATAGCCTGACGCCATCTACCGTCACGGACAGACTCTGGGGAGTTGCGGGCATTACCGACCACAGATCTTACTTCTGAGATATGTAATAAATACGAGATCGCAGTAAATTGATATCGAATCGAATCAATTTTCCGCTATAATGTCGACCCCGGAGACACATAGGGACTGGATTTTGAAGGGTACAAATATATTTAGATTGTATTATATTCCTAATATGCATTTAAAAAGTTCTTTCCCTCATTTGATTCATATTGTTACTTTGAAGCGTGAATCATACTTGTGTACTCTGGTAGGGATAGAAACAGCGTAAACGACGTCACGCTCCTTGACGACTGTTAATCATCAGCTCAGCCAACCGTATCAGTACCAGGCCGAGGTGCTCTCCTGAATTATTGCCTGCATGACGAAAGCAACTTAAGAATCAATGTCTTGCACCCGTAACTCGGTATATCCAATCTAGATATTGTTATCATCCCTGTTGGGGTAGGGTAAACACGGGTTCAATTCCTCGACAGATATTCAATTAATGGCCTTTATACGGGCGTGCTTCGTTTCGGCACAGTCATCGATTCGGCACACCTCTTATCACGATCTTATCAGATAAGATCGATGTGTCCTTACATCGATCTAATTATCGATCTAAATACGAATGAAAGCAACAATTTCTGGTGTGAAAGCAAAAATCTCCTACCGTCTAGTTTGGTGGTCTGGATGCTCGCTACGCTCGCATCTCAGAAACAAAAAAATATCCTACATCAATCCTCCTAGTGAAGTATAGATCAGAAGAAACAGAAATAGGAATGAAAGCAACAATTTCGGGTTTGAATGGTCGTGATAATAGTTTCAAGATGGCATTATATCGATGTAATAATCGATAATTAGATCGATGTAAGGACACATCGATCTTATCTGATAAGACCGTGATAAGAGGTGTGCCGAATCGATGACTGTGCCGAATCGAAAACCGCCGCTTTATACTGTCATTTCCAATAATGAACATCCAATGATTGACCTTGAAAAATGGTATATTACGGATATAAAAACCTACCAGGTGCCAGGTTTCCGGTGCTATTTAAACTTAAACTTGCGTTGAACTTTTAAAACTTATTTCTTTTGAAATGTGATAAAAATTCAAATTAAAGGAAATCCAAATTAAGGAAAAAAAAAATTCAATAATGAACATTTCTATTTGAACAAAATGAAAAAATCCTGCCTCCCCTTGAATTTACAGATTTTTTTAATAGGCAGATTTTACAACAATCCCCCGTTCTTCAAAGATATCTGATTGGTTGTTGAAATTCACATAACAAATACGAATGCTTAACTACATGAACGAATTTTCAATAATGAACCTTCCTTCCTCCTTGTTCCTTCCTTTATAATCGATCAAGGAAAACAAAAATTTTTCATATCCTCTGCGATATCTTCTGGACGTTTTGTAGTAATTTTATTCTCATGTTTGGCTTGTCGCTCGACAACCTTCCTTTAGAACGACGTCCTAAAAACCATTGATCGCCATGGTTTTTTTAAAAATCCGAATATGACCACAATTTTTGCAGGTGACGTTCAAATTTTTATATTGCCAATGTTTCGTCTTTTCGGAATTTTTTAATTTAGAAATCACAAACAACTGTACAGGTGCTGAAAATTTTCACAAAAAAAAAAGTTTTTACACGGTTGTATTGCTGATCCCGAATGTATGTATGACTTGGCCCCTAAAATCTGATGAAATTTGAATGCAATTTTAGCATGGAACACACTTTAGCCTAGGACCAACTAGCCGAAAAGCGTTACGCGGGATGGGTGACGCGGGAGGGTGACGCGGAAGTGTGGTAAGTGGTCTTAGCTTCTGGTCGCTCCAGGCGCCCTGGTACTGGAACCCGTACTAGCTAAGTCTGGAGCCTTGAAAACTCTACTTCCCCACTCCCCAGTCATTCTCAGTCTACTTCCTGCCGACAATTAATGTTTATCGGTCGATAGCCAAACGACAATATTGTTTATGGAACGATCCCCGAACGAGAATTAACGTATATCGATCGATCCATGAACCATTCAGAATTTGGGCTATCAAAATGCGAACATCCGAATTACTGAAAGCGGGAAATCGGAAAGCTTAAGATAGCAGGCCAAATAAGAGCAAACTGAAAGCAGCAACGGAAAGAAAGCGCGGCTTAAGCATGTTACATGTTTTTTGGTTTATTATTCAATAATAAACCATTGTAATCGCTCTGGAAAAAAAAATTCTAACCCCCCTGAAAATTTCATGGTTTACGTTTCAAAGGGTGTAGAATCCGAATCTGCAATAAAAAATTTTCCGTCCGTCCGTCGTACGCCGTACGCACGA
Organism: Creontiades dilutus; assembly: GCA_031894815.1. Lineage (NCBI taxonomy): Eukaryota > Metazoa > Arthropoda > Insecta > Hemiptera > Miridae > Creontiades > Creontiades dilutus. The sequence continues at coordinate 968,689 of JAVIWC010009095.1, read as the reverse complement.
TATCTCCGAAACGGCTGGAGGAAAAAATCTGAAATTTTCAGGAAAAATCCATCTTGGTCCGACGACGCCCCAATTCTTGAGCCAGCTCCCTCACTCAATTTAAAGTGCCCTTTAAGGGCTGTAAAAGTTTTGTAAAACGTAAAAATGAGCCCTTCCTCACGTCCGTAGATCAAACCATTCCCGATGTATGGCCCGATTTATGGTGCCAACATTTGCGTTTTTTTGTTTATTATTGTTTGTTTGTAACCTAGTGATGTCCGGCCGATAGCGTCGAGTTGTAGTAAATGTGGATACTGGAATGATAGCCGATGTGAATACTTGTAGTGTAGTTAGTAGCCGATACACGGGTTGAAGCATTCTGATAATATATAGGTAAATATTATTCAATATTATTACTGGGGTTTATTATTCAATATTATTACTGGGGTAAATAAGTATTCTTTCACTGGGGTTTATTATTCAATTGGCTTTCGTTCACGATTTGAATCTTACTAAGCTTCGGAGTGTGCGTGTTTTACAGGTGATAGAGCGATTATTGAATTTCAGGAGATATGCATAGACGACGTAAATCGGTTCTCATCCAAAACACCTATTTGGATTGATCAGTTGATGATATTTGTGTGCCCCCTCTACATCTGTCTACCTTTGGCTACATCGTTTAAATTTGGATTTGGGAAGTTTTAACGCAATACGAGTGCCAAAGGACTTGATAAATTATAGATGTTTTTATTGTGGGGGGGGGGGGGGGGGTATTGAGGTTCAATAAAAAAACGCTGCAAATTCTTTCACTGGGGTTTATTATTCAATCGGCTTGCGTTCATGATTTGAATTTCTACTAAGCTTTGGAGTCTGCGTGTTTCACAGGATAGGGCGATTATTGAATTTCAGGAGGCACACAAATATGATCAACTGATCAATCCAAATAGGTATTTTGGTCGAGAACAGATTCACGTGCTTCATGTATATTTCCTGAAATTCAATAATCGCCCTATCCCGTGAAACACGCACACTCCAAAGCTTAGTAGAAATTCAAATCATGAACGCAAGCCGATTGTATAATAAACCCCAGTGAAAGAATTTGCAGCGTTTTTGAATTTCAGCCGCAGGCTCTAAGCAGTAAGCACCCGGGGGTCCAGGCGAGCCGCAAAGCGCCGAGTTTTTTCTCGTGTTTGGGTTGTACCACATCCCCCGGAATCAGTTCTATTAGGTGACCCTCTAATGGCGAAGCCTTGCTTTAGAGGGACGTCCTAAACAAATCTCTTTCATGTTAATTAAGTGGAAGTCGATGTTACAACATTTTGAGTATTCTTTCACAGGGGCAGAAGTGAGCTCGTTCGGTCTCTGCTGATCATAGAATACAGCCATACTTCCGATTTATGACTACGAATTCAGTGTTTTCTATGTTCTTATTATTTACCACACTGTAACACTGGTAGAAGAAGATTTCTGGTGGTACTTTGAAGATTGATGATGCATTTAAGTGTGTCCCGAAATGGAAGTATCTACTCGTACTCTGAAGGAGAGCAACAAGAAATAGGCCGCCATCAAAGAACATTTGCACCACACGCAATTTTTGACGAAAGTGAACTGTACTTTCGTTTGATACAGTACTACAGTGCCCAAGAAGGAATCAAAAAGAGGAATTCAAGGGAACAATTTCAGTCCTGGACTGTCGTGCTGGCATTGGACGACGTGATAAATGTATTGAGCTTTTCCGGGGTATTTGATCGACTAGGAATTCTCTCTCTCCCCCCCCCCCCCCCCACCCCACCTTCTTCATCACGGCTATTTCCCATCGCCTCTCACCGGGTTTTCAGTTTCAAACAATCGCAATTTCTTTTGTTGGCGCCACAGTTTCGTTTCCTCCCCTTTAACTAAGCTCGCGGATCGGGTCGCACGTGTCAAATGAATGGAGGAATGAATCCAATCTCCTTATTTTCGTTTGGACGGGAAATAGGGATCTCCGAAACGAGAGTAACAAGTGTTTTTCAAGGAGGGAAATTATTTTGGGAATCTTGTTTAGGCTAACTAGACCAAGAAACTGAAGAAAAAGGTCAAAAGTACATTTTTATTTGTTTAAAGAACCATTCAACTACATTTGTAACAAATCACGTTAAAAACTAACCACATACCATCTTAAAGGCCAATTTAAGACAATAATTCGATAAAAATTTAAAGGTTTATTATTTTTACATAAGAAATCCCTAATACTACAATCCCATAAGAAATATTATGAAACAAAATCTAAATCACACTACCTATCTGGTTTAATAATTTTCTATTCAATGGAAATACCGACTTTGTAATGTATGTTTAGACTGTAAAATAACACAATGCGGCGTGATTTTGGATGTTTGGAAAATTATATGAATTTTCCTTGCTACATTTTTTGTCTTTCACTTCTGGTTTTCCTGGAAATCTGCATTTACGATTTACATGTTTACATTTACGATCACGTATTGAAAACTGGAAAAGTCAGCACTGTGTGAGGCAGCATCTTTGAAATCTAGCGACACTTCTAGTGAATACGCACGTTAGGGGATGTGAATCGCTCATCTGCGTTCTCTAAATTAAAATCAACGCAGGCATTATGGGTTCTAGTTTTTCTGTAGCACGAGTTACATAATATTTGAAAATGCGTACTGCGCATGGGAATCTACCTGATCTTTTGGATCTTTATTCTCGATGATGAATCTTTGTAATCGGGCAAAAAGATAAAATTGCAATCCCCTTAGAATTTGTTGTTTTACGTTTCAATAATAAAAATAAATAAAAGTTTCTTTCGCTAGTTGAAGCAGATGAATTATTCAAAATTCAGAAATTAAACTCTTTAACTAGAAACGACCTGTAGTGCCAAGATGATCTACAAAATAACTCCAAACTTGACCAATCCGGACCATTTAGAATCATGATTACCTCCTCACGGCTCAGTACAGCCCTCCGGAACGTAAGAAGCCGTATACATAACTCAAAGAGAACCAGACAGAGGCACAAGAAATGGAAGACGTCCTCCCGTGCGCGTAGATTACAAAGAAGCACTCTTCAGGCGAGTTTGTTACGTAGGGTTTGGCATGAGGTTCACACCCTCAGCCCGTATCTTGAAAGTCCATCGAGTTGTTTGCAGGGGAACTCCTGCATCATGGACCAAGCTTGCGTATTTTACCTTGGGGTTGAGCTCTCTGTACAAAGAGAAGGAGTCTGAGGTAGCTACTCGCTCCTGGAAAGCAGCTCTCCTATGCTCAGCAACCGACACAATAATTCGTTGCATGTCATCCTTTATGTCCTTCCACTCGAGTGATTGAAGATTGAAGCCATGCTTCATGCAGAGGGAAGAAAGTGGTGAGCAAAACCCGTTGAACTTCTCACAAACTCTCCCATCACTACTCTTGGAAGACGGGACTCCGACATCCTCATGGTCATGTCGCTCATAATAATGCATCCAATTCCTCGGAAGGGGCAACTATACCAATCCATCACCCTCACATGGTAGCAGAGCGTGGTTACGTCCATTGGCCCTTTTATTGTTTATTGTCCCAGCCATCCTGCTGCCCCTAATCACTCGCTTCCCCCTTAGGCAGAATGCCTTTTAATAATACTCCTTTGAGTTATATCATCACTGCGAGCCCCCCCCCCCCCCCCCCCCCCCCGAATGAGAATCAATACTGCATTCATGCCCCCTCTTCCCCCCCCCCCCGCCTTTTTTCTCAGAGCCCAGGCAGTGTGATGGATATGGTTAGTTGGCCCTTTCCCGATTTTAGAATCTGTCCCCTTCGGAGATGTATCAGACGTTACCATGCGTCTGGGTCATCCTCTGAGCGTGGCGGTGCATAATAATGCATCCAAAGTCCTTGGAAGGGACAACTATACCAATCCATCCCCCTCACAAAGTACGGTTTTCTGAAGTTCGACAATAATTTCAAAATTTGTTGTAGGTATTTATGAACTTACTAGCGAACTCCTTTTAAAGGTTGGATTGAGTAGTTTGTTTCACGATTTGAAGCCGAGAAAATGGACAAGATTAATCTCCTTCGCACATTGGTAGTTAAAAATTGAATTTCGCTGAGAAAAGCACATTTTTTTCACGCTCCCTTTGTGGTTACCTCCTACTCTCGATGTACTCCCGGGGTTCAGGGCATGAGTCGCCATTGGTCTGGGACGCAGAGCTTCTTTAGTCAATTGCAAAGTCAGTTATCAGCTAAAGGCCTTTTTGGCCTTTTAAATTTGAATAAGTTAGAATGGAATGTTTAATAAGTGGTATTCATTTGACAGCGTTGTTTATTTTCGATTCACCTCTTTGTCCTAAAAATTAGTGTCATCTTGTGGTATTTTGTACATTCAAAGTCATCAAAAGCGGCAAGTCACAGCAATTTACGGAAACACTAGACGTCATAGGATAAAATCTGAAAACATATTCCAAATGAGCAAGGAAAATTCTTTCAGAACCGCATACTGATTTTAATTTATCTCAAAATGATTCATGTTTGCTGAGTTGCATAATTTGCACCATCTAAATTTTGAAGCAATTGAAACTGCTTAATTTATCTATGTCCATTAATGATGAGTGCAGTCCCGTCGGAGCTCCTAAGAAACGTATCAATGAGCAAAAAATTTTCATGTTACCGCTCCAGGGTTAAAGAAGACCTGGGCATCTCATCACCTTGGCAGCCGTCGAGGAGGTAAAAGACCCGCAGATCGACCGAAGGAGCCCGCGGGTTTGGAGTCGCCATTGTCTCGTCCATTGATGTTTTTTTTGACCCCGAAAAGCTGCCTGTCGTAGTTGGGGGCTCTTTGTCTTGCGCCCGCTCACTTTTGGCGGTCATTAACTCCGCCGACGCCCCTCCCACCGAATAGCCAATCGCCCTCTTGACGCCTCGAGCACTGGATAACCTTCGTTAGGCTTTGGGGGGCATCAGATTCCCGTGTGTATAGAACAAGTTGTATAGGAGTTCGATCTCAGTGGGAGTCTTCACGAATTTTAGAGCTCCCCAAAATGTGAAAAAAAAAAAAATAGTAATAATAAACAGGTGAGTTACATGTGAAATACAAGCGTGTGATGATAATGAATACAAGTGAGTTTAATTATAAAGGTAAATCGAGTACCTAAGTGAAACAATCGCAAAAATATTTATTAAAATGAAATTGTGGAAAGAGCAAAATAAATAAAATGTAATGAGACAAATTAAGATAATAATCTGCTCTCCACCCGTAAAACAAGAGAACCACGCTCTGCTACCAAAATTATGTTAAACCTGTTACGAATATTCAATAGATGAAATAAACTTAACAATATGAATTCGAAAATACGGGAAGGAGATAAATGAATAGATTACTCGAACTCAAATTAAAATTGAAATAGAAAATAACTATACTTCTATAAAGACAATACATAGGATAAGGAGCCCCTTTGAATAATGTTGAAAATAAAAATGCAAAATAAAATCGTGGAATGTCTTCGTGAAATTGTAAATAAATAAGGATCGATCCGACCTGATTTGCGTCCGGGATGATCTCCACAATGGGTGCGTCGTCGATGGTGCTCCGACGCGACGGATGCAGCGTCTTCCCGTAGTCTGTTCCGATCGATATGGCGGCTTCCAACGCGACGGTTGCAGCGATTTATGGCGAACTGAACCGTTATGCAGCCGAAATCACACGCCCACGTGAAAATTGTCGCGTTCCGCGAATTACCTGGCACGGAAGATACCGCAACCAGAGCTGCTTCTCAATAAGTAGCTGATGAGTGAGACAGCACTACAGAATCAGGGATATGTTGCCTCTGATTTCTGGAAATTATATAGCACGTGTCGACACGGGAAGAAGGAATACACTTCGTTGCTTAGTGGGCGCTGGGCGAAGACTGAAAAACGCCTGCGGCGAAACGTTCGACGCCTCGAGTTTGGAACCGGAAGATCTTCGGCGAAAGTTCGCGAGGTAACAATCAGATAAAAAACTAAATAAATAACTTCACAAAAAAAAAGAAAGTTCTCTTATCTCCGGATCGGAGTTTGCCTAAACAGCTGCTAATTATTTCACAAAGAATATTGCTTTTGACACCTCATAGTCTGGATTTAAAAAATTGCAATTTACAACTTTTTTCACCATTTTCACCCATAAAATGAGATTTTCCTAGTCAGATGAACTCGGACTGGTCTGGAAACCATCTCAATCGATTAAGCATAAACAATTACAGTGAAATGGTAGCTCGTGTGAAGTTTGGGCGGTTCCTCTTAGTGTTTTCTTAGGGCTTTTATATTTCTATGGATCTAATACCTATTCCATTCAATTTTGCTTTCAAAATGTCTAGCAAACGACACCCCTCTTCTATGTCAGAAAAAATATAGAAAAGTCAAGTTTTCGATTAATTTTAGGCCCGTAGCATCACATGCGAAGCGATCAGGCTGGATAGAAGTTGGGACCAACTAGATCGTTGGAGCTCTTCAAAAACTTTTTTCTGTCATTGAAATTTTTATTTGGACGTTTCGCCCAGACAACGTGGGCTTCTTCAGCATGTATTTTCTTATATTAGTTTTGATATTCCTCGGATACATCATCGATCTTTTACTGCATGCTGAAGGCTTTGCATATACTATTGGTTGGGTGTGTTCTGCTCTATGATGCTTGCCTTGAAAGTCAATTTTGAAAAAAGAAATCAATCAATCCCATTGATTTCTTTTTTCAAAATTGACTTTCAAGGCAAGCATCATAGAGCAGAACACACCCAACCAATAGTATATGCAAAGCCTTCAGCATGCAGTAAAAGATCGATGATGTAGACGACGAATCTAATGAATCCGAGGAATATCAAAACTAATATAAGAAAATACATGCTGAAGAAGCCCACGTTGTCTGGGCGAAACGTCCAAATAAAAATTTCAATGACAGAAAAAAGTTTTTGAAGAGCTCCAACAACCCGTTCGATAGAAAAATGGTCAATCCATGCTTCACCAACTCAAATGACCAACTAGATCTTGAATGGAACCCATTTGCGAAATAACGGATTTTTTAAAACATAAATTCTGAAGCCTTTTTATAAACCCAAAACTGTAACCTTTGGAAGCACGAGGAACTGCTTTCACCGAGCACTGCGAAAACAGTCTCAACCTCAAACCTGAGGATTTCTACACAGCGAACGACCAAATTCTATGCTTTCCCATAGAATTTTTAACTTTTTGCAGATGATTTGAAAATATTCCACAGGATCCGTTCAATCTTTAAGGCTCATGCATTGCAGGCCACCCTTGACTCATTGATCCACTGGTGTGAGACTAATCACCTCCGACTAAACTTTGGCAAGTGTGCTACTGTGACCTTCTCGAGGTACTTTCAATAAATAACATTTGCATATTAATAACTTGTTTTTTATTGTACTGTTCTTTTCTTATTTTATTATCTATTCTTGTAATTGGGCTATATGCCCGTGTAAACTTAAATAAATAAAAAATAAAGTAATAAAATAAAATAGAACTGTTTATGACTGGCAGAACTGTTTCTGAGGAGGAAAATTATGTAACTAAAATAGAAATTATATTGAGGACCGATTGGCAACTGTTTAATTATTAATGGATCAAGATACAGAAGTAGAACACCTGTATGTATCAAACTACTCGATTACTGATTAGATTTGGTAAAGAAGCATAATTTACCAAAGGGACGATTTTGTACTTTTAAGCAATGAGTATCAATTGGCCTGTAGTTCAGGGGAAATGAAATTTGTAATGACTTCTGCTTGACGATCGCGAGAATAAGAGGTAGAAAATCGAGCTTATTGGTACATTACTCAATTTTTGGTCTATTTTAATAGCAAAATGTGTCACTTGGAGTTTTTCAGCTCTTACTAGGTTGTTGTTCTGGTGAAGGTGGTTCGAGGATGAATTGCCACCGGCATTGAGGAAGGGGTTACAATCCTATCGAGATTACAGGACAGTAATGAGACGAGAGGGTGGGGTCTTTCTGGGTAGAAAGTGGCAAGAGAGCCAAAGTGACATTAATGGACAGCTACAAGCACCAAGGAGGCGACAGATGAAAACAGGAAACCAAGGAAACCAGGAGTACCATGGAGGCCGCTGTGGACTCAGATTGGCAAGAGCAACAATGAGGCGATGGTTGCAGTGAAGGGGCGCAAGTAACATTAAAGGCGCCTTTAAAAGCCTATCTGCCTCACAAGAGTACCATAATGGGAGCAGGGAAAGCCAGAAGGAGGCAGGAATCCCAAGAGACTTGGAAGAGCACCAAGGAAGCGCCATGGACACCTAGGTGGCGGCAGGTGGTCCAAGAAACCCCGCATAAGGATCAAGGAGAAACAAGGAGAAGGCAGAAGCTCCGAGGTAAAACAGGAAATGGAGATAGTTATGAACAGAAGCTTCCAGAAGTATTTTTGAAGCCGATTAACAACTAGCACCGTGGAGAAGCCTGGAGTTACCAACTACTATACACCTACTATACACAACGGTCACAAAGTAAATTCAGAGATCACTCAGGAGCTGTTGGTGGCACTGAATCGACGCATCGACCACCAAATCAGTGCGTAGAGCTCTCATAAAGCGCTAGGAAGCCTTCAGGAGAACAATCACCATTCTTCTGTTCAGCTTGTAGAAGATGACAATTGATTCTATCCACCTCAGTTCGCCGCTATGCCTAGAAATGAAAAGACCTAAGAGAGCCCCAAAACCACTCTTACAATAATTAGGTAATTTAATCAAAATCATTTTGAGACATTCTAAATGTTCCTCTGCAGTCACTCACAGAAACAGAAAAAGTGTCAAAACATGGGTTTGACATTCTACTGGGAGATGTCGGCTTCGAAGCAAACAATTTTTTTCCATCTAAAAAGAAATTCAATAATTTCTCCACCTAGTTCGATTCTTAAAAATAACAGCTTGTTGCCATTTTTGGCAAAGATTTAGTTTTTTCGAAGAAACAGGAGAACCTGTAATTTAGTCATTGGAGTAAAACACGCGAAGGCAGCTGTCGTTTTAAGTCCTTCTTTTTCTTTACATTCTATGTATGTTTCTTATATATCAATCTGAAAGTTTTTAGTGCCGATGATTGAATAAAAACGCTCGATAGTAAGGAAACGTATCGTAGTACAACTTTTCAAATCGAATGGGGACGTGAGGCAAACTAACAACAATTCCTTTTTGCACACAGCCTCATGAGACCATGGGAATGACAGATCGGCTGGATGAGCCATCGAACTAAATAATCCTCTCCTGTTCACTCTAGAGTGTTGAAATGAGGATATCTGTAGCGATTTTGATGGGGACGTTCCCTTGTATGTCCGTCTCCATTTATGGAGAGTGAACAAAATTACGTTTTGTTTACTCACCGGTCGAATAGGTCCGGACGAAATGTGTTAGTTGCCGTGTTTTATAGCTGTGTGATTCATTCAACTTCCTCAAGGGGACTAAATAGTTGCCTAGAAAAAGTTGACAGTGCTTAACCCTACTTAGTACTAATGATTTTACCTGTGCTCAATTTTGAAGATCGTACTTCGTATCGGATTCTTCTTAAAGTGTTCCGAGTACCTAAAGTGATAGATGAATCACCGTCGCTAATAAATCATCTCCCGGGTCTACGATTAGTTCTCCTGTTACGGAAATGATCAGAAAGAACCGATCGTCACTCGCGGTGACCAATTTCATTGTTCTACAACAAAATACTCAATATTTCAATTTAAAACGGAAAACTTTCTACCGGTAAACATAAATCGGACGCTTTACCGACAACGGGGACAGGAGACACTGATATAATGAACTCGGCCTGAGAGAAGGAATATGTTTTCCTCATTTCTTATCAGGTCCTGGAAAAACGAAAGGGAGAAGGAATGCTTTTAAACCATTCAACGAAAAGATTGTATGATCCGCAATCCTTATCGTTCCATGGTCCACAAACCTTCTCGTTGCATGGTATCAAGTATTCCTTCCCTGTGTCGTTTCCCCCGAACCTGATCGGAACGGGGGGAAACATTCCTTCTCTCAGGCCGCGTTCTCACTGCCTCCGTCTCCGTCGTCGGTAAAGCGTCCGATTTTTGTTCATTGATAGATCGTTCTTTTTCTAATTCAAATATTAATTGTTAGAGTGTACTTTGTGTTGTAGATGAATGAAATTGGTCACCGCTACTGACCATAAGTTCTTTCTGATCATTTTCGTAACAGGAGAACTAATCGTAGACCCGGTAGATGATTTATTAGCGACGGTGATTCAACTATTACTTCAAGTACTCAGGACGATGTAAGATGAAGCTGATACGCAGTACGATCTTCATGAACCCTTTCGAAGAAGAGTTTTCCTTGAAGGAGCTGGCGTGAAATTGTAAACAGGTAAAGCATGACTACCTACTAAGTACAGAATCAATGTGAGGTTCTAAAGTAAATGCACCGGTAGTCGACATAAAGAAAATGCTGACTAGGCAAATTTAACCTAAATCAGGGGTGTCGAACTCAATTTTGCAAAGGGCCATATAGTAAATTTAGTACGTGTAGACAGGCCAGATTCAAATAAGTAAAATAAATTTACTGAATTATTACAAAATTTTATGTATTTAATTATATATTATGCAGGGTGTCCACACTAACTATGGGTCAAACTTAAGGAGTCTATTTTACGGTCGTTTCCAACGAAAAATGCCTCGCAGAGATTTTGACACGGATATGTCAAGGAATTTTTTGTGACACTTTTTCTCTCCTCACAAAATGCAACTCCCCGGCACTTTGAATTATTATTAACTCGAAAAGTGAAGGCTAGGTAGAAATCAATGAGGTTCACTTTTCTATAAAATAAACCGTTGTTTTTCTATTGACTTGCACGTTTCTATTGATTGTCACGTACAAAAATGTGTGATCCGCGTTCAATTACAAGAAAGAGAACTTAGTCTTTCGTATCAGTAATTCCAGGAAAGAAAGTGGTCTATCAGTTGCTCTCCAATCCTTTCGTACGGCATTCAGTAATGTGCGTATTGGGTTCATAGACGAGTGTGGTATGATAGGCTCTGGTCTACTTCAAAAGACAAACCATCGTCGCCAACACATCCTTTGCTACCACGATATACCATTTGCTGCGATGAATATGATCTTTTCTGGTGATTTACGCCAGTTACCGCCCATTTGTTAGACGCCAATACATCAGAGGAATAGAGCAAACTTCTCCCAGGGAATTGTTCTCAATTTAGAATACTACCCTCTCGTTCAAGTTATGCGTCAAGCTGACGTTACATTCTCTAGGATTCCTACCAAGGTTGGTAATGGAGAGGGTCTGACGCGAGAAGAAGTCATTGAGTCCTGATTTTTTGCAAGAAAGTGCATTGATCAATCAAAAGTACATTGAGTGATCTCAATGTGAATTTGAAGATCACAAAAGGTGCAGAGTTTTTAAGTTTCTTGCGTGAAAGATTCAATCTAGGGTTGAATGGTGATCCACACATCTCTACAACCCGAAACAATACTGTCACTTATGCTGTATTCACACGATATATAGATCATATGGAAACAAGGCACTTTATCTCATATTTTTCTTACCATAAACCATTATTGAGCATTACTAACGCTACCGCTAATATTTCCAAATTTTGTTCGTTAATGTTCAATGCCAATAATTGTTTCATAAAATATCTCGAGTGTATTTTATTCATTTCATCATTTTAATTTTCTAATTACACCTCCAACAATGAACAAATCCATGATCTATTGTTTTTCCTCCCCAAGGAAAAATCAATTCAAAACTTTACCTAGGTAATTTGTCGTGGTTTAACCATTTAGCTGATTTACCAAAGATATGTATCACCAATTTTAGTTTATTATTCAATAATAAACCATTGTAATCGCTCTGGAAAAAAAAACTCTAATCCCCCCTGAAAATTTCATGGTTTACGTTTCAAAGAGTGGAGAATCCGAATCTGCAATAAAAAAAATTTCCGTCCGTCCGCCGTACGCACGATATCTCCGAAACGGCTGGAGCAAAAAATCTGAAATTTCAGGAAAAATCCATCTCGGTCCGACGACGCCCCAATTCTTGAGCCAGCTCCCTCACTCAATTTAAAGTGCCCTTTAAGGGCTGTAAAAGTTTTGTAAAATCCCTGAAAACCTCAAAACTAGTCGAATCGGCTTAATATTTTCCTATTTGAAGAACATACCATTAGGAATCGAGTGAGCCCTTCCCCACGTCCGTAGGTCAACCCATTCCCAAAGTATGGCCCGATTTATGGTGCCAACATTTGCGTTTTGGTTTATTATTCAATAATAAACCATTGTAATCGCTCTGGAAAAAAAAATTCTAACCCCCCTGAAAATTTCATGGTTTACGTTTCAAAGGGTGTAGAATCCGAATCTGCAATAAAAAATTTTCCGTCCGTCCGCCGTATGCACGATATCTCCGAAACGGCTGGAGCAAAAAATCTGAAATTTTCAGGAAAAATCCATCTTGGTCCGACGACGCCCCAATTCTTGAGCCAGCTCCCTCACTCAATTTAAAGTGCCCTTTAAGGGCTGTAAAAGTTTTGTAAAATCCCTGAAAACCTCAAAACTAGTCGAATCGGCCTAAATATTTTAATATTTGAAGAACATACCATTAGGAACCGAATGAGCCCTTCCCCACGTCCGTAGGTCAAACCATTCCCGATGTATGGCCCGATTTATGGTGCCAACATTTGCGTTTTTTCGTTTATTATTGTTTGTTTGTAACCTAGTGATGTCCGGCCGATACCGTCGAGTTGTAGTGAATGTGGATACTGGAGTGATAGCCGATGTGAATACTTGTAGTGTAGTTAGTAGCCGATACACGGGTTGAAGCATTCTGATAATATATAGGTAAATATTATTCAATATTATTACTGGGGTTTATTATTCAATATTATTACTGGGGTAAAGTATTCTTTCACTGGGGTTTATTATTCAATTGGCTTGCGTTCATGATTTGAATCTTACTAAGCTTCGGAGTGTGCGTGTTTTACAGGTGATAGAGCGATTATTGAATTTCAGGAGATCGGCATATACCACGTAAATCGGTTCTCATCCGAAACACCTATTTGGATTGATCAGTTGATGATATTTGTGTCCCCCCTCTATATCTGTCTACCATTGGCTACATCGTTTAAATTTGGATTTGGGGAAGTTTTAACGCAATACGAGTGCCAAAGGACTTGATAAATTATAGATGTTTCTATTGTGGGGGGGGGGGGGGGGTATTGAGGTTCAATTAAAAAAAAACGCTGCAAATTCTTTCACTGGGGTTTATTATTCAATCGGCTTGCGTTCATGATTTGAATTTCTACTAAGCTTTGGAGTCTGCGTGTTTTACAGGATAGGGCGATTATTGAATTTCAGGAGGCCCACAAATATGATCAACTGATCAATCCAAATAGGTATTTTGGTCGAGAACAGATTCACGTGCTCCATGTATATATCTCCTGAAATTCAATAATCGCCCTATCCTCTGAAACACGCACACTCCAAAGCTTAGTAGAAATTCAAATCATGAATGCAAGCCGATTGAATAATAAACCCCAGTGAAAGAATTTGCAGCGTTTTTTCCTACTAACTCAACTGGATATCCTACTTTTTTCACTTTCAAGATTTTTTTCGTCTTCTCGACCTGACCTTAGTAAAACGTACTTAACTCCCTTAATTTTCATGCGAAATGAAATAGGATACCGTTGGAAACAGCGCCAAATTTCCTATAAGTTTCATACAAAATTCAACTTTTTTAGCCTGGTCTAACCGGTGAAAAAATGAAGGTACATTCAAATTCGAAGATTTTATTAAACTCACCGTTTTTTCTTCTGCAATCATCTTTGTTATAACGGAGATCAATCTTCGGGCACTCCTCTAGAAAAACCTCCTCAGAATCTCAGCTTTTTAACGGCATAAGAAAAAACATTTCCACAGTGAAATTCGGTTGAGAGAATCGCGTTTGAGCCAAAGGTAAAAGAGTGGGGGTAGAGTCGGGCGGGCTGGTGCCACTCTTCTCACTGCCAGCCGATGCCTCTGCCGCTCCTAGTTTATTCTATTTTCTGTGGTCCTGCTAGATTGTATTGGATCAGAATGGCTTCAGAAACAATCTAACCTGCACTGAATCAACAGGCTGGATTAATTGAGGTATCCACTGGAGGAGGCGAAGTACCTTGTCCACTTGAATACTCCAATGAGTTGCCCTTTACTACTATTTTCACGTGGCTCCAATTAGTCCATATGGAGTTTCATAAATAAATCATTCTAATTTGAAAAACTCAAGAAAATTGAACGTTATTTTGTTTGTATACTGGATAATAGAAGAGATGTAACCAGTTCAGTTTGAATGCATTCCGGTTTACCATTAGTCACTTTCAATGTTGAACAGTATGTAAATAGTTAACTACACTCGAACACATTTGATTCGGTTCCATTCGCCTTATCGAACCTTCAATTCAGTTTCGTCTCTTCAACTGTGTGTTTAGTATTTGTTCGCTCTCTAATCTGACCTTTCGAGACGAATAAACAGCCTGCTTCTACTAAGGTATACATCAGTTTCCAACATTACTGTGGAGGAGAGTGTAGCCCTCCCTCAGCTGAACTCAATTCAATTCCTAATTAAAATGGTCGCAGTTACAAATTTATATCTTGGGGCAGATGAGAAGGTGATATAACAAAATTTGAATACCAGATTTGATGTAGAATTTATATTACTTCAAACTGTGATTTGATTGCAAAAAGTTTTGTGGATATAAAATACGGGGTAGATATACACTTGACGTTCTTTGTGTGTGTGTGAAATCAGACCAACCTTTGATTTTTCAAAAAATTTGTCCCCCAAGAAAACTGCGTTTTATGCACTTATATCTTATAGTTTTATATATTTATCTAATCTATTTCGCCCTTCTTATGGGAGGGTTAGGAGTACATGGAGTACTGTTATGACCAGAAATATCTCTTTTGACAGTAAACTAAACGTTTTTGATGAGACTGCACGCTGCCTACGCAACGGAAGAGTGGGGTTTTCGAAAAAATGAGGAGGCAGAGCTGTTTATTAGGTATTTTATGAAAAAGTATGGAATTTATCGAATTGTGCACCATGTTGAATGCTCCATCGTGAATGCGACTTAGGTACTGTATTTATCATTTCTTGATTGACACTTCAACCATGTTGTTAAGTTGAGTGAAATTGAGTAAAATAGAATTTCAAACCAGATTACTAAGGAATGTGTCAAAATGGGCGTATTTTGATCTATACGTAGGATGGACTCAATGGATGGCATTGAGCTATGGAAAGGATATAACTAATTTTGAATTCAATTTTTGAATTCAATCATATTGCTTTTGCCATTGAGTATCTGCAAAAAAAGAAGCAAAACGAATCTAAAGAATTTCTGAACTTAGCAGTCCGTACAAAAACATACCTACCTACTGCACAAGTCTTAGAATTATGGATTTATGGTTGAAAAAAATCATCTTCAGCTGAAAAAAAAACTGTTATTGTTAATTGTGAGATGCAAGCTGCTCAATATAAATTGTAGAATTTCTAAGCGTGGAACACAGGAAGCCAAATTCTTATTACGGAACACTTGCCAAGATGAATATGTGTACCAATATACACACAGTTTCTAACTGAATTTTTGTGAAGGAAAAACATGGGAATGCGAATGAAGGGTTAATAAAATAACTTGTGTCATGACCAACAAGCTTTGACAGTTGTCCCATTGGTTAGTTAATTTCCAGCAGTTATTAGATGTAACCATAATAACACAGGTCTGCAAAAAAACATTTTTGATCAGCTGCATGGAATATTTTAGCTAAATTTTATGTTTGTGGTGTGCTGAATCCAAAAATGACCGCTTTTTTCCTACATCACGTACAGTGTTCTTGCAAATTATGGGAGAGGGGGACATAAAAACTAAAACGTAGAAAAAACACCACAATTCGTATTGTCTATAAACTTAAAATAAAAGAAAGTGTTTGTTCACTATTCAGTACAAAATGCTCAAAAACTTCATTCAGTTTGCATGTGGAACCTTTTTTTTTCTTTGATACTTCGTCGCACACGTTTTTGTGCTCCAGAATTGTCCGTATCCCTCTTGAGCATCCAACAATAGTCAGCTAGCATATCCCCTCTCTTTCATTTCGTATCAATCCTGGAAGTGACATGACTAAATATGAGAGTGAAAAAATTCATGCAATTCATAAAATTGACAAGTTGGAAGCAACTACCCAATTGAGGATTAACGCTGAATAACACCGTATGTGGTATTCAAAAAACCAGTTTTGCGATAAAACTAGACGTGACGGAATTTTTTGATTACTTTTTTCGGTTATAGCATGCGAAAATCCATGGGAAACAGAAAAAAAAACCGTATGCAGTTTTTTAGTTGCAGACCTGTGTAATCAATGAAAATTATGAACTTGTGGAGTACTAAATAATGGAACTTCCAGGGATTCACTGAACTACTCGAATGAGTTCGAAAAAGGGACGTTGGACGTCAAGTGGTCCGATTGAGTGGGAAGAGAGCGAGCGAGAGGGAAAGGCGGTGTACGATGAGGGAATGACGAGGACAGAACGAAAGGAAATAGAGGGGGGAGCCCCGGGGGTCGGCGTGCCCAAGTGGCCCGGGAGGGTTCGCCCGACCTTGACCGAGAACCCCCCTCCAAACTTCCCGCTACCTCCTGTACCACGCAATTGCCCCATCGCCCCCATATCCCCCCCACCTTTTCTCCCTTAAAACTCCCCTTTATTTCCACCCCTCCCTCTTCCTACGGTGGCTACGCCCTCCCCCTCCCTCATACACCCACAGGCCGCCTCGCTCCGCTGCCTGAGACCTTGACTTTTCACTAATTACCATATTGAACGATAACTGGAGCACAAAGGACTCCCGAAAAAGACTCCTCCTCTTCAACTCTTCAAGCTAAAATTAGACAAAAACATTTTGGTAAGTACTGCATGCGGTTCACGGACGTCCCTATCTCCAGTTTTTACATGATCACACTTTCACACTTGACTTTAAACACACAAGTGTTTTTTGTTTACTAGACTAAATTATTAACTTGATTTTTTATTTTCAAAAGCACGAAAATTCGGTGAAAATTTTAGTAGGTGAGAGGATTGCTAGAATGAATCGCCGACGTTGACCGAGAACTCCCTTCTAACTTTCCCGTCACTCATGAACCACGCAGTTGCCTCACCACCCCTATATCCTCCCCCCCCCCCATCTCCCCTAAAACTCTCCATTATTTCTAACCCCACCCCCCCTCCCATCATTACAGTTTCTGAGGTTTATTTCCCAGGATTATTAGTCGTCTTATAAATTAGTCGGGGTGCAGTAAAGTCAGTGTTGCATTATATATTCAGACTAGTTTAATGGCCCAGCTACGCAGGTTAAAAAGAAATACGTGAATAACACAATGAGGGAGTATAATAACAATTTGCAAAGTAAAAAAATCGTATATCCCAAATCCCCCGAGAAGAGGACCACGTCGCTTGCCCTGGGAGACGCTTCCCCCCGCGGGGGCCCTCCTTCCTTCACTGGCGGGGTCGGGGGAGGGGGAGCAGGTCGGTTGCCCTGAGAGACGGGGGCGAGAATTCCACCCTCCCAGCGTTACCACCCCCTGAAACGTCGATATACTCTGATAAGCTCGTCTTTATATAGTGTGATAAGGATATCAAAGCCACAGGTAACCATTGTTTTAAAAACTAAATATCCTCCTTCCACGTCTAATTGATCTTTCAAAAATGCTCCAACACAATTTCAGTCTCCGGCTTCTCTTCACTCTTAGGTTACATGATGTGACTCGTCTGCATAAAGGCCACAGCCTATAAGAGGCAGTGTTCTTATTTAGGGCCTAGATTTTTTTATAAAACTACCTCCTTATATTGAATTTGTTGGAAAATTCAATAAATTCCAAACTAGTATTACCTAACCTTAGAATGCCAATATGGAGTAAATTTTACTCCTCCCACGATGTAAAGAGGTATTTCAATTGACAGCTACCAATTAGCCAATCCAGCTAATCATCCTGGATTTGTGACAAGGAGTCAATTCATTTAAACCGCCCTCTTGTCTTTGGTTTCCGAAAGTAATGGGATTGAGAAATACTCCATATCAGTAATAAGATTCATTAGATAAAATCAAATTTACTCTAACGGCTCCTGACCCAGAACTAATTGACGTATAATAGTATTGCTTGAAAATTAGGAATGATCATTGAACGATTTTTTTGAAAATATGTTCATCACCGTAATCAGGTACGAAATGAAAACTGCTTTATACTTTGGTACTGATGTTTTACTGTGCTCCATCACTATTTTTTTTCATTGAACCAACGATTTTAACAGTTAATTGCGCTGGAAAATGTATTTTCATTAATTTTCCATCCGTACGAAACAAATACCTAGTCTGGCTGGTGTAAAAAATACTTCTTCTTGGCACATGCAGACATTTTTGATTAGTTTGGATGATGATTTTTCACTATTAAACCTCCATTATTGATGAATGTATAATGTATCTTGTATTGCTTACAATATTCTTTGTCTTATTCTGAAGGAATATTGTATTTTCGATTTTGTTTTATTCCCTGGTAATGATTTAACATAGCATAGTAATTTCTTTAAATTGCGGTGACCGCCACAAATTATTGTATTTGTTTTCCAAGTATCGAACCACTTTACTTTTCTGTAACATACAAGTTATTCTTCCTGTTAATAAACGGCATTAAAAAAAAGAGGTTCGTTTGAAAAGAATGGGGAAAAACAGGGAAAAAGCTAAGACAACGATTTATTACTATCAACCCCTCTATTGACCTCTTTCAATAATTAGAGAGACTGAAATATATTTCAGAACTAGACGAATTTTCTTAATCGAACAAAAAGATACTGGATGTTTGAATACTAAACTTACCTTACCTGCACAGAAAAATTACATTAATTGGTCGAGATTTCTCACTTTACCAGCGGTGAAAAGGATTGGCGCTTTATTATCCGGTCCGTTCCCCCTCCTGCTATCAAGAGCAAACTTTCCGAGGGCACAAGTAGACTAGAATTGATATAGAACAAAATAAGAATCATTCAAATCGACGGTGTAAGCTGTACGAGCAGAGCTTGAAGGATTAAAGTTTTACCTATCTCATATTCCGCCTCACAAATGTCCGACGTTTGGTGCACTACAAAACTAGAATTAGGGTCGGAAAAAAAAAAAAAAAGTTTCTAAGTCAACAAAATCAGATCAAAATAGTGAAGAAATCACGACGTATCATCCGCTTCCGTTCTCTATTCATCCGCTTTGATAGTAAAAATTGAATGAGCGGAATAATTTTTAAATACTAAATCACACCCCACGTACCATTGTTCTTAAACCAGTGCATTATCCCACATGCCAACTCTGCCAAATATTTGGGTATGACCCTGGACGCAAAGTTGAAATGGAAGGAACACGTAAAGAAAAAAAGCAAGAGCTGCAAATAAAATTTCGCAAACTTTATTGGATTATGGGGCGATACTCACAACTCAACGTTTATAACAAAATTCTTCTGTATAAGACATTGCTAATGCCTATTTGGACTTATGGCATCCAACTATGGGGCTGCACAGCAAAATCCAACATGCAAATGATTCAAACTTTTCAAAATAAAGTACTGAGGTGTGCAGTAAACGCTCCCTGGTACATCAGAAATGACGACCTCCATAAAGATCTCAGAGTGGAAACCGTAAGAGATACTGCGAAAAAATTAGCTCGAAGATATGAACAGCGGCTTCACGCTCATACTAATTTGGAAGCCATTCAGCTTCTTGACAACTCCAGTACTGTTCGGCGCCTGAAGAGGACCAAACCCTTGGACTTGGGATGCTGATACCGATGTGATAGTGTAGTGTGGTGCTAGTTAGTGAACTCTCACCATAAAAATTGCGTAATTATGTTATAGCTAAATAACTTGATAGTTACTTACTGTATGTATGTATGATGTAACTAGTTGTTATGTTCAATATATAATATATAATAAATATATAAATATACGCTTAAAAAAAAAAAAAAAAAAAAAAAAAAAAAAAAATACTAAATCAAAACCTTAACTGAACAAAAAATGAAGGACATCAATCTGTGGATAGTTGAAAGCTCGAGCAACGGTTAGTTGTTACTCCCTCCATTCCCCTTCCTGTCAGCAAAAGCTAAACTGCTGAGATTTTTTGCATCACTAGGGTAAAATTATTATTGAACCAAATAAGTCATGAAAATCGATAAAGAGTTATAGCCTGAGTAGCGTCGATAGAACTAACCCCTCGAATTCCTCTCTTCAATTATGAAACTTGAAATTCCCGAAGTTTGTTAAACAACTACAGTAAAATTGAGATCGAATAAAAAACGCTGCAAATTCTTTCACTGGGGTTTATTATTCAATTGGCTTGCGTTCAAGATTTGAATTTGTGTGCCTCCTGGATGAGAACCGATCTACGTGGTCTGTGCATATCTCCTGAAATTCAATAATCGCCCTATCCTGCGAAACACGCACACTCCAAAGCTTAGTAGAAATTCAAATCACACAAATTTTGTGTGCCTCCTCTACATCTGTCTACCTTTGGCTACATCGTTTAAATTTGGATTTGGATTGATCAGTTGATGATATTTAATATCATCAACTGATCAATCCAAATAGGTGTTTTGGATGAGAACCGATTTACGTGGTCTATGCATATCTCCTGAAATTCAATAATCGCTCTATCACCTGTAAAACACGCACACTCCGAAGCTTAGTAAGATTCAAATCATGAACGCAAGCCAATTGAATAATAAACCCCAGTGAAAGAATACTTATTTACCCCAGTAATAATATTGAATAATAAACCCCAGTAATAATATTGAATGATTGACCTATATATTATCAGCGTTTCATGCAAATCAGAATGCTTCAACCCGTGTATCGGCTACTAACTACACTACAAGTATTCTCATCGGCTATCACTCCAGTATCCACATTCACTACAACTCGACGCTATCGGCCGTACATTACT
Source organism: Creontiades dilutus (assembly GCA_031894815.1). NCBI lineage: Eukaryota > Metazoa > Arthropoda > Insecta > Hemiptera > Miridae > Creontiades > Creontiades dilutus. The sequence goes on along the minus strand of JAVIWC010009095.1, from coordinate 947,731 downwards.
AGGTTACAAACAAACAATAATAAACCAAAAAAACGCAAATGTTGGCACCATAAATCGGGCCATACATCAGGAATGGTTTGACCTACGGACCTGGGGAGGGGCTCATTCGATTCCTCATGGTATGTTCTTCAAATAAGTTTACATTCATGCCGCTTGGACTTGTTTTGAGTTTTCTAGGGATTTTACAAAACTTTGACAGCCCTTAAAGGGCACTTTAAATTGAGTGAGAGAGCTGGCTCAAGAATTGGGGTGTCGTTGGACCAAGATGGATTTTTCCTGAAAATTTCAGATTTTTTGCTCCCGCTGTTTGGGAAAAATCGTGCGTACGGCGTACGGCGGACGGACGGAAAATTTTTTATTGCTGATTCGGATTCTACACCCTTTGAAACGTAAACCATGAAATTTTCAGGGGGGGTTAGAATTTTTTTTCCAGAGCGATTACAATGGTTTATTATTGAATAATAAACCAAAAGGATCATGTAAATCGATTGGACGAAACCGAGATAAAATAGAAATAAAATGATTGAGCAGTTGTTCTCCAAATTTCAAACATGAAATGATGATGAGAAAGATGCTTAATAATGCTCTTGGATTTAACGTTTACGCTTTACGAGCAGATACTAATGATGCTAACGGGTTGAAATTAATCTGAAATTATCCAGCCGTTCTTCTTTGACTGGAGAACAGCGAAAATGATGTGGTGAACTACTCGTTAGCTCATGGGCTGTGTAAAATATTGAATTTTGAGCTATGAAATCATGGGAGATCACACATTGCCTAACCCCATATAAATTTCATCAATATTGGATGAGAACTGTTGGAATAAGGCTTAATGAACACTGATATATAATGATTAGATCCATCAAAGCGTGAGGAAGTGAATATGATGAAGTATCGACCAGCTATTCATGATGATAGGTAATAATAACAAATACAAGAATAAGAAATTGAGTAATTGCCTTAATAAGGTTATGTGTAGACAATCGTGTTGATAATTTACAAAGTGTTGTTAATAGGTGTTGGATGTTTCTCCAATAAGGTGACCAGACGTCCCCGTTTTCAGAACGCTGTCCCTGGTTCCAATGCGTCCCCGTTTATGTCCCCGGTTTTCTGAATCTTTCCCCTTTGTCCCCGATTATTGTTATCGACAAAATTCGACACTTCGCTTAATTTTTTTCTAGTTCAATGTGCGGTTGGTATCGCTGTAGCCCTTATACAATTACCAAAGTTGGCTCTCTGCATGTGTACATGCACACTGCTTACGTTACGTTTGTCAGATGAAGTATCGGTATTCTATCGGTCGTCTTCTACGTGTATTACGCTTTTCGAGTGAATGCCTGAAATGTGCGAGGCATCTGTCTACACTGGGTCGTCATTGTCTTTCAGCGCAAAACTATTGGCGTGTCCTCTTTCAGCTTTTTGGAATTCTGCTCACTGATTTCCCATATTGCTCAATGCAGCCTGATTTCTTTATAGTTTCTTGCTTACCGATTAAAATATTTACACCGTAATCATGAGTGGAAAAAGGTACCTAGCGGCGGTATACAGTTAATGAACAGCTTCAGAAGGACTTTCCTCAAATTCGAGACACTGCAGATCTCGGCTCTTTTATCTTCCACTTGAAAGAAAAAAAAAAAAAAAAACTAACAGCACTATGAGACCTGCGAATCAGTGTTCTCGGTACCGTATAAATAAACTATTTTAGGGGGGTGCGGAGGGGAAGCAACCCACCCTCGGTAGGCCCTATTCCTGTGCCCGATTTCGGTTGACTTTACACAAAATTTCGTCGGACCCCCTCAGCCCGTGGGGGGAGGGGGCTTTACCTGTCCCCGTTTCACCCCTGCAAAATATGGTCACCTTATTCTCCAAGAATTATAATCAGTAAATAATGAAGGTGAGCTCCAACTGAACCATTTATATGCCGATACGAACTTTTCATGATTTGACCCTTGTCGTTCTTTTCAAATGTTCCAGACGCCCTCAGCCGCCTCCGCCTTCCAAGGTCTGTTGACCTCACAAGTGGGACAAACTCGCTCCCTTTCGGCGGGATGATGGAATCATTCGGCGCTGAATAATTCATGAACACACCGCATGCAAGGAACTGTGAGAGCTGTGGCATATGTTCTCCGCCGTCGAGGAGGGCAGCTGCCACGTTTGACCGTTTCATTTCTGTCTTCCGTTTCAGGTAATTCATTCGGTTTCCGTCCGTTTCGGAGTGTCATCCGTTGAAGTTTTGTATAGTTTTCACCTCCTCACTTACGACGAATGCGAATTGTACATTTATTTCTGAAATTAGAATCAAGAGGAATGGCTATTATCAACAAGTATGGGCCCAGAACATATATAATAAACATACTACGGATTCGGTCCTGTTTGCATAATATTTTCCCTAATATGCGTCGTTTTCTAGGAGCAATTTGTGACCAATAGATGTCTGCAATTTTAAATGCGTACGTGCCATACTTAGTGTTTGCTTCCAAATCTACCTAAAAGTAGGGGAAACTCTGTTTTCACTTTCGGGAGATGAAAAAGGTATCCTCTCCAAAATCTCAATAGTTGTGGTTGGAAATTATTTTCATTTGCATTTTGTGTTTTAGACCATCCTGAACAACTTTCGTTTTTTGCCTGTTGGTCTGTCTGAACAGGAAGGTTAATGTAAGCCTTTTACGAGGGCTGGCAGTCACAACTCTGGTTAGCCGGTGGTACATCGAGCATCCACCAGGGATTCCTTACGCAGCATCATGTGGATACACCGGTGGTAAACGACGAGGCGGGTAATTGCAGTTTCGAAATCTCCAAAGGCGGTTGCTCTTGACAGGAAGACTCTTCCTGGAAGAGCCTCCGAAAAGCGTTGGCCCGTGCCCAGAAAATTTTCATCATAAACACTCACGAACACACACTATTGATACACTGCTGATGAAAAAATATAGTTTCGGGTTCGTGGTTGTCACCAAACCAATAACACATTTTGTGAATAAATCTATTTTCGTGTCTTCAAACCATTGGTGGTCCGATTAGTCGCTTTGGAGTAATTCCGAAAATTGCATAAGTCATTAAAAAGCTGAGTTCACGCTGAACAATTCGAAACCAAAATCTTTAAAAAGCGGTAAATTACTAAGGTTTTCAGAGGTAAAACTCCACTGAAAAACGTAAGCCATTTAGGAAAAATTGTGTTCAAAATTCGTATTCATTCGTTCAAAAATTGCTCGGTTGGCAAATCTTCCACTAATACAAGGAAATCGATTTTTTTTTGCAAACAAAATTTCTTCTTGGTTTACTTGGTCTTGGACCATTCTAAATCATTATTTTAATAGCTGAACATTATATAGAGTGAGTTCCACCATGAATATTAATTTTTCAAAATTTAAAAAGCAATGTAGAGTATATTTTGATTGATAATAAACGAACAGTCGTCCCTAAAAATCTCTCTTCCTAATAACCGTCATGCAGCTTCACTGGAAACCGTACAATGCTCTCCGAAACTGTATCCCTTAAATAACGTATCTAAATTCGTTAGCAGGTGGGCGACTAGTTTAGTGACGATGGAAGCGCTCATGAGTAGATTCCAGACCCTGCTTTCGGGGTGACTGCCCTTCGGCCCTTGACTTCCTCCCCTGACTTCCCGCCGCCACCTCCTATCAATTTTCTTTCTACCAAGTACATTTACCTCAGGCGTTGAACCCTACAACCTCCCGCCGCCTCTACCTTCGCTACCAGCTCAGACGGTCGTCAAATATTGGCGAACTTTCCGAGTGGCGGAGGGTCGTCAATCAAACTTGATGGTTTTCCGGGCGAGCCAACTGAGAACCCGTTGAAATTCGCATCTCTCTTTACTTTATACACAGCAAAAAGTGTTCCCACAACGTTTGACCGTCAAACGAAAAAGAGTTGCAAATTATGACTGGTAATGAGAGAAAGCAAAAAGTTAAACACAGATTATTAAAAATAACGCAGTTTGCTAAGACAACAACTAGATGATTGTTTTTTTTTTTTTTTTTTTTTTTTTTTTAAACCATTGAGGCCCTGGAGGACCTATTGTGGCTGGAGGAGGAGGTCGTGACCTCCAACTCCTTCCCAGGCACATTAGTCTACCCGACCTGAGCACCCTGCCTAACCGAGCACTGAATGCCCAGTGGACGGCACTTGTACCCATCGTCAGGAGCTGCCTCGGACCCAAGCACTAACTGCCTGGTAATTACTGGGTAGGCATTACCATCCCAGTCTGTTGTGGCGACCTATTGTCGTCAACCCCAGATAAAGCTGGAAGGTCCACCCTTCCCCACCACGTTTTGGCGAATGAGAGGAGATCCTTTACCTCTCCCGTTTTAATAACCTGGGGATCAACGTAAGCTTGCCCCCAGGTTAGAAAACGCTGTCTTGCCAGCACAGGGCAGTGGCAGATCACATGACACGCAGTCTCGTCCTCAGCCCCACAGAACCGGCAGAGGGTTGTGTCAGATTTGCCCATTTTGTGGAGATGGTAATTGAGTGGACAGTGCCCCGTTAAGAGCCCTGTTACTATACGTATCTCCTTTCTTCCTAGGCTGAGCAGCTCATTCGCTCTCTTCCTGGAGAAATCAATGAATTGTTTTGCCTGCCTCTGTCCCCTAACTCGGAGCCAGCAGGCAGTACCCCTCTGACTCTCCCGTTGGGAAAGCTCTCCCCGAAGAAAGCTCTCCGTTGTGCCCAGGAAGGGTTCTGGACCCACTGGGAGAGAAGCAGCACCTTCCCTAGCTAAGGTGTCCGCTTTTTCGTTCCCCTCAACCCCTTGGTGCCCAGGGCACCACACCAATGTAACCTTATTGTTACTGGCAAGGGTCTTGAGGTTAGCCAAGCACTCATGCACCAGCCTCGAGGAGATTGTGCCAGTGCCTTGAGAGCAGCTTGACTATCTGAGAGAATATATATTGTTGCTCCATTAACTCGTCGACACAGGAGTCTGTCAGCACAAGAGCGTATGGCATGTACTTCTGCCTGGAAAATGGTAGCAGTTGTTCCCAGCGATTCTGCAATCGCCATTCTTGGGCCATATATGCCCGAATCAGCTCTACCATTCATGACTGAGCCATCAGTATGGAACACTAGAGCCCCTCGTTCGAATTGGGGCCTCCCTTCAGACCATAATGATCTACTGTGGATGTAGAACTTGAAGGGGAGATCAAAGTTCCGCACCTCCGCCATGTAGTCAGAGACACTGAGGGCTGACTCATCCACTGCCACCTCCTCGAAGATGGCGTGGTGAGCACACCCAGATCCCTTCTTAAGGAAGCCATTCCTCCACAACCTGACTCCCTGAAGAAACGCCACTCTCTGCACAAATATTTGCAGAGGTGGAAGGTCAAAGAGGACCTCCATTGCCAGGGTGGGACTCGTGTGCATGGAACCAGAAATTCCCAAGCACGCCATCCGCTGTATCTTGGCCAGCTGGCTCACAGCCGTTGCCTGGCTAACCTTTGTCCACCAGACAAGGGCCCCATAGGTCAGCATTGGCCTGACTACTGCGGTATACAACCACATAGTCATCCTTGGGCTTAGGCCCCATGTCTTCCCTAACATGCGTTTACCTGCTGCCAATACAAACAGGGCCCTGTCTACAACCCTCTTTATATATGGAGTCCAGGTTAACTTTTGATCAAAAGTGACTCCCAGGTATCTGGCTCTGGAGCAGAAGGGAAGCTGTCTGCCCCCCAGCCGTACTGCCTGCATGTCTAACTTTTGTCGTCTGGTGAAGGGAAGGAGGGTCACCTTGTCAGGGTTAACATATAGCCCCTCCTTCTCACACCAGTGCTGCACTACATCCAAGGCCATTTGCATTCGTTCGGACACTGTCTCCTCGAACTTGCCCCTGACAATGACCACAATGTCGTCAGCATATCCGATAACCTCAAAGCCCTTGTCTTTGAGTTCCTGTAGGAGGCTATCTGCTACCAGCAGCCATAACAGTGGGGAAAGCACACCGCCTTGTGGACATCCCCTACTTGGAATGACACTCACAGTTGCTACCCCCAGATCTGAGGAGACAACCCTGCCTTCCAGCATGGTATGTATCCATTTAATGATCTGCTAGCACCTCGATCAGCTGCTGCTTTGATAATGGAGTCATATGATGTATTATCAAACGCTCCACCTATATCCATAAAACAGCACAGTGCCACTTCCTTGGCCTCCAAGCTCTTGTCAATCAGCGTGGTCAGTTCATTCAGAGCAGTCTCGGTCGATTTCCCCCTCTGATACGCATGTTGAGCAGCCTGGAGTGGTGTATGGGAAAGTTGTTCCTCCCTGATCACGTGGTTAACAATTTTCTCCATAGTTTTCAATAGGAAGGACATGAGACTGATGGGGCGGTAGTCTTTTGCATGGCCCTGACGGCCTGCCTTGGGAATGAAGACTACCCTGACCTTCCTCCACATTCTTGGAATGTGATTCAATGTGTAACTGGCCCTAAAGATCTTTACCAGCACCGGCACGAGAGCACTTCCCCCATGCTGAAGCATGGCTGGGATGATCCCATCCGGACCGGCAGATTTATAGGGCTTAAATGTGCTAAGTGCCCATTTAACTCTATGGGGTGTAAATATCCTACCGGAAGCTGCGTGCAGCGTTTTCCTGTCGCGGCAGAGGTCATCACTGTAATGATGAGGAAAGCTGTCTCCCTGCACGCGTGAAGACCCTGGAAAGTGCACACTCATGAGCTCCTCCAGGGTCTCCTCCGAGTCTCCCGTATACACCCCATCTGCCTTTAAAATTGTGCCCAGTTCAACTGGTCTGTCCTTCACTAGAATCCTCTGTACTTTGGATAGCGTAGGTAACTCCGCAATATCCCCACAGAAGTTTCTCCAAGACAGTTTCCTGGCCTTTTTAAGGGCACCGGTATAGGAGTTGTCCGCAGCTCTGTAAGCCTGCCATCTCCCATCCCTCTTTGCCCTATTGAAAAGCCTCCTAGCTTCTTTACGAAGGGAGTACAGGTCATTGTTCCACCAAGGAACTGACCTATTTGTTTTAAGAGTCTTAACAGGGCAGCTCAGTTCATAGCTCCTTGCTATGGCTGCACATAGGAATTCATTAACTCTGTCAAGATCTCTGGTTGTCTGGATGTTAAATTCCAGACCCTCAAGCTCGTCAGCCAGAAGGGTATTATAGAGAGTCCAGTTTGTATTCTTAGGACTCTGGTAGGTCTCAGTGTGGCACCTTGGATGCTCAAGCCGGAACCCGATAATCCGATGATCCGACAGTGAGACATCCTCTAATACCTGCCACCCTGACACTCTATTTGCATAGAAACTACTCGCCAAGGTGATATCTAAGATTTCACTTCTTGTCCGAGTAACAAAAGTAGGCTCATTGCCCCTATTCAAAACCTCCAGATTTCCTGTGGCTAGAAACTGGACAATCGACTCACCTCTTCTGTTGATATTGTTGCATCCCCACAGCGGATGATGACCGTTGGCGTCGCATCCAATGATGAGGTGCAGCTGTCGTTCCTGGCAGTGCGACACCAGTTGCCGCACCACCAGCGGAGGGGGCTCGTCCTCGTCACCTGGAAAATAGGCTGAGGCGACGACACATCTTCCTCCGTTGCTGTCCTCAAGCAGTATAGTTGTGAGGTCTCTGGAACAGAACTCAGGCATAGTCAAAAAATGGATTTGGCTTTTGATGAGGATGGCTGATCTAGGCCTATCCTTGCCATGATGGAAAATTACCTTGTTGTTCTGTGCAGATAGTCCCATCACTCTGCCTTCAGTTGCCCAGGGCTCCTGAACGAGTGCTATGTGATGGTCTTCTGAAGTAAACTTGTGGCTCAGTACCGCCGATGCGCCCCTAGCCCTATGCAAGTTTACTTGAAGAAATTTTAGATGTGTTTTTTTTTTTTTTTTTTTTTTTTTTTTTTTTTTTTTTTTTTTTTTGAAATTAATTGGGGGAGGGGGGGGGGAGGCACCTTCTACTCACCTACTTTTTTCCTTGCCTCCCCCACTGCCTCTTGGGCACAAACGGGGGACGTTCCCCCTTCCCTCTTTGGTTGGCTGACAGAGGGGGGCGGAAGCCCCTACTGGAACAAATAGCCTGGCAGGGTGCGGTCCCCACTGGGAACACCTGTGCCCCCGTTGTTGTGCTCCCTACCTGGGAGCCCACTGTCGTCCCCGAGGCCCCCGGAGGCACTTTCTTGACCCGGATTGTCCCTTGTCGCAAGCGGACGTGAACAGCTGCAGCCGGGGCCACAATCATGGCGTCTCGCATGGGACCAGCTCTCTGGATTGACCCCTGTTCTGCCTCTCCAGCAGCCGGAGCAGGTCGTCCGTTGTCTCCCGCACACAACCAGGGAGGAAGGCAGTGGCAGTTCTTGGCCTGGGGAGCTCCCGGCCCTCTGCCACATACAGCCTTGCACCCTCCCAAGGAGCGCAGGGGGCAACAAACTCCCGCAGCCATGCCACCGTAGGGTTGTCTGCGCACACCAAGCACAGCCAACCCTTCCGGTAGCCGGCCAACAGAAAAGCCAGTTTTAGCCCCTCAAGAGGCAGATCCTTGATCCCTTGGACAATGGTGTCCTGGATCAAGTCCATCTGCTCACTTGAGAGCAAGGCACTTGGGAATTCACGTGGGAGAATTACACGCCAATCTTAAGGCTTTTTGTGCCCGAAGGGCGTAGGGCAGATTTTCACTCTACCCACTTTGAAATCTAAGGTCACAAAGTTTGATCTGGTTATAAAAAATATTTTCTATACGATTCCAAAGGCTTATTATTGAATATAATAAGCCAGAAATGAATAAGAATAGGTTTTATAGCAATTTTTAGTGTTTTCTGTGTGGACGATATTTTGCGTTCGGCCCTTCCTTTTCCTAGTTAGTAAGAGTTCATGCTTGGGCAACTTTTAATAAGTAAATGATGCCAGGAGGGTTTGTGTTGTATACAAGAAGCGAAGGTGTAGTTGTGAATTGCGTTGTAGTTACACAGCAAGTTTTGAAGTTGTGACGTTAACTGGGATAACTGGAAGTTCCCGGGCTTCAAACTTGGAATCGTGACGGGAGAGGGAATGAGAAAGGAATCGGTTGGTTTACATGGAAAGGGGTGAGGGGGTGGGGGTTGAAGGTTGAAATGATGGGGTAGGGGAGGTAACTGTAGGTTGAATACGGTGATGGTTAGGGGTGGAGGGGGTGGTTGTTACAAGTAAGGGAGCGAAGAGGGGTGTTACTGGGGAGGAAAAGGGGAAGCGGACCGGGGTACTGCGGGGGGGAGTTACGAAGGGGTGATTTTAGGCCTGCGCCTCTCACGCTCTCCCCTTTGAACTGCCCCTCCGACTTCTCAAGGTCAAGGCTAAACCCCCTCACTTCCCCTCCATCCCAAACCTCTCACAACCGCCGAACTCCTTTTCCAGGAGACCCGCGACCTCCCCCTCCTCCCCTCACCACCCTTATCCCAGGCAACCGCCCCACGGCCTCCCCGCAAACCCGCAGTTGCCAGGGGTTTACAATTCTGGATGTAGGTCAAACCCCCCCCCCTTCGACCTACCCCACAGCACACAGTTCCTCCTGCAGGTTGAATAGTTGGAAATTGGACCGGGATTCTGTTCTTAACATCATTTTATTCCCGTTATTAAACTTTTATCTCTTTCCTTGAAAATTGACAAAGTTTACCCAACCGATGAGTCTGGGGAAAATTTATGGCAATCAATCATTTTACGTTTGAACGTTTACTTTGGAAAACTAATTTTTGTAAGTCATTACGAGTCAGATATCTTGCATGGGAATGAACTTTTCAATTGCCGCCACACTTAGTGAATGAACAATAATTGTTAATTGATAATTAATGATTATCATCAGTACTGTTGCTACAGAATGCCAAGCATCAACGTCAAATCCAACTCACACGTATAACAAAACAATACAATCTACGTTGCTCAATAAAAAATAAAAACTTGAGGAACACAATAAATAACCTCTTTGAGCCTCTCGTGACTCGGCCGGGACATCCCAGTCGAGTCTGAACCCGACCCTCCATGGTCGACTCCCAAGGGTGCCTGATCCCGCAGCTCACGATTCCCTTGGCAGGTTGAACGTAAAGTTGAAGAAAATTAAATCGGGATTCTGTTCTTAGCATCATTTTACCCCTGAGTTATCAAACTTTTATCCCTTTCCCTATAAATTGATGTGTCTGAGGAAAATCGGAGGCAATGAATCATTTTGCGTTTGAACATTCAGTTCGCTCAATCTGCCTGCCATCCAGCTGAAGGTTCGCATTCTCGTGGGGGGATCGGCTGAAAATGAATGAATGAATGAATTTTGTCTTGTCCACATTAATATCAAGTCCAGTTTGCTGTCTTGTCTCCTCGACAATCTATCGAGTAGAAGTTGGAGATCCTGTTCGCTCTCAGCCAAGAGCACCGTAGATTAGATTAGATTTAGGGAGTATAATTAAGAGGCGAATGTACGATAGGAACTGATTTTATTTCAAAATAAAACGGTTGGGGCGATGCAGAGGGAGCACAGTCGCCATCTTTTTTCACCTGCAACTGAAAACAATAAAATCTATGTTGCTCAATAAAAACAGGGGGGGGGGGGGTTAGACAATTTTTTTCAAGAGCGATTACAATGGTTTATTATTGAATAATAAACCAAAATCCAAATTTTGGAACCATAAATCGGATCATTCATCGGGAATGGTTTGAGCTACGGACCTGGGGAGGGGCTCATTCGATTCCTCATGGAAAGTTCTTCCAAAAAACGTCCAAATTTAGGCCGCCTTGACTTTTTTGAGGTTATTTTGTGTTTTGCAAAACTTTGACAACCCTTAAAGGGCTGTTTAAATTAAGTGAGAGAGTTGGCTAAAGAATTGGGGCGTTGTCGGACCAACATGGATTTTTCCTGAAAATTTCAGATTTTTGCTCCAGCCGTTTGGAAGAAATCGTGCGTACGGTGAACGGCGGACGGACGGAAAAATTTGTACTGCATATTTGAATTCTACACCCTTTGAAACGTAAACCATAAAATTTTCAGGGGGGTTAGAATTTTTTTCAAGAGCGATTACAATGGTTTATCATTGAATAATAAACCATAATAAAAACTGAACGCTGGCAGGACAGAATAAAATAAAAAGCCCATTTGCCCCTCAGGTGATTCGCGGCTTCCCGATGGTGCCTAACCAAACAGGATGAGCACCTTTGATCACTGTTAAACAACAGATCGTCCTTACAAGACGCCAGGAGGGACCCTATCCCCGGGCCGACCGGTACAACAGAGCCTAAAATTGAACACAGAAAAATCCATACAGCCACACATTCAATCAATTACGTGCCCTACTGAACAATAAAACATAATTTCATCTATAAAGGAACGTAGTTATATTTAAAAAATAACAATACCTTACAATTAACTAACCTGTTGACATTGAATCAATTAACGAGTACCTTATACAAATTTCTCGAAAGCTGACATATATAGAACACTAGAACCAAGAGAATGCAACCAGTAAATTAAATGAGATCCACAATCAACTAAAAATTAAAAGTTTTAGCCGTTTGAAAAAATCATTAAAATTTAAAAAAGCTAGTTCACCTGAAAATTCTGACGCAAATTGCGAAACTTTTTTTTTTATCGTACTTTCGGATGTTTTTAGGGTATGCATGTTGATGAATGTAACACCCCACCGCCTAGAGTCATTTTACGTTGCCTTTACAGTCCAGTAAGAAACAAATAAGATCTTAGAAATTCTTAGTAGAAAACCGATGAGAAGAAGGAACTTAATCAGACCTATAGAGAAATCCGTGGAACGGAATTTTGATGATGAAATTAATTCCAAATGGGATGATGAATAAAAATTTAATTTAACTCTTCATAACTGAAGTCTAGCTTCGTGCTGTCGCCCATATCTGCTGTTGAGAAGGTAATTCAACTGCTTCTAAGCTGATTAGGAAAGGATTGTTCGAGTGATTGCTATTGGGGCGATTCTGGTGGATCTGTGGTGTGGGCAGGAGGGAGAAGACAATGCGACCCAGTGCCAATGCGATCCGTCCTCCGCCGCTGTGGGATCCCAATGACGCGCGGCCCTCAAGCAGCCGCCGTCCGCGGGCGCTGCATTCTCTCCCTCCCCGCACCTCCAGCTCGAACCAGTCGTTAGCAGTTGAGTCGTTCGTGGAGTGAGTCGTTTGAAGGTGGGAGCCCCCATCCGACCACCATTCCACCACCTCCGCCGCTTCCTTGACCCTCACGAATACGGGATCAAGTGCAATGACCCACTCCAGTCCTCCACTGTCAAGTTCAACCAGCTCCCGTCCGCCGGCCGGCTCCGGAGGTAGTGAAAGCTAAAGGAACCTGCTTCTAAGCGATTCCCTTCAATTCCAATCATCTAAAGAAAGATAGAAAAAGACAATACTTTTCCTTCACCCTGTCTTGACGAAGAAAAGTATGGCCAAACAGGGTCCGCCCAGCACTCGACAATACTCACTTACCCTCTACTACCGCTGCCTGTGCCCTTCCAGTGGAACATCCCTACTGATTTTCTTATCATTCGGATCACTCGTGTTTCCAACTCTTCTAAACGTCGAAGAAAGAAGTCTAAAGACTCCAAACCGTATTTTTAAAACTAAAAAATCGTGGTTCGAAGTGGAGGAATCTGATGTTGAAAATGCGGAGCAATACTTGAAAAATCAATTTTGGTAAATTTTCCCTGGTAAAGTCTCAAGAGGGTTCTTACAGGTCAGGTATTCAGCTCCCCCTACCACACTGTCTGCTTCCCCAATGTCAGATATGCCAGCTCCCACTATTACACTGTCCACTCCCCAATGCCAGGTATGTCAGCTCCCCTAAGTAAGTGGCTCAAACCTGGTGGGAAAAGGTGGAGAACTTTCTCTTTATTGAAGGAGATTGGTCTCGAAGGGCTCGCTATTCACATCCTGTATTCAGTATTTGGAATGCTCACGAAATTCACTGTAAGGTGAAAGGTAAATCATCTGAGAGGCTCATGCAGCTTATTTCTAAGTCATTTCAACTCCAAAGCTGCAATTTAGTATGTAGACTCCTTAGGACATTTACTTGAAGGTGCATAAGTTCCGGTTCATCTGAGAGGCTCCTTTAACTAATTTTTGAGCGGTTGAAACTCATTTTAAATTGCTCAGAAATTAGCTCTTGAGCCCCTCATCTCCCAGTTTGCTGCAGCAACGTAGACTAGCCACAATGGAGTTGGAGAGATTTTGTTTAAACATGTGTCTACAAGTAGTGCCGTTGGGTTGTGTGCTCGAAAATGAAGTGTAATTTTCTTTGCTGCTATCCCTATTTTCCAAGCTATTTAAATTCGGAAACTGCAATTTAGTATGTAGACTTCTAAAGAACATTTGCTTAAAAGGAACATAAACCCGGGATCATGTGAGAATTTCGAAGCTATTTAAACTCCGAAGCTGCAATGTAGTAAGTAGGCTCCTTAGGACATTACTTGAAAATGCATAAGCGCTGGTTCATCTGAGAGGCTCATACAGCTCATTTCTAAGTTATTTAAACTCAGTCGTCTATTGCTGGACGACTAGCATTTTTGACAAATTCCGTATTATACGGAATTTGAGGCACCGATTACAAGATTCCGACTCAACTCAAGGTAACATATATTTTAAGTGGCATTCTCCTTCGAACTAAAATGGTTACTATGATATTACCATATATAATGGATTCCAATATTGATTTTGAATTCCTGCTAGTGTGGACAAAGTGGTGGACCTAAGGGCTTTTTTGTGTTTGGGGAGAAGTAATGGTATCCTTCACCTACTTTCATCTTCGAGTTTACTGCAGCGACACAGAATAGCAATAATGGAGTTGGAAAGGGTTTTCTTTTTTACTTTCTCTTTATATAAAGGACATAAGTCTCGAAGGGCTCCGCAGCGGATAAAGGAGGCCGAAGGAGGAGGTTTTGGGGCCGAATTTTCGCAAGGTCAAGGTGGCGCGGGGGCGGAGAACCCCCTACAGACATATTGACCTCCGGCGGGGTTACCCTGGCAACGCGAAGGGGGTGAATGACCTTGTAGTATCGAGCTACCCCTCTGCCCGTCGCCGCCCCCGGGGGCTCCCGCCGCCTCCCCGATGCCATCAATGGGGGGCGGCGGCTGAGCATCCTTCTACTACAACACCCCACGCCTTCCACAAAGATGACTACGATATATACACCAACACCGTAGCCCTCTCCATCCATAATTTGTCCTAACTTGAAATAATTAAGTTGTAATCCTTTTTAAATCGTCAAGTCAAATTGATGGTGATTGTAAATCATTGTTGACGGTCAATATTATCACTTTCCGAGCAACCTAAATGATGATAATGAATAAATTCACTTCTATTCCGCTTGCGATACCTAGGTATGTTCAAATCCCATTTTCAATAGCATATTTAACTCACTTTGCAGGGTCACTTAAAACCACTATGCAAATTTGTATAATTTTCTTCTAGTTGTTAAGGAGAAAAGCGAGGGATATCTGATTACAAAGGGATAGACTTTTCTTGAATTATTCAACATATGATTACCATAGCGCCCATGCTCATATCTTAAAATAAGTAATGAATTGTGATGAATATAAATAGTTCCAACTGCAAATCCTGAGCACAGACCTGAAGCATTGTCTCTGCCGGAGTCCTCAGGGTATTGCAGACGTACCGCCTGTTTGCATCACCTTCATTTTCAACGTGCGTGAGTAGATAAAATCATGAAATATCAAAATCTTGCACAAATCTTTAGCATAAAACCTATCCTTATTGATGTGTTATCTTCTAAGAAAACGCAATTCTCATTTGAGTAACCTCTACAAGAGGTAGGATGACCTTTCACATGTTGTGGTCTAAACTTTAGTTGCGAATAAGTTTAAAAGTAGTGTTCATAATGGTATGGTATGGTAACGTCTGATTCATCTCCGAAGGCGCCGGAATCTAAATTCGGGAAGGGGCCAACTAACCACATCCATCGCACTCCCTGGGCTCTGAGAAAAGCCGGGGGGAGGGGGGGGGGAGGGCTCGCAATAAGTAGCGCAGGAGCATGATTTAACTCAAAGGAGCATTATTAAAAGGCATTCTGCCTAAGGGGGAAGCGAGTGTTTAGGGGCAGCAGGAGGGCCAGGACAATAAACAATAAAAGGGCCAATGGACGTAACCACGCTCTGCTACCATGTGAGGGTGATGGATTGGTATAGTTGCCCCTTCCGAGCAGGTGGATGCATTATTATGGTCCGCCACGCTCAGAGGATGACCCAGACGCATGGTAACGTCTGATACATCTCCGAAGGCGTCGGAATCTAAATTCGGGAAGGGGCCAACTAACCATATCCATCACAACGTTAAACAGTGACACCATAATCAATCACTTGAGCTTGAATTCGGAAAACTAATTCATCGATGTTTGAATTAATTCTACTGATACGAATAGGTAAAGAACTTTCCAAATTATCGTCAGTCAGCCAGTACGATGTTTCAATTCATTAACTTTCACCAATGAAAAGGACTGTTCGCATTTATAAGTACTGCCAAACGCATAAGTCAATTATAATTAGTAAACACTCAAGATGCACACATAGTTACGAAACAAATTGAAAGCACTAGCGATTCGCTAGGATATCGATTCCCACATATTACCAAGGTAGCTCAAATAGAACTTAAGTAAAGTTCTATGCCACCCGCAGTGCCATCCACCCGCTTATATAGGCGGAATGAAGTAATGATGTATTATCGTCTACTGTTGAACAATATTTTGTTGCGCCGACACACAGTGCAGCTTTGATGTTTGCCGCTACCCGGCTTGATCGCTCACTTGATTCCAAGAGTATGAGTAAGTAGAGTGTTTTTTTATTTATTTTAAATTTTAATTAGGTTTTTCAAAATATCACCTGAGAAAAATCGTGCTCGCTGGAATTGGGCGTCAAAAAGTATAGAGATCATTATTTCTCCACCGAATTGGATCTGTCGAAAAGTAGAGTAGTCAAGATAAAAAACCAGCTGAAGAACGAGGCGATCGGACATTCCTAAAGAAAATGACGAAAGAACGCTTTTTGTTTAAAAAAAAGTGAAAACGTCGTTTTAAAAAAAATGAGCTGTGGAGTGATCTCTTGACCAAAAATCAAAAAAGTATAGCTCATTGGAAAGCTCCATCTGTCCTCTTTAATATGCAAAAAAGAAATTTAAAATCGGTCGGATGGTTTGGAAATTAGAGTCAAAAATGTATCGAAAAACGTGGTTTCAAAATGCCACAAGGCGGGACAAAATTAAGGGATCATTGGAAAAAAACACACGAAGTCCTTCGAAAAAAGTTTCTCCACAATTTTACTGAAAAAAATTAATTTTCGGAAGAAAAAAGATTAAAATTTTAAATTATGGAAAAATAAGGAGAAGAGAGTATTTATATTCGTCAGCGAGGTCCTGAAACCATTCCCCAGCTACGAGACATGGTTGTCGAAGAATGGAACAACATTCCACAAGGAACTATCCGAGGAATCATCGAGGGAATGCCTCGAAGAATTGAAGCATTAATCAACGCAAGAGGAGGGAATACAAGGTATTAGTGAGCAAACCTTACAATGTTCTTTTTTTCTTACTGACGCAGTTTCCCTTTCAGTTTTTCCCAAAGATTTCTTTATTTTCATTCTGCCATCAGGTGAACTTTTTTTTACGATTGATGTGATGTTTTCATTTCTTATTGATTTCATTAAAACTTTTTTCGAAGGACTTCGTGTGTTTTTTTCCAATGATCCCTTAATTTTGTCCCGCCTTGTGGCATTTTGAAACCACGTTTTTCGATACATTTTTGACTCTAATTTCCAAACCATCCGACCGATTTTAAATTTCTTTTTTGCATATTAAAGAGGACAGATGGAGCTTTCCAATGAGCTATACTTTTTTGATTTTTGGTCAAGAGATCACTCCACAGCTCATTTTTTTTAAAACGACGTTTTCACTTTTTTTAAACAAAAAGCGTTCTTTCGTCATTTTCTTTAGGAATGTCCGATCGCCTCGTTCTTCAGCTGGTTTTTTATCTTGACTACTCTACTTTTCGACAGATCCAATTCGGTGGAGAAATAATGATCTCTATACTTTTTGACGCCCAATTCCAGCGAGCACGATTTAACTGATCAAAAAAAAACCTCCTACAAAAACCTTGCGAAACCTACAATAATTTTTCGTAGTGACTTAAAGAATAAAACTGTTGAAGAAAAGTCGAGTTTTTAAAAAAACATTTTACAACTAAAATAAAATGTCAGTCCATGTACTACGGGACATTTCAAAGGTTATTAATGGAAAAATTACATTAGAAACGGTTATTATCCGTGGCCATGATTTATTGTTTCTTCTTGCAATGGAGACGTTCCTTTTGGAACTTCGATATTCGGCAACTTTGTCCTTGACAAAGCGCAATGGTTTCCTGTGATAATATGAGAATGTTTTGTAGGGCCAGGTGAAACCAGGGTCCCTTTCGGGCAAATCATCACCTGCCTTTCTCTTTCATCTTTGACGTCCTCGCACATCGTAGGTTGCGTTTGAGAGGGATTCGGTTTCAGGGCAAGTTCTTCGTCTCGTGACCCACATTTCGACACCACCTGGAGGTGACATTTACTGTCATGAGAGTTGAGTTACAGATACAATCGGTGTCTATCCGAAAAGATTCGGTGTAGAGCGAATTTCGTTAACAGCGTCAACTATTTACATCATACATAAGCTCTTGAACTGTAAAAATTAAGGTAAATTAAGTTCAGAAACTTGGGATGCAGCATATAAAGAGGGTGTCCACCGAGACGTCCCCTCCCCTCCCCTCCCCATGCTAAAATCGTTATTTATGGACTAAAGAAAAGATTTTTTTTTTAATCTTCATGTTTTTTTTCCAAGGATTCCAAATATGTGCACGATGCGCATCACTCACCAATTTAATTTTTTTCAAATGAAAACCCTAATTTTTGTCGTAGATTCGGATTTTACGCTAGATTTTGTGATATTGTAGTCCTCAACCGATTCAAGCCCTTTTTTTATTCGAATAATATTTCGGTTTAGTAGGTACTTCAAAATATTTCAGCTCATTCAATATTCATTATCAACACAAATGAATCGATGGGGATCCATTAATTGATTGAGCGATATATTGTCATTACTTCTCGTTGTTTGATGCTAATTTTTGTCCAACAAACCACTCTTGGAAAATAAATCTCAGAAGTTTTAAATTTGATGTTGGAAAGGAGGATGGGCGCTGCTGATATTTACTAAAATTTTCAGCCAATTTTCGCCCTTTTTTTGTTTGATTAAGACTTTGATAATTTTAAAACATATTTACAACTGTTTGTAAGGGCGATTGTATAAAAAAACCGGGCATACGGATGTCCCTGTAATGAATAAATTGCTTACCAACGGAATACATTGAACATTTTAAAAACGGTGGAAACGTTGTGTTGACGGAAATTAAGAAAAAATGAAAAAAAAAAAAAACTGTTTTTAAGCTGAGAAATGTGGATTTTTTTTTTTTTTTTTTTTTTTTTTTTTTTTTTTAGCACGAAACGTGGTTTTCTGAAGGAAAAAAAACTTTAAATAATCATTATACGAGGAAATATGTATTCTTCGGAACGATATGAGGAAGAGTTCAAATGGCGGCTAGTGTCATCTATACATATATACTGCTACATCTAGTTCGGGGCAAACTGTTCATCAATACTGAAGCGTTCCAAGACCTAGTGTCCTAGTTTTTACTTCCGGATTGTTGGCAACCCCGATTAGTTAGCTGTCTAGGATGGATCCCATCCAAAATCTGTCTTGCGTCTGCCTTAAATTTCCCTAAATATTTCGACGTACGTAAAATTAGGGTACCTTCGTACTTGATGTAGCCGGGGTGTATGGTGGGGGAGTGGGGGCCTCGTCCGGACAAGGAGGATGCAGATGTGGGGGGGGGGGGGGGTTTGTCCTTGATATTGCCCTTGGCAGCAGATCGCTAACCCTCAGTTCCTTCCACCTTCCACCGCGGACTCGGGATCAAGAAGTGAACGTCTTCCGTCTAAAATTCGACCAGCTATCAATAACGATGTACAAGTATCAAAAAACCTTGCCATACAGGTTACATACTATTTGTATACCTACAACATTCCCAAGCCAAATGAAACGTTTTCCAGGTCAAACGAAACCATTTCCAAACCACGAAAAAAAAACGAAACAGAGGGCCGACAAGACCTTGCTCCGAATTTTTTGTCACGTAACCAGCAGCTGATTTTTTGTGAATTGTTATTTTTAATGAAATTCAACCACATAAAGAAAGGTTTTAGGTCCTTTCAGGTCATATTTACAGGAGTGTAGGGTCACATTTTGATTTTTTCACGTCAAACCAATTCAAACTCTGGTCATTAAATCTTCCTGTTGTCCACTAGCCAATAAAAAATAATGAACCAAAAGAAAGAAAACAAACATTGAAGTCTGGATTGTGGTACTTCCCGTTCTTATTATAAATTATTTTCGTTACTCATGGTGATCTAAGCGACGAAATCGCTGAAACATCGTGATTCTCGATAGTAAATGAAGTTCTCAATATACTTCAATATTTATCATTTAAATAAACGATCCTCCGGATTATAGAATCACATTTCTAACTCAGACTGACGAATTCAGACGATTGATTCCAGCGCAGTACATGCAGCTTATCATGGGTCTGAATATCCGCGAATCGTTCTCTTTGACTTTGGTCTCCCTCCAGCCGACGTGAAGCCGCGGCCCGCGATCCTCGTTTCCCTCGCCAACCTTCACCTTCGTTCCGCATCACAATTTTTCTCACGGTTTTCGGACGAACTGGGGTGTGAAGACCACCAAGTTCTCTTCTCGTCCTACGATATTTCTATCCGCGTTATTTTATTTCGGCTACATCACTATTACTACATTCAAGAGCTTGGCTATCTGGTCGAAGAGCTCCAGTTCTTCGTGTGTTATAAGTACCTAGCCAAAAACGTGCCAAACTCTTCTTCCATTGTTTCCCTCTAACCTCTGCTCTTCGACATAGTTACTACTACTAGCACTGGAATGGGTTAATACAACGTTAATACAAATTACAGTATTCCGTTTTCTTTGGATTTTATACGCTTCTTTTGAACATAATTGATTTAATTATAAGTGGTTATATTCAATATAAGCCTTTGTGATCGTAAAGCAAACAATTTTTATAACCCCCGTCAAAATTTGTCATTATACGTTCCAAGGTGTGTAGTTTCAGAAAAAGTCGAGGCGGGGGGGATAAGGGGGTTTTACAAATTACGAATCTTTGTGAAATAATTTGCAGCGTTTTTAACTTGAGGACGATTTCGTGTACTAAAATTTGTTGGAGTCAGAAATCATTTGGATCAGAAACAGAAATCAGATTGGAATCAGAAATTCGTTTCGAAGTCATTGAAACCATATCCGTGAACGAATAAAATACTTCATAGGTCAGAGAGTGTTTGTGAGGCGGAGACATCTGTCTTTTAGAATCTAGGAACAATGGGAGTTCTTGAGATTCCACCTGAGAATTTCATTGGAATCGGGTAAATATTGTTAAACTGTTCGATAATAGAATATTTGACTACTACGCATCCACAGAGTAATTTATAATTATTATGCATGTTACAGACTGTTACATAAACTCACGGACATTATCACGGACGCTCATGACATAGTTCATAACAGACTAAAGGCAATGCGAGTAAAAGTTGTGGCTTTTATTGGACTCCCTCCGGATTTGATCACGATACTTCAGCTACCTAAGTTGACTTCAACTCTTTACTTCAATGTGCAGCTCACACAAATTCTGTGTTGTACTTATATAAACATATACTAACAACTATCGCTGAGACTGAACTTACCTAATTACCTGAGGCTGAATTCAACTTGAGACTGAATATCTAACTGTCTCCAGGGCAACAGGCTACCGACATGACATAGATGCATTGCTGGTTAGTATTCGAAAGGAGCAAGAACCGCAGATGGAGAACCAGTTGGTAGATTGCCCAACCTAACCATTGTATGAGCCATTTGAGTTTTCTCGTTTTATCACGTTCTTCTATTAATTAATTTAACATGGAAACAAAGGTACAGCATTACTAAAGAAAATATGTAAATTGAAAATTGCAAAAAAAAAAAATTTTTTTGTGTCCTTCAAACGTTAAAACTGCGTTAAAAGATCCTTCTTCCAAAATACCGCTGTTAATAACCTACGTACTACGAAGTTGCAAACGAACACTTGAATATAGAAAACTGTCTAAAAAATCACTGAAAACTGCTTGAACCTTCCAATTCGGCGACATTTTTTCCATTAGAATATTACATTGAAAATCTTCACCAACTTTAATCTAGAATATTCACTTTTTTTTTATAAACCATGCAGAAAACATAATATCCTGATATTGGTATCAGATAACAGTTTGAATTTTTCCCACAAATTCGCTGTGCACTCAAGGTGTTCGAACTAAAAGAAAGAAATAACATTAAATAGCGCCCGTATGAGGGAACCCACAGGAGGAAACGTTTTTCTCTTCAATTTCTGTAATTTACCAAGGAATCATAAATCAAAAAATTTTGAGGATGTGCCTTTGCAATCCAGTAAGAAAGAAAAAATTGTTGACCCATCCTCGAACCCACCCTTGGTGGTTTACTTCTCAAGACATGTAGATCCCAAAAAATCGCAAATTTTTCGATCAAATATCGAATACCTCCTCCGGCCAGCTTATTTCCTTGACTTAATGAAGCTACTACAAAATAAGTGAGTTAGAATATAAAAATGTCCATTTTCGGGAAATTTTAGCCACCTTCGCGCTCCGGTTCTTCTTCAGGGAGATAGGAATTTCAACTCTCTTTCACAGCTCTTCAACAACAGTATAGTCAAATTTGAAGTTAGTCTTTCAATTACCTTCATTAAGATGTTTTTAGTTGAAGTGGAAAACCCGAAAAAATCTTATCGCTGACAAAACTTGAAAAGTAAAAGAGATTTTGAACATATTGGTAAGTAATGCATGCATCACAGGGATTTCCTGTAAGGATTAGTCACGTGAAGTGACGCTATAACAATTTGTTGGCTAGGCGTTCCAGGTCTCCCTCTGCGCTGTTGGACAGAACTCAACAGCGAATCAGAAGGCATTGGGACAACTGTCAACTTCTGTCGACAAATGCTGTCAAAACTGGAATAAACTTATTATATCATTGTTAAGTACTACCTACCAATTTCCCTCTCGTAATTGGGCCCGTCCCATATCTTCAAAATGTATAAATAAATAAATCTTGCCTGTAGCAGATACCAAAGGTTAACAGCCCGTTTAGAGCAGAGCCCCAATCGAAGTTCGGCGACCAGCTAGAGACGAAGTATGAGGATGATCTTCGAAGGGGACCATCTGGCGAAAGGCGAGCAGAACGAGAGCGGTTCCGGGGCGGTGCGTCCGAGCGAGGCCGTCCGCACTTGCCCTTGACTTCGGTGTGAACAACCTTAACGCCTTCTTGCGTCACAAACACGTGTTAGGGTTAACTAGGATTACCAAGGGAGGGGGGAGTTTTGTATGTGTAACGTGTTATTAGGTCAATAATTTCGTCACTTTTGTCGATATTTGGGTCCACTCGACGAGACCCTTATCGCCCCAGTCACCGGTCTCAGGTTTTTTACGCAATCCTAAAAACCCTATCATTAGCGTGAAGAAACTGCCTCACTAAAATAATTTGTTCATTAATAGTTCGTGCCCTTAGCTGCAGGTCGTTACCATGGTAATTTTCGTTTATCACGAGGTTCAGGCAGGTTTACCAAATCTCCCAGTAACTGAATCGAGAATCAGCATTATGATTACGAGCTCTCATTAACTTATGTGCATTTCTCAATCTCCAACGAGGGAAACAAAGCAACTTGAGGTTACTAGAGAGAAAAAAGAGATACCTACTGCTGCAACTAAGATAAATTCTCTCATCTCAATGGTGCAACCAACCTATTCGTTCAAATTACCACTTTATTTTTTCCGCATTTCAAGATATTTAATGAGCAGCCTTGTCTGGTAATGAATGTCAAAAAGATTTGTTATTATTTTGATGTTGTCGAACGGAAGTAACAATTCAGATGGTTGGTACGAAAGGATCTACCTGTATAGCTACTACTAAAAGCCGTAGAAAATTGTGGTTTTCCATTTTTGACCCAAACGTAAAAGCAACTGGCAAGTTGAATGTGGCGTAGAGCTTCGTCATATCGATAACATTAATGTACGGGTCATTGAAATATTTAAATAATCTTGAAAGATGCAGAAATTGAGTTGTTGAACGATTCTCGGGACAAAAATGCCATTTGACATGTACCCTTAGACATCAGCGCCTTCAAGTATGCAAGTAGACGTGTATTGCAAGCCTCGTACTATTATTATGGCGGAT
This sequence comes from Creontiades dilutus, assembly GCA_031894815.1. Lineage (NCBI taxonomy): Eukaryota > Metazoa > Arthropoda > Insecta > Hemiptera > Miridae > Creontiades > Creontiades dilutus. The sequence continues at coordinate 924,388 of JAVIWC010009095.1, read as the reverse complement.
GCCACTGTGATACAATGAACTTAAATTTATACGGTATGGGTAAAACGTCCTTCCCTGGCCACCCTCAAATTTGATCTAGATCAGAGGACTGAGGCGTGAGAAAATGATGTTTGATGAATTTCACGTTCTCGCATGCGTAGAGTGAAGAATTGCGTTGTGACCAATGAATCTCACTATCCATCAGCCTAGAGAACTTTCCGCGACGTAACCTGCATATTTCCACAAACTTTCCTTAACATCAATTAAAAACTGTAGAAATGTAGCTTGTTGTGTTACAATAATATCTAAGTATATTGAAATGTACTGAAATCGATATGAAATGATTCACCCATCACATGTTGGGTGGGAAACATCACATGTTTCCTCCAAATTTGAAATTGATTTTACTCTTGCTCAAGCGTAGACTGAAGTACTTATTGATTTGTGAGCAATGAAACTCGTAGGATAATATCTTAAGTCTAGAATGCACCTTCGAAGGAAAAGTCATCAAAATCAAAATAGGACGAAAACCCTCAAAATAATTTCATCTATGGACATAAGCACACACGAACGAAAATGGCTCAAAATGTCCTAAATTGCAAATTTTGAGTATAAATTCCAACTTTGGACAAAACAAATTAGTGTGTCCCAAAATTGAAAACACCCGAACACTCGAAACCAAAATCATTACAAAACACACTGGTTTTTATAAGCATAGAAACCTATAACAATTCAAAACCCAACCGTTACTAACAACTTTGTTGGTATCTCTATCATTTATCTATTTTCCGATGGGCTAGTACATTAGATACAAAAAAGAACACCGTCACGTATGTGAATACGTAAGGATTTGAGCATACTGGAAATTGCTCGTAAACTACGCCATTCATATCAGCTGGTATCTAAAATGATCGGCTTCGACCTCTCTTCAAGGAGTCTAGTTAATAACAATTTAATCATCTATAGATGGTCGTAACAACAGAAAAACTGTCAATTACCTTGTTTCTTTTTCGTTAAGAAATTCCACTAAAAATCCAACATCGTTCCGGGATGTGCCAGTAATATTGGCATCTTGCTCAATCAATTTAGGGATAAATCTATAAAAAATCGAAATCTCAATAACTTTTTATGTTAGAGGGTAGTTTCTTGGTTGATACAGATATAAATTAGTTCCCTGAATCGAATGAGGCCACTCGGGTTATTGCACGATCATCCGTTTACTCACCATTTGAAAAATCGGTTTGGTGAGGGCAGCAGAGCCTATTCAACGGGAGATCTTGAGCTTTACCATGTGGTTAGTGGCAGCCCAAGTATTTTCACTTTGAAGTTACGAGATATGAAGGCGCGAGGTGTCGAGTTTAGATATTGCACCACAAACTACGTTTAGATAGTGTACCACAAATATACAAAGACAGTGATTTAGGTAGAAGGGCTAATGCAGAAATAATAAACCTCTGTTTAATAATTTGCTGATTTTGATTTTTTTCAAATGGATAGAGTATAAACGGATTATTTGCATGTGTGATCATAACGGGACTATTTTTTAATGTGCAACCATAGGGAATTTATATATAAATGGTTTGGGGTGGCTGAATTCTCTTACAACTTCCTAGTGAATATGTTGAATGAATTAATAATGTCCAAACCTCGCTGTTTGTTGTACCATTGAAACACAGAAAAGTGTTGGTTAGAGAGTTTAACTACAATTAGTATAGTAATCATTAATAACGTGAGAGCATTGACAGTATAAGTAAAAATAACTCGAACGAAATTTAATAGGTGATTCCATCAGATATGTGCTGAAGCGTTCGGGCAGCCTGCTCTCAGGTGTTTCTTCCCAAAACCGCTGTGTAGCCGGGAAATTGTGCCAAAACAGGGTTCCCGTCAGGTGCGGGATCTGGGGCAGGAAGGTCGTGCATATAAAATATGAAAATCAGTGGCCCTAGTACGCTTCCTTGAGGGACGCCAACCAGTACAGTTCACAATTGTAACTGCGAAAAATCTAGACTATTTGCTAGGTGATAAAGTCAGGTGTTGAGATAAGTAATTATTATAAGACAACATCGACAGCCTAGGTAAGTTTGACTTAGTAAAAAATATATTCGAAGCAATCTTGTAAAAACTGGTTGATAGGAAGGGTAATACTGACAGCCACATAAAATCACAATGATGTATTTATTAAATACTTTGTTCTGTAAAAAACTATAGCAATATAAGTTCTAGTCGAGTCTATCTTTTGATAATTACTAGAATTATAGGGACAAATTGCACGGGTTGTACTATTACAGATTACAGGGGTTAATGCATGCATTAGTCTCCAATTTGTTGATTATCAAGAGGTTGGTCACCTTGAATTGATGAATACCATAACTTCGGTTTTTTATAAAGCCCGGATTTGTGAAAAGTGAGCCAGTTGATTGGGGTCCGAAAGGGAACCATCTCGCGTTGCCCCTAAAAGGGCTGGGGAGGGGGGGGGGGGGGGGGGTTGGCAGCCCACGTGTCGCGGTGAAGTTTGAAGGTCGACCTTGAAAGGTCAAGACCGCCGACCCACCTCCTCCGCCCTCCGCCTTGTGATCTGTTACGAAAACATCAAAGCCCCCTTCGCCTCCTCCGAACCCGCCGATCTGATCGGAGGCTCCCCGCGTGCAGCTTCGGATAAACGGCCTCTCCAACTTCCAAAACTATAAGTGGTCCTTTGAATCCCCAATGGCTCAAGAGCTTGCTCCCGATAATTAACCCAATAGAGTGCATTCTGGGATGTCTAGCGACTTTACATTTTGTAATATAATTTCCAGGGAAATTTAACTGTGGCAATTTTAGTGTTTAATTTCCAGTCACAGCTTTCTAGGGCTTTGTACGTACTGGTTAATGGAAGAATTACTTCGGCTCTTTATACATAATTAAATGTTGGTTCTCAAATTTCCAAATACAATAAGTGGTCCTTTGAATCCCCAATGGCTCAAGAGCCTGCCTCCCCCCCCCCCCCCCCCTTTTTTTTTTTTTTAACCAAATAGAGAGTATCCTGGGGTCTCTAGAGGCTTTACATTTTGGATGATAATTTTCAGGACATTGTTTATAGAAATTTCGGTACCTACACCCAAGCCTAGGCTTTCTACGTCTTGGTAGGGCCTGGCTTATGACCCTACCAATTTCTTCGACTCATCATACCTGATTTGAATTTAAACACGATTTTAGTTGCGAATTGAATAATTTATAACTTTTTCTAAAATAATTCATTCATTTCGTTCTAAAATGATGTTTTCCATCATTTTTGGAGGTCGAAAGTGAAGGGATTGTTGAAACTTGACATAAGTTGAGATTTTACCAGATATTGATATTGCATCTTAAAAAAATACTTCATGTCCAAAACTTCTATTTTAATTTAATATGGGAACTGAACCATCTGACGTTAAACGTGTATTTAAGGTGTTATCGGCCACAAACTAAAATGTGTCAGAAATTTCTATGAGTTTTCGCCTGCTCCCGAGCTAGCGGTGGGGTTAGAATGATGGATAATCAGACTTGATACCTTCTAACCAACCCAAACAACATCCTAACAAATCCCTTTCACCCTAGCGTTTGCATGCTCGAACTCCTCTGGTGAACAGGCAACTGTCTCAGTTCTCATAAGTAGGTATTTTCGCCTGGACGCTTTAGAAGCTTTAGCTTTCTCCGTCCGGTGTCATATCACTGGGATATGACGAGATGAAATGATGGCAGAATCCGATAGTTCTCTTACAATTTACTTTTCCTGGAGTAGGTTATCAGAGGGGAGAGAAATAATTTTTCGGATTTTCAAGCTTACATACGAAATTTTGAACACTTTGGATTAACTGAATTTATGGCTGATATTTATTTGCTTTTATTCATAAAGTGCTTTCTGCATCCTTGTGGACCTCTAATTCCAATGTGAACCACCACCCACAGCTATATGAAAAGAATATCTATCTCGGCCAGGTGTGTAAACACTAACATTTATAACTGAGTTTTCGATTTACAATTCCATAAAGCAGTAGGAAAGAAGCAAATATTAGGAGAATTATCGGATTCTGTCATCATTTTACACCTTCTGACATTCCCCATGATATTAGCAAAGCAGAGTTTGATGTTGAAGGGAATGGTTTCAAAGGAGGAGCCGCTATGTCTCAGCAACAAGTATTGATACATGTTGAGTTTTCTAAGTAAAAAACTATTCTGGTGTGATATAGGTAAGTTAGTGGTTCATTATACTGTTTTGATGATTAGAAAATTAGTCGAAATAACAATACAATTCTTAAGGAAACCTTTTGGACCCACTAACACACGCCAATTCACTCCAAAATTAAAGAAATCTTTTGGTTCATTATTTTCAATTATGAACCTCTGTAATTGACCAAGATGTAAAAGTTATTCCCCTTGTTTTACGTTTCAAAATCTGTAGAATCCGAAAAAGGAATTTCAAAAAATCCGTCCGCGGCCCTGATTTTTTTTCGGAACTACAAAACCGAAGTTGAGTAAAAAATCTCATTTGTTGTCTTGCTGGGACTGAATTTTCGGCAGAGGTCGATCCTAAGGGGTGAAATACTTGAATAAATTTTTTTAAAAATCAGAATACTGTAAACTTTTAATGTACTTAACACTAATGTTTTTATGTACGTTATTGACAGACGTCCCTTCAACGAACCGAATCTCATCATGATCATTCGTTCACACCGTAGGGGCCAGAACTTCGACTGAAAATAAAGAAGGTCAACACGAATGTGAATGTGAATTCCCTCGGCATGGTAAAAATTGCTTCTGGTCTGTTGATACAATTACAGTACAAATTATAAAATGTGTTCCTTTTGAAATCAGGTTTTCAAAACCAGTGAAGCATAGGTAAGTTACTTTACCTACTACTTTCCTATTACTTCTTCTCGTTAGAGTCCAGTTGTACTGGACGTGAATTTCTACGTATGGCCATACATTGCATTGTTCACCATTGTAGGTATTTTGAAATCAGCTTTTGTTTCGTGTAAACGAACTAGAAAATGTTGTGTTCACGGTGTTATATAAAAGAAGAAGTCATACAACTGTCATGGGGGCATCTAGTTAATTACAAGGTGACTATGGAGACTCAGTGATCAGCTAATGGCTCTTGAAGGCTAATTTGGTCTCTAATCGATCTACCGTGTATCTAAAATATATTCCCGGTCAAGTGCTTTTTTTTCTTCAAGAATAATTTCGACGAAATTAATTTTCTCAGTAAAAGTTGTTGGTATTTCTGTCCACTTATATACTCACGGCAGCCCTCTCGGTTTAACTTGAACTGACCGATTCGCCACAGGCCGGATTCGTCACGTCGTATTCTGGTGAGAATCCAGGTTTTTCACGACTCATCGTTGGTAGTAAGGTTTGAACATTAGGCTCCTCAAGTCTTTCTCGTTATTTATTCAACCTTCATGGGCAGTAAGTGAGATTTTCTGAGTAAATCCATGAAAATCGAGCATTTTGAACGCTGTTAATTGCTTTCTGAACCTAATGACTCGGAAGGAAAAATGAAGCAATCTCAAAAAAACGGCAGAGGTCCAAAACCAAGGCCCAAAACGGTTAAATTAACATTTTACAACACACTGTTACTTATTAAAAGATTATTAGTTCAGAACTAGAACAAATTATTATTGAATATGTATTTTTAAGAGTTAATTAAGTGTTATTTAGCTTTGTCTGGGGGGGGGGGGGGGCTTTATAGTCTGTCCATTTCCTTGGAAAACAAACATGATCTTTCGATTCATAGAAGAGATACGTATAGCATGTAATCATCCACAATACATCAATCACCCTTAGGTGCATAAACAAGCTGCCCTCCTTAGCACGATAGCAATGATTTTTGAGGGAATCTCATTGACACCAAATGGGATAAGTTTTTAGGAAAAAAGAGTGGGGATCCAATTTTATAGTTAGTTAGAGAATGGTAGAAGAAAAACAATTTTTAATTGCAGCACATTATGGGATCATTTTTGGTGAAATGGGCGTGATTCAATCAGTAATTTTCTGCTAAAGTGAAATTAATCAGGATAAAATTGGAGGATGCTATTTCAAATTTTCTGAAACTGGTAGGAAATTTTGGGGAAGAATAAAAAATCATGAGGGCAATAAAGGTTAATCTACACTTGCAAATCATCTTGAGGAGGCCATTCGCATACACCATTTTGATTTATCGGATGATGTTTGTAGAATTTTTAATTTTTTACCTAAAGGTGGTACGATGAATGTACTTGAAAAGTTTGAAATTATCTGCAGTGATAGATCACGTAAATGTCTAAATGAAGGTAACCCGTAATACACTTAACCACTTATAGGTCCATTTCTGTAACGACTGGGATCTGCCCATCACAATGTTCAGTCTAGTTGTTACACTTCACCCTATAAGACAATCCCCTTTTCACTTTGTTTGCATATTTTATTGGTTTTTTCATTAGCATCTTCCTTTCTCTTGACCAAAGGGATTCAAGCTCCCGTTCACCTGCGACTATGTAAGCTACGTCCATTCTATTGTGTCTTAGGTATTGTTTGTTACTAATGATGATTTAACCGTAGAAATCGATTTAAAACTCATGAATTTCGTGGAAATGGACAGTGTTAAGATGGATGTATTTATCAACACAACGGTTTAAAAAAATATCATAAATTGTGAGGCGAGCGCAGTCCGTCAATCATAAGGTCGCTTTGGACAGAATTCCGTTTTCAATTGATTCTTGTAGGAAATCTCCCCCTGATTACGAATAAGCCTCATTGTTTGAAAACATCGTGTTTCCATCATATTCAGCTCCGTAAAGCCCATTAATTCCACTTGAAATGTTTTTCGTTACTTAGTCAATTTAAATCCTCAAATATCTGAAAAGAGTTTAGAATAAGGAAGTAACCAGTTTCAAAATTCTTAGTCATCTAAAAAAATAAATTAAGATGAGCCTTTTCTTAAATGACCGATTCAATTGTTTTTACTACTTACAAAGGTCATGAAGTGTCCTTATAGCGTCATTATGAAGCAATTTGCTCTGAAGGGCAGGGTAGCAAGATTTATTTTTGATGGATATCTATCACATTCTAATAATACGAAGACGGTGGCCTTTGCCGATTAATTTGCACAGTTGATGGAGCGCGCGAGAGAATATTTTCTATCAGAAGAGGAAAACTTGATTACATGTCGTTATTACTTGAGGCTTTCTCTCGGAGGAGAGCGGAGAATAGCGAAAGTGAAACCACTCACAAGGTTTTAAAGAGGCAGGTGAATCTGTTTTATAATTATTACGACGAGCAGCGTCACCAGTCACGCCTAATCGAGAAGCTTACGCTTTTAGTAAAAGCCTTAGTTGGGAGTCTTCTGGAACAAATCTCAGTTGGTCAGTAGAAAGCTGATCCGAGACAGTGGCTACTACGCCTCTATTTGTTTATGTTTACACACGGCTTCAAGGGATTAAGGAATGTCCATTAAAAATGTACACCCATTTTCTCCACTCAGTGAAAGACGTCTGACAGGTAGGGTGGGGCACATAGCTTCCACGTTTAAGTGAAGATCTTTTGTAATGTTGAAGGTAATCTCGAAACATGTAGATACGATTTTTTCACAACGTTGGTTGTAAACCATCTAGTCTAACAACAGCGCTTCTATACGTTTAGCCGGGTCTATCGCCCCAATTCTACAGCTGATAGAATGATGATTGTGTTGAAATTGATATAAGATTACAGTTCCTCCCCGACCAACCTGAAAACTTGCAAGCGGTCAGACCACTAGAACCTGAGAAAGAGATGTCTGGTAGATTTAACATTTTCGCATGGGCAGGCTGGTATATTGATTTCATAGGGAATCTAAAGTAATCAATCACATTCCACAGACATACATACATACAGTGCAATAGGCACAAAACGGAAGTTGTTCAGACAACTCAGTTGTCTAAAACGCAAAATATCAGCAGAATTTCTGTATGAACATCAGAGGACTAGAGATAATAATCAAGGAGTGTCACGAGTAACGGCATCTCGCCTGTAAATGGTTTATTACTGGAAATAATCAAACCAAAATAGGGAAAGGAATTGGCCCGGCTACCTGCGAGCTCTCGCCTTCCGCACCTGAGATGACGCCTCATCAAGTTATCAAAAACCAAAATCAGGTGGCAGTAGAGACATGGAACGTCAATATCTGCAACGGTGCAATATACTGTATATGAACACTAGGCAGAAATCCACCTGTAAACAGCTGAAATTCAACGAGGTAAAATAAAACACCTATCTACTCTTCCCTTGTTCAAAATTATATTATATAACACTTGCAAAACTCCATTTCAAAAGAGATTCTAGGAACAAAATTCCACTATCATTGTATCAGCTGTTACGATCCACATTCACATCCTCATTCGTGTTTACATTATTTTTTTGTCAAAGTTCAAGCCTTCAGGGAGAGCGATGAACATAAAACGATTCAGTTAGGATCATTTGATTCTTAGACGGCACGACAATTAATAACGAACATAAAAACAATGGTGTTATTTCGACAGTTTTCGATATTCAGACTTTTCACATTTCAGGCTTTATTTATTTCATAATTTCAGCCGCAACTTAAGCTCAAATGTGATTTCGATTTTCGACCTCTATACACCGTGAAACGTGAAACAACACATTTTGAGGGGCTGTTAACAATTTTTTTCCCTGGCAATTACAAAGGTTCATTTTCGAAAATAAAAACAAAAAACAATGACAAAATATTCAAAACCACCACACAATCCTTTGCATCCATAAATGCGGAAGGAGAGTTACAGTCATGTACATGTACCATAACTTTGGTGTAGAATACCAGGATATAGTAGAGCAGCCAGGTCCGGTGACTAGAAAAGAGCTATCGTAGAGGAAGTGAGGAAGCACAAGGCAAATAGACCACTAGAATAGCAGTGGTTTTCAGGCAGGGGAGTAGATGATTTCAGGTGTATGTCTCCGTAAAATCGTAATTTTATCGTTTAAATTGGTTATGCTGACTACTGAATGCAACTTGAAACCTAGGAAAAAAACCAAAAGGAAGGAAAGGATTTTATCACGATTTTATTATTCAAGTACTGATTTAGATAGTAGCTTATTATGATGAAGTATAATAATCTAACTGAAAGGTTTATTTACAAGAAGAAAGTGCAATCGTTAGTAGCATTTTTTCAATGAGCATGGATGCAGGCACCTCACTGTGCTTCATGTTTATAGTTTTACAAGTTTTTTTTTTTCTTTTTTTTTTTTTTTTTTTTCAAATGAACCACAACATTATCTATCACCAGGATGTGAATGACCGGATCAATTGGTTAGGAGGCCACAGCGGGGTTGTCAAATGCAGAAGGTTGAGGTCGTGAGGAAGTGTGTGGCAGACGGAACGAGGGCGTCCGCTCTGCAGTCCTTGGCACTGGCCGCTGTGTCGGGTCGCCGGACGTAATTGGAAACGCTTGCTCGTTTACTTCCACGTTCGTCTCACAGCTTGGACTTGCTCAGAGAGCCGAAAGACAAAATCAGAATAACCGTTTCTTTCGGGTGGAGGAGAAATGTAAGTCGCACTCACATTTCTTCTTACTTACATTAAGTCCAAGTACTATAGATCGTAATCTTGTTTAGGTCGGGCCTTGGAATCTGTGAGGTAAACAAATCCAATGAAGAGCGATTTTTATATTATTTTTGACTACGTAGATTTCTGAGGGGCTATTGAGAGGACTATCACGGTACCGAGTTATTACAAATTAAATTAATAAGACTCATTTCCTAGAATGATGTGGTCCATTTATAATATCGAGAGCAATTTTTCTATCTCACTAACGGCTGTCCCTGAACATGAAAACGGCTCTGAAGATATCAGTGACTTTTACACTAAACACTATTTCGTTCCAACACTACCGTCTTCGTTTTTCCGGGGCAATGCTATGAAGAAAGTTGTTTATATCTTGCCGTAATTTCATCCTTTCACTTTGATGGGACAATATGACACAGAAGACGATTTGAAGAATCCGTAGGGTAGAGTAATTGGGGGAAGTACTTCCAACTGGGTCCCATGGACCTGGGAGATCTGAGGAAACTGATGGTTTGGCTTCCGTGTACCACAATTTACCTGGGAGAGCGACAGAGCATGGAGTGTCCTAAAATGAGACAAAAAAGAGCATCTGACCCCAGACATGTGGGGCCAGAAATTGCCGTTACAATACTGATATTGTGAAATGCTCACAAAAATGCATTTCAGTACACCGTTGTTAAATCTAAAGGGGGAAGGGCTTGCAGCTATGAAGCTTGCTAGGAATTCTAGGGATTGTCGCTTGGTTAGATGGTTGGGCAGATCTGTACTTAACAGAGAGGATTATTTGGATTTACAGGGGCTTTCAGCTATGAACCTTGCTAGGAACCACAGATCACTTGGTTAGATGGTTGGAGAGATCTTCATTTAACAGAGAGAATTACTTCGATTTACTAAGGATTGCGGTTGTGAACGTAGCTAGGAAGTGTAGATTACTTGGTTGGATGGTTGATGGGAGTTGTACTAACACGGCGGAACACTTGGACTTTCTGGGGTGGGCAGGTATAAACCACGCTAATAAAGTTTCGAAGAGTAGCTATTGCTGAATACTAAGTACGAAGTGTGATCTTCGTTCATTTTACAGAATTTGACTTATTTTGTTGTGTCTTGTTGAAAACAAATAAATTGTTTCTAACCTTAGATTTTATCATGTATATTAAACTGGACAATAGCATACAGAAATAGTAAATTGTTGTGCTTGTATTTACCACTTTAAGAGTGGTTGTCAATTGTCTCTCCGCCTCTTTCTCTCAAAATCGGTTATACTCCGAAAATATTCGTTTGTAAGGTTAAAAGCTCGAAATGGAAAAGCGAACCACTTTACCTTGAAGATGGCCCTTAATTCAACAAGCCGGAGATATCGAAATCAGTTTGATTCTATGGAATCGCCATGATAAAACCCAACACAAGGACCCATGATGAGGTAGAGAAGAGAAGAGTAGGATGGGGAGCCTTGGCCACGACCGCCTATCCACTTCCTCTCGACCTCAACCTTCCGCGTCGGCAATCGGCGCGACCTCCGCCGCCCGCTCGCCTGATCCAGATCTGCCACTCCGTGATTCAATACAACTACAATTGAACCAGCTGTAATTGTCAGTTGAACCAGCTATAAGTTGTAGGTACCGACTTTGTGGGCTCCAGGTTATTTTGTAGCCGATATTATTAGTTATTTTGGTGGATTTCTTATTTGTTATCGACTAAGAAGAAAATTTCCCTTTCAGAAAATTTCTTTATCCAAGATTCAAGATATATTAGCAATAAGAAAATCACACAGATTTAAGGGGGGGATGATGTCCATTTCCTCAAAATTAATGAGTTATACACGCTAAATCGGATACGACGATTAAGCCATCATTAGCAACAGAACAGTTGACGTATTACTGACATACGTAACTCTTTGATTTTACGAAAAAAAAAAAACTAAATTCCCTCTAAAAACGTAGTGTTTCTCCTTATATGGGTTTTGTCAAGAATGTTGTTGCAAGTAATTTAGTACATATGTATTTTTTTAAATCGTATTGACGGGGTTTAGTTTATTTTTTGAATTATGCAACTTTGCAGTCAACCCAAAAAACAATTTTGTTAAAACCATTCCTCAAAACTTGTTGGTTTAGTTAGTTAGTTTGTCGATATGAAGATTTCAAAAATCGGATTCTAAAAAAACCCTTGCAAATTACGACACAAAGGTTTATAACTTCTGTATTAGAAAACCCTCCCACGTTTATCACAGGACTACTAGAGCTGTCCCCAATCAAATTTTCGCATAAGACTTGACTTGAATGTTCATTGTAGTAAGTTGAAAGATAATGGTAACCAAGGAGGATCAAGGCTGTTTGTATTTTAACGTCTAGTTAGTCGGCTCATCGCTAGAGCGAGTAGTGATTCCAAGTGTGGACTGAATGTCATCTATATGAACGACCTGAGAAATAAGTCATAGGTTCTTCACGAAATAGTTCATCAATAATTGGTGATACCTCCATCGACAGTCTTTAAATCTTTCCATACAATGGAAAACAAAATATATTGTACAGTATACCCACGAGAAGTGAAAAATTAAACTTCTGTGGAACTGATACTTTGTTTTTATTCTCATTTCTCATCCATCAACTACAATGTGCCAACAGCGGAGCTGTTGAATAAATTGATAATAATTGTTCCATCAGTAACACAGGTATACGAAAAAAATGTACTTACATATCACTTTTAGGCTCCTCGAAAAAACATATTGGAAAGTAATAGGTACATGCATTACAGGGTCCGGTTTTTATATGAGCACACTTACAAGCTTAAGCGCATAACGTTGTAAACACACAATACATATTTTTTTAAACTAGGCCGAATTTGTTACCTTCATCAATAAGAGAGCTCAAAGTCTTTATCCATTTTGACCATATTGAAGAACATGAACTCCTGGAGTTGTCGCAATATAACCTTTTTCCTAGGAATATATCGGCATGAATTCATTACGGTTCGAAGATGATTTTATTCACCAGGAACATTTTGAAGACCAGCAGAGTCGGGAACTTAAAAAAACCAAATCTGGCAATTTTTCGTTCAAAAACGATATTGTTTGGGACTTTCGGATACGATTGGCGGATGGTTTGTCGCCTTGAATGTGCCAACAATAGTCATATTACATACGCAGCCTTGGTGAATTGTTTCAAGTTGCATTTATTTCCATAGGAGTTAATTTTCTACAATATGGTCAAAATAGTTAAACACTTTCAATAATCCTAGCTTTCCTATTGTGGGAGGTAAATCATCGTGTTTGTATCATTCGACGGAATAGCAATCTACCTACGATATTTCAATGTAAACATAATGTTTACGCTAGAAGGTAAATCGCTGGGGTTTATTATTCAATTGGCTTGCGTTCATGATTTGAATTTCTACTGAGCTTTGGAGTGTGCGTGTTTCACAGGTGATAGAGCGCTCACTGAATTTCAGGAGGTATGCATAGAGCACGTAAATCTGTCCTCGACCAAAATACCTATTTGGATTGATCAGTTGATCATATTTGTGTGCCTCCTGAAATTCAATAATCGCTCTATCACCTGTGAAACACGCACACTCCAAAGCTCAGTAGAAATTCAAATCATGAACGCAAGCCAATAGAATAATAAACCCCAGTGAAAGAATTTGCAGCGTTTTTTATGAACCTCAATACCCCCCAACAATAAAAACATCTATAATTTATCAAGTCCATTAGCACTCGTATTGCGTTAAAACTTCCCCAAATCCAAATTTAAACAATGTAGCCAAAGGTAGATTGATGTAGAGGGGGCACACAAATATCATCAACTGATCAATCCAAATAGGTGTTTTGGTTGAGAATCGATTTACGTGGTCTATGCATATCTCCTGAAATTCAATAATCGCTCTATCACCTGGGGTAAGCTTTGGAGTGTGCGTGTTTCACAGGATAGAGCGATTATTGAATTTCAGGAGATATGCATGGAGCACATAAATCTGTTCTCAATTAAAATACCTATTTGGATTGATCAGTTGACCATATTTGTGTGCCTCCTGAAATTCAATAATCGCTCTATCCTGTGAAACACGCACACTCCGAAGCTTACAGTACAGATTCAAATCATGAACGCAAGCTCGTAGTACAGCTTCAAATCCTGAACGCAAGCCTATTGAATAATAAACTCCAGTGAAAGAATACTTATTTACCCCAGTAATAATATTGAATAATAAACCCCAGTAATAATATTGATTGATATTTACCTATATATTATCAGCGATTCATGCATATCAGAATGCTTCAACCCGTGTATCGGCTATAAACTACAAGTATCCACATCGGCTATCACTCCAATATCCACATTCACTACAACTCGACGCTATCGGCATCACTAGGTTACAAACAAACAATATTAAACCAAAAAACGCTGCAAATTCTTTCACTGGGGTTTATTATTCAATTGGCTTGTGTTCATGATTTGAATTTCTACTAAGCTTTGGAGTGTGCGTGTTTCACAGGATAGAGCGATTATTGAATTTCAGGAGATATACATGGAGCACGTGAATCTGTTCTCGACCAAAATACCTATCTGGATTGATCAGTTGATCATATTTGTGTGCCTCCTGAAATTCAATAATCGCCCTATCCTGTGAAACACGCAGACTCCAAAGCTTAGTAGAAATTCAAATCATGAACGCAAGCCAACTGAATAATAAATCCCAGTGAAAGAAATTGCAGCGTTTTTTTATGAACCTCAATACCCCCCACAATAAAAACATCTATAATTTATCAAGTCCTTTGGCACTCGTATTGCGTTAAAACTTCCCCAAATCCAAATTTAAACGATGTAGCCAAAGGTAGACAAATGTAGAGGGGCCACACAAATATCATCAACTGATCAATCCAAATAGGTGTTTTGGATGAGAACCGATTTACTTGGTCTATGCATATCTCCTGAAATTCAATAATCGCTCTATCACCTGTAAAACACGCTCACTCCGAAGCTTAGTAAGATTCAAATCATGAACGCAAGCCAATTGAATAATAAACCCCAGTGAAAGAATACTTATTTACCCCAGTAATAATATTGAATAATAAACCCCAATAATAATATTGAATAATATTCACCTATATATTATCAGCGTTTCATGCTTCAGAATGCTTCAACCCTTGTATCGGCTACTAACTACACTACAAGTATTCACACTGCTATCACTCCAGTATCCACATTCACTACAACTCGACGCTATCGGCAACAAACAAACAATAATAAACCAAAAAACGCAAATGTTGGCACCATAAATCGGGCCATACACCGGGAATGGTTTGACCTACGGACGTGGGGAAGGTCTCATTCGATTCCTCATGGTATGTTCTTCAAATAGGAAAATATTTAGGCCGATTCGACTAGTTTTGAGGTTTTCAGGGATTTCACAAAACTTTTACAGCCCTTAAAGGGCACTTTAAATTGAGTGAGGGAGCTGGCTCAAGAAATTGGGGCGTCGTCGGACCAAGATGGATTTTTCCTGAATATTTCAGATCTTTTGCTCCAGCCGTTTCAGAGAAATCGTGCGTAATTTTTTATTGCAGATTCGGATTCTACACCCTTCGAAACGTAAACCATGAAATTTTCAGGGGGGGTTAGAATTTTTTTTTCCAGAGCGATTACAATGGTTTATTATTGAATAATAAACCAAAAGTACCAATAAAGCCTGACTTTAACTTTGAGGAAATTACCTTTTTTTGGGTAAAATCAACCATTTTACATGGGGGGTTTTATATTTGGGATCAGCAATATATTTCCAGTAAGAAGAAAAATGTTGAATTTTTGGACATCTGTTGCTGTCTATGATTTTCTAAACTGAAAAAGGCTGAAAAAATGTAGAATTGCCTATAAAGTAGAGGTCGATGGATTTCTCCTGAAAGTGGCATTTTTTGAGAACGCGCGTAATTATTCAATCAACAGGGGTGCTCCCCCCCTTAGCTTCATGACGCAACCCCCCCCCCCCCCTCCCCAAAACAAAAATATGAAAGATACTCGTAAGAACCCCTTGTTTTATCTAAAACTAAAAGGAGATTTATAAAGGTATTGAAAAAATTCAAACCCAGTCGGCAATAGACAAAACGGACAATATTTGAGCACTGTCATTGTCATTTAATTATACATTTCAGATGGAGATCAAACCATTTTTAAATTGATTACTAGTTGCATTATTATTTACGTTCTATCTAGTGATGTAACATATATTTGAATGTCATCACGTTAACTATTTATAAGTGTCATTAATTCCAACTGACCTTTGAGGGTAAGGAAAGCTTCACTACAATAAATTCCGTACTTCACTATATTTTGAGAATATTCGAGAGCAATGCGTATACGCACAGCATCTCGCCAACCTGGCGCCTCAACTGAGTCACCATCAGGGGCAGAGGATGAGCGTCCGCCGCCCATTCCAAGGAAACCGCCGGACTCGACGAGCTGTTATTTCACCGAACTGATGACGCAACGCCGTCTGCGCTGCTCTCACGTCTCGTTTTTTTCCTCTCTGGGTCACTGGGTAAAACGCTACAGGACACTTATTTTTGCACATCTGCATCGAATGAACTTGACTCATTTACGCGTACTAGTAGTCTTTCTTATCTCGAAGTTATTTCAGTGAAGAGAATCTTTACTTCATGATGGGGTTTTGTTGTAAACACCACTCCAACATCCACGTAAAAGTTGAATCCTACGTACTACATATTTTAGGAAATGTTTTTATTAGACGAGTACTCACGCATTGGAGAAGGAACTAAGTTCCAAGAGTGTTAGTCTACAGTACCTTCAATCAGGTGCTTGCGAGAACTTTATTGCCATTTTGGATTTTGCATAGGTTGATAGTGAATGAGACCTATTGTTTTGCATTCTGTAAGTGTCCAACATTCAAAATAGATGAAAATGATAAAATGATAGGTTGACACCTCAATTTGAGGAATAAATTTCTTCATTCAAGAACTGTAGGTGCTCAAATAAGAAAAGTTGAATTGATGAAGCATCAACTAGCTTACTATTTTATTGATGTTAAATTCAAAGATGATATGATTGATCAAGATGCTATTTCCCTAAGTGCGCACGGAAAAGAACAAATTTTTAAATTGATTGGTGGTATATGTATAGTTATAAGCTCATCTGAAACATGTTCAGTTCAATGTGGAAGATGATCCAGTTCAGCAGTAGGTAATAATGAGATGAGGGTCCAGCAGGAGATTAGCAGCCAAGTACCAGGTGTGGGAAGCAGAAAATAGGCTTCTTGATATAGTAGAAATGTACTCTAAAGATGTGCAGCACCACTATTTGGCCACACAGTGGTTTTGGAGAAGTGTAACAGGTGGTCTGGTACCAGGAGGTTAGGCAATGATGATGATACAAAATATGAACAACCTGGAAGTTGGGTTGAATGCAAACCCTGATTAACTTCACTACACTTGCACAGAAAAGTTAGAATGGGAAATGATAATTTCGTTCACTATAATGAAGGATGACAAGAGATGATGATGATTTTGGGTACTGGGGACAATGTGGTCACAGCAATGGCTACTTTGATGATGATGCAGGATATAACCTTAATAGGTAGACCAGATCATTCCAACATAGGCTGGCTAGGCTTCCATCACAACAACATGGAAATTCCCTCATGAATGAGGGAATGTTCGTGGTGTTAATCCCCGAAGACCAGAATGAGCATAAATATACAGAATAATGCACAATTTAATAATAATACGAATGAAGAATAAAATCAACAATAATTGATTTAAATTGAAAATGAAGATTTAGCCTAATGGATGTTAAACGGTGCCAGGTAGCATCCATGTACGGAAAAATGCGAAAAACCTGATCCATAATTATAATCCATGATTACTTACGAATTCAAGTAAGAAACATGGAGAAGAAATTGCTAAATCTACTCCGTGGTGTAATAAAAGATAAGACGCCTGGATTATTTCAAAGTGTGATAAGTGATATTCAGACATGATTTTTCATTCTGAATGGAAATATAGTGTAAGTAAATTTGAAAATAATAATGTTGAAATTAATAAAGAATACATCTGTGAAAAGTATTTATCGCAGTATTGAAGGTTGAAATCTGTGTGCTGTGAATGACGGAACCAGATGAATGCAATGCGGTTGTAAATGGGAAGTAAGTCCAAACATAGGTGGCTACAAAAGAGATAGAAATGAGCTATATACCGCATGTCAGGGCACTACCACTTTCTCGGGACAACTCACTCATTCATGTTTTCCTAGGATGGACAAGAACAAGGGCGAGTTTTCAGGCCCCCCTTAGGACAAAGGCTTGTTCAGTGAAGGGGTGCCTATTAGAATTTTCACAGGATGCTGTAGGACCACCCAAACACGGAGAAACAAGCCGAATTAAGTCCGTAACAGACAATTCTAGGACGCACAAATGTGCGAAATTCAGGCCAAGGACTAGAGCTTCAGGGACTGGAGCTTACCATCGATGACCCCTTTTTACAAGATGATTCTCATTTTGACCTCATTATTGATTATGCCACACACCTTTTACGTGTTTGCAGTAGTTAAAAAATGGGTTTACAGGCCGTTTCACAATCTAAAACTACCTGAAAAGATCTATGACCGTCTTGATTCCAAGAATTAAAGCCGTATAAAACTGCTTACGACACTACTTTTAACTAGCATTTGTGCAATTCCCCATAGCGCTCAAGTCATAACTAGAAAAATTTATTGAATGGCATTTCCAATGTCTTTCATAACAGATGTTTTTTTCCTTTTAATGCCGATTGTGGCAGACATTTTTCTTCCTTCGTAAAAACCTATGCAAACTAACGGGGAAGTCGGTCACGGCCCAGCCCGTCAAAACAACATATTTTTGCACAACCAAGTTTCGACGTGAACTCCAGAGTTATATGACTTTTTATAATTTTTTTTCTTTTCTTTTATTATTATTTTTTCCGTCGGAGCGACACAGTAATCTCAATTGGAAGCCAACTATGAAATAAAATGAGTGTGTCAGGGTCTGACGTGAATTGCCGCATAAAAAGACGCGTCCTCATTTCCCACTTTATGGGTTTTATTACGCATTATTAGGTATTTTTCCAACCCTATTTCTTACTACTGTTTTACTCGAACAGTATTTACTAATCGATTTCATGAATAACGTTTCACGGATGACGTATGAGCGAGTTTTAGCAACTTTCGACACTATATTGATGATAAATTGTTTATTGTAAACATTGAACCATTATCTACCTATTACGTTGAAATATTCCCTCAATTGAAAAATTAGGAAAATTTACAATTAGAAAAATGTATATATTACGCATAATATTAGACAGAACAATTGAAGTTAATATATCTCCATCATTTGAAAATGTAGACCTGCCTTCCTTCAATATCAGGGAAAAAAGCTAAAATATTGATTAAAACACTAAAAAATTGTGGAACTCCAAGCATTGGTTTGTGATTATGAGAACGTTATTTGGAAACTGTTCTTTTGCCTAACTATACAATTCATCATTAAAACATTTTTGTCCCCATCGAGCACAAATCCATTAGCAATTATACATAAATATGTTGCTAAAAGCTACGAAAGTGCGATCTTCTGAATGGATGCAACTCTTGCGGTACAATGTGTGGTAAACCTTTTTGAAAGTTCTAGTTCATACTTAATGAATACTTTCCAAGTTAAATTTTGATAGGAAATGATGAATTTTGAAATTTAAAACCGCTTTTTAATTCATTTTGTTGTTGGTTGGCATTTTTTAGTGATTTTAGCAGTTTATTGTTGGAAACTTGAACAAGATACTCGACAAGCCCTGTTCAACTCATCTTTCCTTTTTAAATTCTTGATTTATTGGATTTCGTTATCTCGTTTTGGAGAATTATGTTTTAAAATGACACATACATGTGTCCGGGATGCATGTCTATCTTGATGTTCATTGTTTCGGTCCCTTTCACCTAACATAACACATTCCATTCCGCACGAGTGAAAAGTTGGGAATTAGAGTGAGGTAAGCTTTCGGCAATCAAGCTATTATCAGAAACAATTCATCTGATAATGTTAACTGGATATCTTGATCATATTCATATAGAATCTGACTTTGAATAATTACTGCAAGACTGTGGTCCTCCAATATCGAAATAGGTTGTGCGCTTTTTTCTTAATAATATTCTTAATAGTGGACACAATTGATACTGGCGTTAGGCGGTTTGGTTTACTGAAAAAGTACGTAGAGCTGTCCTATTGTCTTTAAAGGATTTAAAGGATTTTTGTTGGTTTATGATGACTCCAGAAGTGTAGAAGCTATAATTGGTGCTGGAAGTTGTAAAGTTTGCAGTCTACGATATAAAATGTCATTATTTTTGTGTTTCAGCGTTAAATTTGGATCATACCAAATACCAGTATTTTTCTGTACCTTTGTCTTGTCTGAAATCAATCAGGTAGGAATAATCAGGCATACGGCCGGGGTTTGGATGACGTTCTCAGACTTAGTATGAATTTTCTGTACATTTTATGACCATATCAAGAAAAGAAGCGTGAAGGGTATTAGAAGGATGAATCCGAAGTGATTTCACAGGAATTCCATTACACTACCGCTGAACACATTGAATCATTAATTCATTCTTAAGAATAAATTGCTGAACCTATTTGCCCAAATCAGATGAAGATTTCAGGAATTGTTCACAAAAACGTTCGTGGGCCGCGTGTAGAAGTAGTGTTCATACTTTTTAGCGGTAGATATCAGACATGTTATTGTAATAGAACTTATTAAAATGATAAGCGTCATGATCCGTAGTGCGGAGGATCTGACTTGTCATGGCAACCAGTAAATTACCCCGCCATCACGATGACAACAATACGACTGTTACGAAGCCTCTTATTAACTCGGCGTTTTGAATTCAGAGCGAGCTCCCACGCAACGCGCCGTTTCGCTTCCTAGGAAGTCGTCAGGCGATCGTATTCGCCTTGGCCTTAAACTTGGGCTCGGGCCGCTTCTTTTTTCGGAGGCCGAAAAAGCCTTCGGAGGGGTCCAGGAGACCTTGGGAGCGTTCACGGCCAGGCCTGCTCGTCTCGGGTCCGGGGGGAGGTCTGAGCAGAACGACGCAAC
This sequence comes from Creontiades dilutus, assembly GCA_031894815.1. Taxonomy (NCBI): domain Eukaryota; kingdom Metazoa; phylum Arthropoda; class Insecta; order Hemiptera; family Miridae; genus Creontiades; species Creontiades dilutus. Next base: position 903,761 of record JAVIWC010009095.1, on the reverse strand, counting down.
TCTTCACAACTCGAAAACCATTTGGGAGCTTCTCCACGACTGGATGATTCCTCGCGGAAAATAAATACGGGTTGCCAAGAATGAATGTTCTTGTTTCCTGGAAATGAAGGGGAGACAGGGTAGGAAACAGAGCATAAGAGAATTCTTCGAAAATGTTGTTTAGCCATGTGTTCACGACGAATTTCAAAATAATAATGGTATGAATTCATACTTTAACTTCTGACTCAAACTACACATTCTGAGGATAGGGGTTTCCCCCTTACTGGTAAGCTAATACACCATAGAATACGATAATTCCACAAATATAGAGAACCCACGTGTTTGTTACACATTTCAAAATAATAGTAGAATGATTCCCACATTTGAATTTTTACGCCAACTATTCACTCAAAGAATAAGTCTTTTCAGTCTCCAAGTAATGAGGGGAAGGTAGTTAACAGATAAATGGAAATCGAACCATTTGGCCCTGGCCGGCAAATGTAAGAACTCCACGTGCTTTCTAGTTCTGAATAGAAGTATATCGTTGGAGGGAGGAGTATTCAATAGAATTCCATCCTATGAGTTTTGACGTCAAACCCTCTTAAGTGTTTTTACTCCCAAAGTGGTGGAAAGGTAGTGAACAGTGGTCTGGAACTACCACCCCGTGTTCTTAACGGGAAAATAAAATATGCACAAGTGTTAGTTTTCAAATTCAAAATATCTTGAAATAAATATTTTAAAAAAACGCTGCAAATTCTTTCACTGGGGTTTATTATTCAATCGGCTTGCGTTCATGATTTGAATTTCTACTAAGCTTTGGAGTCTGCTTGTTTCACAGGATAGGGCCATTATTGAATTTCAGGAGATATACATGGAGCACGTGAATCTGTTCTCGACCAAAATACCTATTTGGATTGATCCGTTGATCATATTTGTGTGCCTCCTGAAATTCAATAATCGCCCTATCCTGTGAAACACGCAGACTCCAAAGCTTCGTAGAAATTAAAATCATGAACGCAAGCCAACTGAGTAATAAATCCCAGTGAAAGAATTTGCAGCGTCTTTTTATGAACCTCAATACCCCCCCACAATAAAAACATCTATAATTTATCAAGTCCTTTGGCACTCGTATTGCGTTAAAACTTCCCCAAATCCAAATTTAAACGATGTAGCCAAAGGTAGACAGATGTAGAGGGGGCACACAAATATCATCAACTGATCAATCCAAATAGGTGTTTTGGATGAGAACCGATTTACGTGGTCTATGCATAGCTCCTGAAATTCAATAATCGCTCTATCATCTGTAAAACACGCACACCCCGAAGCTTAGTAAGATTCAAATCATGAACGCAAGCCAATTGAATAATAAACCCCAGTGAAAGAATACTTATTTACCCCAGTAATAATATTGAATAATAAACCCCAGTAATAATATTGAATAATATTTACCTATATATTATCAGAATGCTTCAACCCGTGCATCGGCTACTAACTACACTACAAGTATTCACATCGGCTATCACTCCAGTATCGACATTCACTACAACTCGACGCTATCGGCCGGACATCACTTTGTTACAAACAAACAATAATAAACGAAAAAAACGCAAATGTTGGCACCATAAATCGGGCCATACATCGGGAATGGTTTGACCTACGGACGTGGGGAAGGGCTCATTCGATTCCTCATGGTATGTTCTTCAAATAGGTAAATATTTAGGCCGATTCGACTAGTTTTGAGGTTTTCAGGGATTTTACAAAACTTTTACAACCCTTAAAGGGCACTTTAAATTGAGTGAGGGAGCTGGCTCAAGAATTGGGGCGTCGTCGGACTAAGATGGATTTTTCCTGAAAGTTTCAGATTTTTTGCTCCAGCCGTTTCGGAGATATCGTGCGTACGGCGGACGGACGGAAAAATTTTATTGCAGATTCGGATTCAACACCCTTTGAAACGTAAACCATGAAATTTTAAGGGGGGGTTAGAATTTTTTTTCCAGAGCGATTACAATGGTTTATTATTTAATAATAAACCAATATATCTTTGGAACCAGGATTATTCAGTAGGAGTCTCCTCCCTGGGTGAAGGTCTCAGCAGAACGACGCAACTCTTCCCAACTCGAAAACCATTTGAAAGCTTCTCCTTAGATAGATGATTCCTCACTAGAAATAAATAGGGGTTGACAAGAATTAGCCTTCTTGTATTCTAGAAATGGAGGGGAGAGAGGGTACGAAATAGACCATTTGAAAATTCTCCTAAAACGTTGGATATTCAGGTTTTCGCCTTTCAAATTATAATATTTTAATGATTCCACACTACGATTTCTGACGATAACTACATCCTCTGAGAATAGGGGTTCTCCGTCTACAGATAAGGGATTAGGGTTTGAGGCTGTAGTTAATACAAGATAGCACAGATACAATGAGAAGAGAATAACATAGTTTTCGAGTATTCTAGAATAAGAAGAGTCTAGAATGTATAAAATAAGATAATTCTTTCCAAATATTGGCAACCCTAGAGTTTGCTGTATATTTCCAAAAAGTACTTGGATGATTCCATCCTCTGAATTTTGATACCAACTGCACCTTCTGAAAATGAGTCATTTCAGCCTCCAGTAGTGAACAGAGGAACAGTCCTCTGTTAGCACCACTAGGTCCTGACTGGGAAATGTATGATGCCCACGTGTTTGTTTTCTAGTTCAAAACACACGTAGGTGGTTGGAACTAGGAGTATTCAGTAGGAGGATTCTATATGATGAGTTTTGACCCCAATTTACACTTTGAGAATGAGTCTTCTCAATCTTCAAGAAATAAAGGTGAAGAACAGAGAGGCTGGGAATGTCACTAGCTGTGAATTGTACAATTCCTGTACAATCATTCGTTAACTCACCATTTGAAAAACCTCATTTTCGGATCGTGATGGAGATGGGTTGCACCTCCCCTTGTGAGAATAGTTGTTCTCCGTTTGCTGAGAATGAAGGGACAGGATGCAAATAATGAGAGACTGAGAATTTAATCTTCTAAGAAATGAAGGAGGAAGGACGCTGATCGCTGTTTTTACAATTATCATTATTTACAAAAAAATAGTAACATTCCATTTGATGAAGTTTTATGACAATCGCACTCCTTGAAAATCAATCTCGTCTATTTTCTTGAAACGATTATGAAAAGTAACGGTGTGCGGAAAGTATATGATACTTACGAGTTTGTTTAAAATTCCAAAATTTGAGTAGATAAATTCAGTTTTTGGATTTGTACGCCACCCACTCTTCTGTAACCAACATATCTGTCTTAGGAAAAAATACTACTTAGCTGAGCGAATTTAAAATAATTGTGCGTGTCACAAAAATGGTACCAAGTGTTGCCTTAGTTTTTACTACCAAAGCTGAAATTGCAATTGTGTTACAATTATAATGGTCGACCAGGTCAGGTGAGTGAGGTTTGGGATCTTGTTGTAGAAGTAAAGTAAACTTTTATAAGCGGATTTAAAATGGTGATTTTATGCTGAAAATTAAAACGTGGGATTCCGGTTTTAAAGTGTAGCATACTGTTTCAGCTTTAACATAAAAACGTTTTACATATACCGCCTTCCATGCATGGATTTGGAAAAGTTTTTCACGTGAAGTGAAGTGGCTGTCACGGTCCCACTGGCATGAGATTTTTAAAGAAATACATTCGGCTCCAATGATCTCTAAACATTTCATGGATATCATTTGGAAAGTGGAGAAGTTATGGGCCAGAAACTAACTATTAATCGCTCATTGTTACTACGATCAACCCTATGGCAATTCAGTTCATCAGTTCAGTTTATGGAAGTTTCATCGAAATGGGACGAAAGTCTAGGAAGTTATACATGTTCTGAAATCAGCCCATTCAGCTAATCAGAGAAGACTCAAACCTTAACTTTGTTTCCTGACATAAGTGTGTACCAAACATACTCCTTTCCTAATTAAGCATGTCAGTTGAGGAGGCGAGCCATCAGCTTCTAATGACGAAATACCTTTAAAACGACACGATCTTTACTAAGTTCTAGCACATCCACATTTTCATTCGTGTTTGCATTCCTTGTGGAGGTACTCATTTCCGCCAAAGTTCCACCCTTAGGGAGAGTGAACGGATGAACGTGAAGCGGTCCGAATGGGCTCGATTCACTGAAGAGAAAACAATAACCAACATTGAAACGTCTGTGTTATTGCAAACGTTTTCGATATTCAGATTTTTAATATTTCACCCTTAAGGATTGTCAAGAGTTGATGCTGAGAATCCAGTCCCAAGTAGACCCCAAATGGGTCTTTGATCTAAATTTCATTAAATTTAGTCCAGTGGTATCGGGAACAAGCTTCTAGCTGATTTTTTCTTCAATTTTCGGATTCTACAAATCTTAAAAATTAAAAAAAAAAATAATAATAATTCTTTTCTATTATGAAAAATAAGAAATTAATTAATTTTTTTAATTTGATTGAGGTTTTATCGGAAGTTTTCTTAAGTCGCACGTTGACCTCTAATAATACCTAACTAAAAGTTTTCTGAACTACATTACTATAGCAAGCACCTGTATGGAAACTTTTGGAATTATCATTTATTTATTTATTTATTTACACGGGCCACAGGCCCAATTTAACCATACAGATTATAAAAGAAACAAATATCTCGACAGATTCAATAGGACAACTGTACAAATAAAAACCAAAAATACCTACACTTGTATGATTGAAAAATTAAATTAAATAGAATTGAATTTACATAATATCAAGTTTCTCAAACATCTCAAGCCATCGTGCCAAATGTCAATATTGAGTTGATTCAGCAAACGCTGGGACCGGTTCAGGGGAATATTGTAGAGGTAGTTGGTCGGTGATGCAGAAATGTAGAAGGTATTGCAGGATCGAGTCGGGCGCGGGGGTACGAGGAAGCTGACCTCAGAAAGTAGCGAAGGTGAATCAATAAATCCATGGATAAGCCTATAGAGAAAACAGCCATCGGCAAGCTGGCGGCGGCACTCCAAGGGGACAATGCCACTGGCCTCACGTGTAGCACGCTCATCAAAGTCCTCCCACGCCACTCCAGACTTGAAAGAGAGGAATCGAAGGAAACGACGCTGAACACGCTCAAGAAGCGATTTGTGAGTTAAATATTGAGGAGACCAAACCACAGCGCAGTACTCAAGTATAGGTCGAACCAAGGCATTATAGAGAGATACCAAAGCATCAGGATTCGTGAATTCTCGGGTGTTTCTCTTCAAAAAACCAAGGCTCCAGCTTGCTCGACCAACTATAAGCTCGATATGAGGAAGAAATGAAAGCCTTGAATCCAACAACACTCCAAGGTCCCGTATTTCCCCATTCCTAGAGAGAACATTGGTTCCAAGGGTGTACTGAAAATTAACAGGGGCTCTCCCTCTTGAGAAGGTAATGGTGGAGCACTTGCTAATATTGAAAAACAGTTTGTTCGTCTGACACCAATCCTCAAGCCGATCCAGAGTGCGCTGCAACGACAGGCAATCCATTTCATCAGCTACCCTTGTGTAGACCTTCAAATCATCCGCAAACAACAAGCAGTCAACACCATCTCCGACGACCCCACAGATATCATTTATGAAGATCAGGAACAACAGTGGGCCAACATGAGAGCCCTGAGGCACACCAGAGGCAGCAGCGAATGGCGCCGAGCAGACACCCCTAACCCGAACCATCAAAGTTCTTCCACTCAGGTAGCTCCGGAACCAACTCAACAGAGAGCCGTAGAAGCCAAATCGCTCCATCTTCATCAACAGCATATCATGGGACACCCGATCAAAGGCCTTTGCAAAATCTGTATAGACAGCATCAACCTGGAACCCATCACGGAAGGCTTCCAAAATGTAGTGCTGGAAGACCAGCAAATTGGTTGTGGTTGATCTCCCGGGCAGGAAACCGTGCTGATTCACCGATAGATAAGTGGTCAAAGATGGGGTAATTCCACCAAGAACACTTTGCGCAGTCCATACTAAAGGCTGTTTTTAGAATTATTGAATTATGAACTCGATGACCAGATAATGCAGTGACTCACCAATCTCACGATCGCCGGTAACACTCGAACAATGCAACCCCGATAGACGAAGACGGATTAGGAGCGTGATAAGACCGCTATAAGCTGCTAGGAGCGATAAGGCGGATTTTTCTGCGATAAGACTGCGGAGCTCCGAGCGATACAAAGACGGAAAAACAAGGAAAATGCGACAGAGAATATGTACAGATAAGGGACGAGAATACGACGTTAACTTCACGACAACTGACGAGATACTGATCATCATCATCATTTGCGGGTTTCACGGAAATACATCAGATCACTGGAGCTAGAAGGAACAGTTGTTTCGTAAAAGTCAGCACTCGCCATTTTTCTGTTTTAGTTTTCTCAATTTTTTTTTCTTTTGAATTCTTCTGTATAAACTTGCGTCTTGACGGTTTCATCAATTTTGAAACTCAGGGCCATCATTTGTTAGTTATTTTTTCTCTTTTGATTTTTGCTGATTGTTTTCAAATAGTTTTCAAGAATTTGTTGGTGATTTTTAGGGGTTTTGAAAGGGCACACCCGAGTGCGCAAGTCGTGAATTGAATGGCTGTTGTGGAAAGTTATGTGAAGCCACACTCTAGGAGTTTGATTTAAGAATTTGATAGTGTGAAACGGCTTCTCCTTAGGTAAGTGGGGCGCTTGCTTCAGAGGTGTTTCACGGTTGCTAGTCTTTGTAAACACTTCCTCTCGACCCTAAACACTCGGAGCCCTGAGAATAAACTTTCGTAAACGAATTTACATCTCCCCACCTCCCCTCCTAGCCCTATTTTCAAGGGCAAGGCGGAGGATGGCCACGTGGCTCGGCGTTCGGATTGAGCAACGACGTTCCACGTGTCGCCATACGACGGACCCCCCCCCCCCCCTCCCCACACGTGCCCTCCCGCCCCCGGGTTGTGCGTAATGAGAGGCAAGGGGGCGGGAGTGTTAAAGGAGAAAGTGGTTACCTCCCCCCCCCCCCTGTCACGACCACTATCCCGGACTGAACTGGGTTAGTCGTGAGTGTTTTCACTTGGGGGCCAAGGGCGTTGGACGCCTTCACTTCTCATCCTTTACCCCCGATCTGGTCCTTTAAACTTCTCATCCTCCAACACTTTCTCAACCTTCACCCCTTTCACTTTCGTAGCCCTGTTTAGCTCGGGAGTTCTCGGGAAGGTTTCCAGTGGAGCGAGAAACCGACTTTCCGGGCCTTCTATCGATATCCGATAGTAAACACGCGGTTAATAGCTTACCATTTCAAATCAAATAGATAAAGGAAATTTTCAGTGTAACAGTTGACAACCATCTCAACGAAGAAAACATGAACCTACTCAGTTCGGTGGACAGTATAACTCCCTTATTTACCGTAATTTACAAGGATCACCTTACCAAGTGATGGGGTTGAGTTTTGTGGGTTCCAGTGACCAAAATACGTTGAATGCGTACCCGAGCTTTCTTCAGAATTGGACTTAGGAAGCCACAAAATTACATAAAATGTGTTTATATTTGGGATAGTGGTCTAAATTGGTCATAAAACGTTCGAACAGTGAAAATGTTTTTCGTAGATTACGAAAACAACATTTTCCTTTAATAAAAACAATTATTGGAATAACGATCGGCATTTTGAAAAGTAAAAACAAGGTGGAAATCAACATTTTTTAATAGATCAGTTGAGAGTAAATATTTCTCGTGAGAAACGGCTGCACAAAATCGGGATTTATGAGGTTAAAAATTTCTAAAAAAAATCTAATTGTAAAAAGACCAAGAACGTGTAAAAATTACTTAAAATACAATTACATTCTCCCGGTAAATCATGATGTAAATTGTGCTGCTTCCCAGTTACTGGTGTCTAATGTGGTTGCGTTGTACATACCCCATGATAATAATGTATTATAATTACGTTATTTCCGTCATTAAGGCCGATTTGGAAAAAGAGGAAAATAATTTTGCTGCTACTTAAAGAGCAGGGGAGAACATGTGGTCTGTGTTTGGACACCTGTTGTTCCACTTCCACATAGGCCAGTTTTACAAGTACTGTTTTTAAATAGAAAGCTCAAAAAATACGGATTTTGGACAGTCTTTTCTATAAAAATATTATTTTCAACTGTGTTATTCAAATATGGCCATTTTTACTGTGTTTTAACTTTGAATTATCAACTTTACACCAGTAAGTGTTTTTTATTGAAGTGAGCTGTCGTTTGTAAGGGTTGAGAGTATTTTAAGAATAATCTACAACAACAAAAAATAAATAATAATAGTAAACAAGAACAACACAAATAACAAACAAACAACAAATAACCAATTCTCTATCCGAATGTCGAAAAAACTTGATTAGGAAAGTCGTTGGAAATTCGTCCACAATGCCCAAATTTAAACGCCTTCATATAATTTTGAGGGCTTCTAAAGCCCATTTTGTGGAAAACTTGGACGTATTTCTATATTTTGGTGAATAAAACCCATACAAAAAAAGTTTGAGGACAATACTCGACCCCATCACTGAAAGATGTTATACGAATGGAATTAGTCTAAAACCAAAGTTCAAGGCAGAATGGTTGAATGCAAACGAAACTGGTAATTTGGTAGTAAACTGGTAGTTTGGGAATGGTAATGAATTCACTGTACAATGCTCGTTGGATAATCGCACTGTCATTTCGTTATTTGAATGATAGTTCTTTTTGGCAAGACTTCTAGGCACTTGAGATCTTGGTGTGCTAATTGATCAAGAACTTTCATTTAGTGAAATCTAGGAATTTCAGGGTCCCTGAGCTTTGAAGTCCTTAGGATTCCCCACGACTTCACATTATGATTGCCATTGTGGCACTATGCATCACAATGTGTGAAATGCACAGAAAAGTTTTGTAAAGTGTGCAGAGGAAGTTTTTGAGATTCCTGGCCTACAATCTCAAGGTCACAAAATGGGAGCGGTTTTGGAGGTTTTGAGCTTATAACTAACTGACCGCTATTACAACTTGGAATAATCAACTGCCGAGTAAAATTTCTCAATAATAGTCTCCTAAATTTTGAAAAATAAGAAAAAAAAGAAATAAGAAGTTGTAAGAACGAAATTTAAGGAAAAATTAAATTGTAATGCAATAGACAAAGACAAATTTGAAAATAATTTAAAATGATAAAATAAAACGTACTTTGGCATCGTAACGATACGAATGAACAAATTTAACCAAGTATTCTCTACTATTTCTTTTGCTAATCATTCGTAATTATAATTAAATAACCTCCCTTTCTTCTTTCTCATTCTCTTTCATATTTCCCTTGCTTCCTTGACAATATTTGCGCATTTCTATTACAGAGAAATCTACAACTGGGTGCTTATAGAGGAATCAGTTCTTCAGGACTGTGTATAGAAGGATAAGAATTCCATGCCCCTCTGAGGAAATAGTTCAACAAGTGTACGAAACTTCAGCTTTCAACTGAAAGTTCTGCTTGTCTGAAAGTAGAAGTAAATCACTCCTGTAAAGGTGAGATGTTATTTCACATTCCTAAGACTTATTACGTGATAAAGCTCTGAGGCATGGCTGCTGTAAACTTCGGACGACGGCTATTAGAGCCGGTTCCTGGTTTTGGGGCACGCAGTTTGGCAAATCGCCGAGACTTGCATGGGTGGACCACGTCCAAGGAACGAATACGAGGGAAAGAACAAAGATGACCACAGAAGATGAGGAATACTTCGAGAGTACCGAATGTCACGGACGACTTGAAGGACACTACCACTGACCTGTCAAGAATGGAAGGTAATGATTGGAAGACCTGAGTTATGAGCCGGGTGGCCTGGAGAGCTGTAGGGTAAAGTACCTAGGCCAAATCGACGAATGTTCCGAATGCTAAAAAGAAAAATATGCACAAAATAAATGGGAAAAACTATTTGGTTAATATTTTGACACATTTGTTTTTTGAAGCCGATATTCTAAACAATCAAGAACTTTCAATTCGATTAGCTAGATTCAACATTTCCTTGGCGGTGACGAAAGATTAGTGTTACTGTGGTAGCAAATATTGTCATCTTCCAAATGAAGCTAGCTATATATAATCGTATAGGTTTTTCTAATTAAATTCACAGTTTTCCATATTGATTTAACGGTTTTCCATATCGATGTAATGGTTTCAAAAATTATATTGACGGTTTTCCATTTCAAAATAACGTCTTTAAATAGATTTGACCATCTACGTACAACTAGACGGATTGCAGTAGTTCAGCAAGTAATTACGTGATCTCGGATTAAGTAGTCACTTCACATACGAGTACAACCACTAGTCAAGTTTTCTGTGAGTTTCTTACAGAACTGCGCATCAAAATCCAAGGTGAACATAAAGAAGCTTTTTTTCAAGGATATTTCGAAAATCCACAAATTTGCGGAAGTAACAAATTTGATCCGAACCACAAATTTGGACATCTATTACCGTCCCACTCCCCCCCTTAACCCGTAGAAGGTGTTCTCGAAAATTAAAAATGTCCGAAATTTGTTACCCAAGCCTCAAGTACATTCTTTGTCGGATTCAATCGCTGAAGGGAACCCCTTCACCACTATCTTATCACCCCCCAGTGGTCACTTATCATTGAGTACCTGTTAACAGTTGCTCTCTTTGTTATTTACATCTTTTGTATTGGGTTAGTTGTGGATAAATGTATTATATATTCGCGACATATTTCTGTTACAATTCTTGACTGTACATTGCCATTCTATAGTGTACAATCAATTTTCTTTGAATTTTCTCCCGATAACACGGATTGATGATGATTTTTTATAGCCTACAAAACCGTTAATTTGAAATGCAAAACAGTTAATTTAATTTTAAAACCCGTCAATTCGGTTCGGAAAACCGTTAATTCAATTTGGAAATGCTATATAAGCAAGCAAAATGTCACAATTTGAACAACGAAGAATAATTTTCATATTTAGGTTAAATAATAGGTTCTAAATTTGAAAATCAATTTCGAAAAAAAGGTGAAGCTTGTGCAAGGGCAAAATATGCCTTAAACAGCGTTAAATGATTAATATTTGGAAATTTAGTTGAAATCGGAATAAAACAGTTGAAGTCAAGGATTTGAGTTCGAGCGTGCGCCCTGACGAAATCGAGAGTGTCCCCGATGGGCTGCCTTATGAATGATTTCTTTCCTGAAGCTACTGATATTTTATACGGAGTCTGTAGTTATTATATTGTTGCTGTTTTATGGTATGTATTTATACGAACAAGTACCCAACTATGGCAATATTAGACGAAAAAAGGGAAAATGAATTATACAACTTAGCTGGGCTAAAAAAATAAAAACGGAGTAGGATAGAACGTTGTCTATATTTCCACGAAAGTAAAGAGTTACACTGTTAAATCGATTTCGACGGTTAGGTCGTCATCAGTAACAAACATGAACTGTTCATCATGATGACACTTTATCAAAATGACAACGAGTTTTTATTTGAAATCAAACTTCGTCGTGAGTGACTTAGTCTGTGTTAGCTGGGCTTTTCTAGGACGACCCACTCACCTATTAACCTAGGCAACTGGTAGTAATATTGAGATTTGTATTTCCCTAGACCTTGAAAATAGTTACACACTTTATCAAAAATGGAGAAAATCAAAGATTTTATGACAACCTCAAGGAGCCTACCTCCCATTTCGTAAATATCAGTTAGAAACTTCATAACTTTATTTTTTATTTATTTATTTTTATTAATATTGCATTTATTTAATAATATAACAGACATTTATAAATTACATCGCATTTACCAAATGCAACAACCCCAAAAAGAAAAGTTTTTATAAATATTCTTCAAAAATTCACTAAAGCCTTGGAAATTTTGCTCATCAGGTCATGCTGCATGAAAGCTGTGGGTGGTGACTATTATAAAGTTGTTACCTCAATACCAAACGTCTCGAGATGGCGAGCGAAGAGAGAGCGTTCGATAGAGTGAAAGTGCATCGAAAGTGCATTTTTACTGTAATCTAGTGACGTCACAGCGGGTGCAACTTTACCAAAGTTATGACGGGTTCGCCCATTACGCTGAGCCGTAAAAAAAGTAAAAAGTATACGATTTTTCCCCGTCGTTTCGCGAGAGTTACAAAGCTTTTCCTTCAAAGTTAATGTGGCGAACTGAGTGTATGTGTGGCTTTCTCCGGTTGTGGTTCTATAACTTTTTCTTACTCCATTTATTCGGAATTTCTACGCCCGTTCGTGTCAATATTGTGAGCATGAAAGTTGTGGTGGTTCGTTCGAATAAATTACCAAACTATTTGCCAGACAACAAAAAATTGGAAAAGATTAGCAATGGGGAAGTATGTACCCAATGAAGTGTAAGACACGATGTCGGTGATCAATTTTGTTCATGCATTTCCACTATCTGTTATAACATTTCGAAGCAGGATTTTTCAAACCTATTTCAGAACTCTGTATTGGTGGAAGGAGTAATTCAAACCAATGTGACATTTTGTATAGAAAGCAAAAACTTCTAATTAGAAAAAAATAGTGCAAAACACTATAATATAAGGAAATACAGGAGATCTTATGAGAACTGATGCGATGCATGAGTCTGTGCACCTCTCTCGGCCACGTAATAACTGCGCTCCTGTAAAACGACTGGAAGATAATCTTCATTTTACATTTCACTAGAAAATGCAGCTTGAAACAAGGGGTTTTGTGTGTTTTCAAAATAAGTGGTGGATATTGATTAGTTAAATACCTATGTTGAAAAACAAAAACCGAAACAAATTTTCAAATTGGTTTGAAAAGCTTTTACCTAGAATCGCAAAGCTTTCAGTTTGGTTTCCAAAGTTCTGAATTAGGTTTCGAAGGTTTCGAGTTGATTTCGAAAAGACCCGTTGCATGATTACTGAACTTCTGCCTGAACTGACTGAACCTGATGATGTAGCTAGGAATGAGCGAATTAAGAGTCTATCATCGACAAAAGAGTCAATTCCGTCACCATGGTATGAGCTCCAATTTATGAGCGACTTTTCCGCATTCCAAGACTGCTGATGAATGAGGGCGGCTAACTCCTGTCTTGATCCTGGTTACGCAGGCCTAGATCGAGACCAACTTGGATGTTCGCGCGGGCGGGGGTCGGATCTTCTACGACTTCCCCTGTCACGATGTTGCCAGCATCTTGTGATTTGTGAATCTTCCTTGACTGTTGCAATGTTGTCGGTGGAGGAATCATTGTCATCATTCGCTGAGTCTACTGTGATTCCCAAGTTCCTACGAATGGCAACTGTTCAACTTCAGGAAGAGCATGGCTCTTATCTCAAAATATAAGCGTGGCTTAAGAACTTGCACAACTGACAAACAGAATCTCCATTGGAACAGCGTTGAAAATGTAGAACTTTGTTGTCCTGGTTTAACAGGAAGTTCGCATGAGTATCAGGCATGTTCAATGCATTGTCTCTGATGAGATGTTTTATGAATTTTTTGTTGTAGATCGTATGGATCGATCGGAACAAAAGATTTGTCTACGTTTTGGAAAATGCATTTTCTATTTTCATGATTTTAAATCAATATAAAAGTGTTGATTATTATTTTACTGACTTTACTTAAATAATGTAATAATTTATGTTCGCAAGGTTCAGCACCTCTAAACTGTTTGTTACAATTATTTTTAGCATGATGTTGTAATGTGTTTTTCTTCTTCTTATTATTATTTTACTGGGATTGGAGGATTCGCTATGTAGACCAGATAGAAGAGTAGCTATGTGGTAGGAAAATAAATCCCAACGAGCAAACTTTTGATACAGAATTGATAATTGTCCAACAGCATGTAAGAAATGAGTAAGTCCCTCCATTACGAATGGCGACGCCCATTTTTTTAGGGGGGCCGCAAAAAATTAGACAGAGCTCCCACATGAAAAAGAAGAATTGGGGAATAAAAAATAAAAATCTTCCGCTTCAGAAAGAGATTTCACGAGAGGTGTATGGCGGGCGAGAATAAAACGAAAACCGCGGGGCGTCCTTGAAAAGTAACCTTGTCCTCCAAAGCCGGCATCCCGACATTCAAATCCGCGAGGCTCCCTCTGCCTTGTGCGCATGTGCGAAATAAAACTATGACCCACGGATTCCGACCCGTTGTCCTCACTAAGGAAATTACGACTCAAAAGTTGTCATTTTATCGAGTTTATTAAGGTGAACCAGTCTTGGGAATCGACGCACAACAAACTTTACCTGCAGACGGAGTCAATCCCATGGTAGATATAGGAGTTGGGAGGTTGTTGGGAAAAACTGAGTTATTACAAAGATTTTTACAATTTCGAAGTTGAACATTTCTTGTTTACTGGGTACACCAACTCGTAATACGGTTTCGAAGTGACAAGCGTCTTCTCTAAGAGTGCTATCGAATTTCACTCCTTTAACCAATCTAAAGCCAGAGCTTTACAACTCGTTCCATCTTCACCACAACTATTCATTAGTTTTACTTCTTCATTGCAGGAGATACGGGCTTTTAAGTTCAGAAAGGAAATTGCTGGTGGATATCAACCCATCCAAAACTAGGAATATCATGTTGATGCTCTGCTGTAAGCAGCAGCTCATCTAGCAGATTTGCAACCTGGCCAGATGAAGGTAATTAGCGAGCTGTAAGGCACATGAGGTCTGCAACTGAGCAGACATGAGCGTTCTCCCCTTTTATGATACTGGAATGGACTAGCAACGCGACGCGTAGTGCGGTACGGGTTGGAAAAAAACTACTTGGCGACATCGATGGAAAAGATTTTTTACCTCATAAACTGTGTTTTCTGAGCTCAACGCCCAACTTGTTTTTTCCTCACTCTGATGATCATAACATCTTACTCGTCAGAGCGTACCTGACGTTGAAACTGTTGGTCACTTTTCCAAGCCCTGAAGGAAGCCCGGGCCTCCTTGAGAGCTATGAACCCTCAATGTATGAGTACATGATTCATCCACTAAAATGATTGAAAACAGGTATCCTGTATTGAGTTTGTGCTCCTAGGACTACTACCGTAACGTATGATTCAACCATTACATTTATTGAAAAAATGTATTCTATCTTGATCATACACTCCTAAGAATACGACCAAAATATTCAAATATTAAATGTTCTGATATCAAAACGTATTGTTCTAAAAGCCCTGCACTCTTCACCAGAGATTATTCTGTTCCCATTAACATATTACGATACTAATTTTACGAATAAACTAACTACTATTTCTTTAGATTTCAATGAAATTTCCGTGGAATGATTAACTTATGCCCGAGGCAATGCGAAGTGAATTTCTTAAGAGTCGATTTCTTTGATCTATCGGTCCGGTCTTGCTCTAACTCGATGGGTGGTTGTGTAAAGGTTTTTTCCCCAATTTAATTTGATCACGATTAGTTCAACTATTGCTGTTGTACTCCTCTTCATCGAGAGAAATGAACCGGTTTTGTTGAAATATTCAGGCATTATGTGGGATAACTCTTAAACAATCCGTCGGATGGATAGTAGTTTGTACGGATGAGCAACCATGAATTTATCGACACGTTGATTTTGCAAAAGCATCGAATTTCGTTGAAATTTGACGTTCCAGATAATCAGGGATTACTCCGGTTAGCTCTTAGCTGGTTGTTTAAATACTATTGGATTGATGATAGGGTAAAAACCAACATGAATGATAGCCGCAAATAGCATCTCAGCATATTTATTACAGAATATATTTGTGTCCTTATGTTTACATATTCATTTTATAATAGTGTCCACTCTCCTGTAAAATTATGAAAAATGCACTATTTCCTAGGATTGATATGATGAACATAAATCTTAGCGTTCCGGACGACAAAACAAACACAATCAAACAACTACATCAAACGTTTTTACACGACTTTTAATGCAAATTAAGCATACCTGTTTATGAAATATATATAAAATAAATCAAATAGAAAACGAAGAAATTACAAGAATAGCTGACGAGATATGTGTTTTGCCAACGTTCCCATGCATTCACAGTATTTACCATTTAACGTATAGCCTGCCGGAATCCACATATTCTGAAACATTACTAGCAGCCCACGCTTTGCTGAGAACCACAGTGGTCCCAATCCTCACTTGATAATGAGTTCCCAAATCGGCGAGATCACAGTTTGATATTCGAATTTCTGGATGTTAGTAATTATTAACATCAATCATCAACGTTTTGTAGCATTGCCCTGAAGAGAATTTAACTATCTTTAGCAATTTTTTTTTTCAAAATTTTAGCTGGTTTTTATTGAAAATGAAACTATTTAGTAGTGATTCTTTCGGGGATTATTTGAAATTTCAACAATTTATGAGTAAGCTCGTTGAGACTGTTGAAGGCCTAAAAACCGATTTCCTTGGAAAATTAGGGAAAATCTTATTTTTCATTATTTTTTAATATTTTCCAATAATTTCCCTTTTTTTAGATTAGCTAGATCCAACGTGAGTTTCAGTAGTTGCGACAAGCGGTGCAAGGTATTAGTCATTTTAACCGGGGGAATTCGTTCGACATTGAGGACGAAGGCTGTCCAGAACTGCCGAAAAATGGCCGACGGATTTCAATAGCCCACGCCTCCACAACGGCAACTTATATAACTCGCCAAGGTGACTTCAATTATTCCCGTTTGGCGAATCAACAAGGACTATCTGATAGCACCTGACCTTAGCTCAATCTTCCCAAATGGGCGAGATTGCCACCCCCCTTCCTCCCCATCGCCACCACTACCGTCACACGGATGAGTCCGCAAACACTTTCGGACTAATAAACACGTTTACCACCAGCCATATAACCCACTTCTGCTCTCCCACAGTTACCTTCACAAAATTGTATACGTTGGCCTGAATTTGGGAATTCTTCCTCTTTTTTATTACGACCAAGATTCTCCACCAAAAGAACTTTGTCATTGTTTAAATTATAACGTGAAGCCGTTCTCCCTTTTCACCATTTGTCTACTATTGGATCCTGTGTGGATATTGAATGGAAATCGTGGCAGAAAAATAACCCCTGCTAAAACCCGCACCAGCAGGAAAACTCTCAGGATGGAGATTTCGGCCATCGAGGAGGCTCAGCTTTTGGTGAGGAGGTTGAGTTCTTTAATTAATTTTTCTCTTTGAATAGAACTCATTGGGGTTTGTAGGGTTCAAATCCGCGACGGGTGAGTGCGCGGAACTCCAAAATTATGTTGGATGTTGCTTCCTCTCACAGTCTACATAGAGATGAAATTTGTGAGACCCCTAAGCGGTGTAGATGAAATTATGGGGCTACAATTATTTGGGCAACCATTGTTTTGAGTTCCTTACGGTTTTTTTCTTACTAAATAGCCCTTCAATAATGTTGGGGTTTTGTTCAGCTACCATGAGTTTACTCTTTACGAGTACCTCAATACTCAGCCATCTTCTGGTGGTTTGCTGGTTGACCCGTGACCCACAAATGCTGACATGTGTGATCCAGATATTCTGAGATCCACAGTGGTCTTCCCGAATGGGCGAGATAGCCAACTTACCCCGACCCATCGCCTATCATTGATTGGTTATCTTAGCCCATTTTGACTCTGCTTACATTTTATGTGTGACCATTTACTGGGTGGTAAGACGAATTCATTGATTCTGCCTATTTTCTATTAACATCTTGATAGAAGAAATTTATCTATTAACATCCTTTTGTTAGAGGAAATTTATCTGTGTTTACGTAATGATGTGAAGTTACTCGTTATTCTCACTGTGATTTGGGACCATTTGTGTGATTTTTCTATGGAAATCGTGGCAGAAAAATAACGCCAGCTGGAACCCATATTGACTGATATGATGTCTGACACAGTGGTCTACACTCAATCTCCTGTGGAGGGTGAATCGCCACCATATCCCGATCTACCATCAGTCATACATTGGATATGTTAGCCCATAAAGCAGCTCTGCTTAGTACTAGATTTTACGTATATCCTGTTGGCAATGAGCCAAATTTGGGATTGTCCCACTTTTCTACCTGCACTTTCAAATTTTATCAAGATTTTTCATTGTTTAAATTATAATGTAATGTTATACGTTATTCGGACATGATGTGTGACCCTCTTAATGCTGATACCCACAATGGGTCTTGACTTAATTTTCCCAAAAATGCAACATAGCAATTTACCAACCTAATATCCCTAGATTACATCAGCCTATGGTTATATTGTCCCTGCTCAACAATAGATTTCACGTATGACCTGTTCATGATATAGCCAATTTCGGAACTCCACTTTTCCACCTCCTCTTTCGTATATTCATTAAGATGATGTGATGTTCGCTTCTCTCCAAATAGTTAAGGAACTAAGGTACATGTCGAAATCCACAATGTCATACAAACGCACAGCATATGGCATACGCTGATGTGTGTTACCGATGATATTCTCATACTCTCTTAACTCAATTTTTCCTAAATATTCAAGGTTGCCACCTTCTCCCTACCTCCTACCAGTCATACATTGGTTATGTAAGCCTACATATCTTTGTCCAGCATTACATTTTTCACATATACTGGTGATCTGGCGACTTTTAGAATTTGATTTTTAAGTGTGGTAGAAAAGAGGCATGCAATTATAGTATTCATCCGGTTTGAACGAGTTTTAATCCACAACAGAAAACATGAGGAGGTTTGAGAACAATTAACATCTGAATATTTGGCGCTTCAACATTAACATCTAACAGTAGTACAGGTGATCGCCATCATATAAGCTTATGTCGAACCTAGGAATTTTGACGTTCGAATGACAGATTTGCTTACTTTCCCTAGGCATCACCATCAGGTAAGTCCCCTATTATCGCGTTTTTAATTGTGTTGACTGCTGACAGCTATTCCAGCGGTCAGAACAACAGTTCGACAGTTTGTCAAAAGTATCACTGTTGCAACCATTTAAAAAAAAAAAAAAAAAAAAAAAATTCGAATAGTGGGTAGTTAATGACCAGAGAAACCTTTTTTGAATGCTACCATCGAAAGTTACATCATTAACGCGTTGGAGTTTCTCTTTGAATTCTAAGAAACTGTACCTAACAAATGATGGTGTTTTCCGGTGATGAACGAACAGACCCAAATTCACTACGTCGTATATTTTATTAGAGTCGATTTCTCTACATTTCTAGAAGCTTCAACGTCTCTTTCTCACTAGCTTTCGATAGAAAGGTGAAAGTTGGATTGGCATAAAGGCTAGAAATGGATTTTTTTTTCAACCCGTGTTATTCTACCGTTTATTATAACTTTCGTATAGGGTGATATTTCTCATCTTGAAGGGCGAATACCACGAGCGCACTTGCAACTTGTGCGAACCGATATGGGACGGACACACTCCCCTATGAGTTTCAAAGCCAGTGGGGTTGTATTAGCTTCGAGCTTGAGAAATTTTAAAATCCCTGTTGTTCTCTTAACTTTTCAGCTTGCATCTGATTTCCATTCAATATTCTAGGCTTATGAGGTCTGAAAGCTACGGGATTTCCCGAAAGTTTCATCGGCTGAAGAACAATTCGAGGCCACTTGTACCTTATACAATTAATTATGAGATGGAGAGACAGATTGATTAATTTTCAGAATATTCAAGGGTGTTGAATTGAAAGGATAGAATGGAACCATTCATGTTTCACGTTAAGTATCACCAAAACTGTTTCTACGATTGAAATCTTAAAAAATCTGTTCTTCCTCCTAAAAATCCGATATTTCAGAAGATAGGATCAGTGTGCCGGGTAGTACCTTTTAAGCACACTAAAGTTCTCAGTTCAAAAAATACACCGCAAAATAAATAATATTAGCTAAACACGCCTTAAAATCGGTAACTGAATAAGATTTTTGTAAAAAGATTATTAACTAGAAAACTGTAACATACAGAAACTTTTGTTCAAAGAAATAGTGGAGAATGTGCTTGAATTTCATTAAGGGTTTCTGAAGAGGATAAGATATGTAGGTAATTCATGCATTATCGGGAGGTCCCTGGTTTTCACATGATCCTACATATAAACGATTCGTTTATAAATCATTTGTAAACCGTTTGTATAAACAAACAAATGGAATAACTCCTTCCACTCACTACCTTTCATAGTGAAATTTCAAACTGAAATGAGCTCCTAAAATAGACAGAACTATTAATCGAACTAACAAATAGAACCAAAGTGGGCTGTAACGCAGTGAATATATAACGATTTCTTACTATTACCTCATCCCCCATTCACCCTCTTCCATGGATGTGTATTTCAAAACTAGAAAAAAGTTCTTAGTCGAAAAAAAAGGAAACCAGTATGAGCTGGAGATAACAAAACTGTAACGGTTACAGAACTTGTAACATTATTCGTAACGTTATTCGCGATTAACCCCTCCATTGAACCTTTTCATAATTAAATTTGAAAGATCTGAAATATGTCTCAAAAGTAGGCCAAAGTTTCTCATTGAAGGAAAAAATATGCAAGAGAATCGGCAGTACAACTGATATGAGCCGCGCTTGAATGGGTTGTCTATTATCCCTCCATCCCCCTAGATAGCTAGAGTAAAATCAAGACCAAAAATAAAAAAACTTGAAAATGGGTGGGGTACAGTTGTAGGCTGTGCAGCGTGGACAAAATTTGTCATACTCTCAAAGACACACATTTTTCACAATTCGGTGTTAGAATGGTTGCTGATGATTTGTATTAAGATATTTTTGGCTCAGGCCCTCCCTCCAACCCAGTCATTTCTAAGCTCATTTCTAAAGTCATTTCTGAAGCTTTGCTGAACTGAAGAAAAAGTTGTTAATAATCCTGAACTTTTCTTCTGTGGCAGTATTATTTAGAGATAATTTTTTGCCCTCAAATATGATATTTCGAAACTGTCATACCCTTGAAACATCGTCCGATAAATTTGCTCTAATGTCATGTGAAATTTAAAAAATGTGCACGAATTGCTGCTTGTCTGTATTTTTTCTAAATCAGTCTGAATACCATTTTCAGTAGTATTTTTGCCTTTCTGAATACACTGTGCCTATCTAAATAAGGAGAGAATCGGACGAGAATAATGATCAGAGAGGAGTAATTGGGATTAGAGGCCGCTAAAATGAATATTTTGACTCCCCCATATTTATGAGGTGAGAGTTCCAAGGAGCCTGCAAAAACGCGGTGACGAGGTGATGAGTTCGGGTTTTGACCTCAGTCGACTGTTTGAATAGGAATATGGGTGGATCCGCGTATCACCATACTCAACTCGCGGAAGAGGACGCAAGGCCGCGAAACACAAGGTTGAGCCAACCTTTACAACCCGCTAGGTCAAACGATAATTTTATTCCGGTGATAGCTCAGTTTTTGTTCATGATTGATATCACTGATTAATTTAACATGTTTAAAATTATAACAACTCTCAAGTTGAATATTAATACAAATTAATTATCCTAGCTGAATTTCTAATAATTTTAACTAAATTGCCACCTCATTATTGTTTCGGAGTATATCTACAAATATGTTGCGGAAGTAAAGTTTTCCGTTCTGTAGTTCGTTCCTCGTTTGTTATCCACAAACATAATTTTAACATTTTTCAGACGAGTTTTGGACATTTTCCCAGAACGTAGGTTTTGGTGTCAGTTTCATTGTTCACAAATTAATACTTATTAATGTAATTCATTAATATTATTAATCCGTCAAGCATAATTTTCTAAGGGCCTAGTGGTCCCAACACGCTCTAGTTCAGAGGATGTCGGGCAAAGACAGTTCAACTAACTATCCATTACGAATATGAAATTTTCAATGTGGATAATCAATCCTTTATCAATTTGACCCCAAATATACATATATTATATATAATATATGATTTTGTTTTTAAAAAAGGAGCAGCATTTAATTTTTTTTAAAAAAAGGAGCAGCATTTAATTTTTTCGGTTAATTTAGCTATTTTTTATTGAATGCGTTCTCGTTCGGCGACCTGTTGATTTTTTTTGGTTTTCCCCTTTTTTTATTTTCCCTTTTTTTATTTTTCCTTTTTTTATTTTGAGTAGAAAAGTTCCTTTCTTCAATCCCCTTGTACTAATCTTTTCCCCCGGCCCCATCCTAACCCTCCCCTCACCCTCCTAGAAGCCACCGCGATCGCGCGTGTATTACCACCTTGGCGTCGCTCATGGGCATACAAACTGGTGCTCCAACAACAACAAGACCAGCTGACGGCTTGGAGGAGGGATTTTCCTGTTATCCCGGCATTCACCTGATGACGACTTGTTCGAAACGTTGTGGTAAATTTTCCCTTAAGTTCCTTTGTTGAACCCCCGTTTAAATTGTCAATTTATATAGCTCGTTTATGAGCAAGTTTCCCAGTTTCGGTACGTCCAGCACTGTAGTGCCGTTCGCTACGAATGGTGTGGTTTCCTTCCGTGTTCCTTCCCGCTTTCCCCGTCTCCCTTCCCCGCTTTTCTACTCGTTTTTAGTTTTAGTTTTAGTTTTGTTGTTTTTTTAATTTTCTTGATTTGTTGCTGTGATTCTTGGGGTATTTGTGAGTGTCGGCGTGTGGTTTACTGGTGACGTGATTATGGAGAATCTGCAGGCTCCCCACTTGGATCCGTGTGAGTATTGGCATGGTCAGTTGGCTTATTTTGCTCGACGGGTTGCCCAGTGCACTAGCCATATCCAGTTTTTGTCGTCATGTGTTGAAATGGGAGTACCTCCTAAGGGGCTGTCAATGAAAACGCCAGTGTCGGCTATGCCACCCGAGTTGAGAAAGGATGTCACCCTGTTTGGTTACGTGTCGTCAATGAGGCTGACGGACCTTACCCTTCAATTATACTGGCGATTGAGAGACCGTTGTGTGCATACCGGGCTGTTACCCCTCGTTAGAATATTGTGGCTGATTCCTGGGCAGCGAGCGCGTGTCTCACGCACACTTGATGACGTCATAAGAGATTTGGATGGCAAACTGCGTCGAAATCGTCGGAAACTCTCAGAGCTTTTTTGTAGCTACCTGCGCGCTGGGGTTTCGTTGCCAATTGCCCGCTCTCTCACTAATTGGGACTCAGTTTTCCCCGCTTCTCGTCCGGCACACTTCCCGGAGGCTCGCCCGGGTCCACGTCGTCCACCGCCTGGATTTGAGCCGGACGCTTTGGCCCGTGGTTTTGCCATGGGTACTGAGGACCGCGACCTGGCTCGGGAGGAGGGTGAGAACCCTGCACCGGTTGTTAACCATGCGCCAGAGATATGCAACCTCTCCTCTCGTGTACTCACTGCAACGGAGCTTTCCAGCTTCACGAGGATATTCAGGTATTCTGCAGAAAGTTAAGACTAAAATACTACTGGGAAGTGATAGCGTCGGAGAACCCTGCTGCATCTACACCTACTAACACACTTCACCCCTCACTAGAAAAATTTAAAGCACCCTCCGAATTTGACCCTCCACATTTCCCACCCTCGCACCCTTTAGAACAATTCATTTCCCAACTCGTACACAAAACTTCACAATTAACCTTCCTCAATTCACTGACTCCGAAAGATAACATGACGGCAGAAGAACATAGAGCCCTAAACACTATCAAACGGGACGAACAAATAAAAATCATGCCAGCTGACAAAGGATCTACGGTGGTTGTGATGAACACAATTGATTATCAGAGAGAGGCACTTCTACAGCTCTCTGATGAGCGATTTTATAAGGAACTGAACACTGACCCTGCACAAACATTTTTAAAGGAAATTAAAACATTCATAAAACAAAACAAACAAACAGAAAATTTATCTGCGGCAGATGTTCAAGGATTGGTCCCGGACAACCCTCGGTGCTCTGAATTCTATATCTTTCCGAAGATCCATAAGGAATATTCTCTTCCAGACCGCTTACCTCCAGGGCGACCAATCGTGGCGAGCTTTGGCTGTATCACAGAGAGACTGTCAGCATATGTTGATTATAACCTACAGCCTCTCGTGAAAAACCAGCCATCTTATGTGAAAGATACCAATCACTTTTTGGGGATTCTCCACGAACTGCAATTACCAACAGAGAATGAACATCCAATGATGCTGGTATCAGTTGATGTGTGCTCTTTGTACACGGAAATCCCGCATGAACAAGGATTGGCAGCGATGACACATTTTTTAAATTTGAGAGAACCACCACACAATCCATCAACATCATTTATAAAAGGTTTGGCAAATTTCGTTCTAACTAAAAATGTGTTTAAATTTGAAGACAAGCTTTTCCTCCAACAACATGGCACTGCCATGGGTACAAGAATGGCGCCATCATATGCAAATTTGTTCATGGCCCATTTAGAGCAAAATTTTCTCTCATCACGCACACTTCAGCCTATAATTTGGAAGCGATTCATTGATGACATATTTTTTATTTGGACTCATGGGGAAGAAACGCTAGAGGAATTCCTAAGGGATTTAAATTCACAATTTTCAGTCAAATTTACATGGACACACTCGACTTCAGAAGCCACATTCCTCGATGTGAACATCAAATTAACAGATGGTAGACTCGCCACCTCAGTACACACAAAAGCCACAAACAAGCAATTATATTTACATTACGACAGCTGCCACCCTCGCCACACAAAACATTCCATTCCAAGAGCACTTTCACTAAGGGGTCATCGCATTTGTAGTGAGACACGTGACAGAGAAGCGTACCTGAAAAACTTGGAGAACAAGCTGCTGACAAGAGGATACCCTACAAAAGTGGTTAAACAAAAAATTATCCCTTCTCACGTTGAACACCATCCTACACCACGAAACACGAAGGATAAAGTTCTCCTGACAACCACATTCTTTTTCGGCATTGAGAAGATGAACCAAATTCTAAAATATCTCTACCCACTCCTCTCGGCTAATTCGACCACAAAAAAAGTTTTCCCAGAAGTACCGTCAATGTCCTATCGACAGGCCTCGTCAATCGGAGACATTTTGTCTCATAGACGATCGGAGAGAGCAACACCACCTGCAAGAGGTCTACACCCTTGTGGCAAGAGACGGTGTAAAGTTTGCCCCATAGTTGTCGAGGACGAGCTGTTCTCATCGGCCAACAACCCCAACTCGTACAGATGCAAAGGATCGGCTGAATGCCAAACACCAATGTGTGTGTACGAGTTGACATGTAAGAAATGTCCTGCATTTTACGTTGGCAAGGCTGAGACAGCTCTAAATCTCAGGGTCAACAACCACAGGGCATCAGTTGTCGGGAGGAACGCCGATTTGCCTGTGAGCCGTCATGCCACAGCCCATGGCGAAACATTCGATGAGTGTTTTGGCATCAAAATTCTCAAGAAAATGAAACCTGAAGAAAACAAAATTATGCTGCTTCACTCGGAGAAAGCACATAGCAATGTGTTGGGTGCGTACGATCCTCCAGGACTGAATATTAAACTTTAGCAAGGCAACATTTCTCCACGCAAAACAATCTCTCCACATCAACGTCAAAATTTCCCATTACAGTTATTTTTCTCGTACTTTGAAAAAGGCTAAAAGCCGAAATATAAGAATTAGTATTGTGATGTGAATTGTTGTTGCTAAAAAAATTTTGTACATTTATAAATGCTCAGTAGAGCCACTTCTTTATATTGAATAATATATATATATATATTTATATATAAACGAAAATTTAGGAATCAAAACAGTTATTAATACATGACTCACGAGTAAACGTTTCGCAGTGAAGCTTCATCGGTATATATATATAAATTTTCTTTCACTGAGCATGCGCAAAACAACTAAACGCCATTTTCCATCACCATCACGTTTAGATGGTTCGAAGGCAATATTGTATGAAAAGCCAGGAAGTTCCTCCTATCCTATATGAGTTTAATTACGATCATATTAATTACCTACATCGAATCCTTGTAACAAATACGATTTCACCCGATTTCGATAAAAATTTCTGGCAGCGCATGCTTTTTATTCAACTTCAGCTCTGGCATATTCTTACGCTTGTGCCTTTGAGTATCTCAAAAGAGAGACAACGAAAATCGCCTCAACGATCTGATCGCCCCGTTCTCGATCTCATTGAACTTTATGGATTACTGAAGATACTCCTGAGGATTGCTGATTGCTACGTAAGCCGAGCTGCTATGAGAAAACCAGTTAGGGTAGGCGGAATTAGGCACATATAATCTGAACTTAATAACTGGTATTGTGGAGGCAAGATATTATTCTATCAGCAAGGCGTCCTCGGATAGCTGTATCTAATGCACTCTTAGAGATAAAAGGAGCCATTTCACTTCTCCACAGTTGATGCTGTCGAATTTGACAATGTGGCCTCGTCACTTCGTCTTGGATTCCTCTCAAACTTGACGTTTAGCCTTCAGTTTTTCAACTTGTTCTTTCCTAAGTCTAAGAGTAAGAGAAACAGATGAAACATAACAGATGAAATAATAACTTAATAACAGATGAAATCCGTTGAATCCCGCTGAAGAGATCAGGTGGGGTCTCTCCAGTGACAGGTCCCGGACTCATCTCCCGTGATGTGCTCGCTCCTCGCACATGACGGCGGCTCTCATTGAAAGAGAGGGAGATGCCCGTCAAATCGGGAAGACCTGGATACAAGATAATGCGACCCGACCGTTCCCATTCTGCCCTTTGTTGTGACGGGAGTCGGTCGAATCGATCCCCGTCCCCGAGCAGTTTGTCGGTGTCGGGGGAGTGAAAGGAGTTGCAGCCTGTCGCCACTCGCTCCAAACGCGGCAGGGAAAACTTCTTACGACTCAATCTCTCTCTCTCTGTATACCTATGAGTCGTGAAACCTGGGTTGGCGGTTCTAGGATATGACTCTACGCCCCGCACAATCCAGCACTAATGCTTATGACGGTACAAAGTCCGACCCGACCCGTTCAGTTTACTCAATGAGCTTTGTTGGGTGCAAAGCGACTCAAACGTCTCGAATGATACTTACAAATTGGCAGTTGAACTTTATAATCATAGCTCGCTTTGCTCGTTGTAGTGAATGTGGATACTGGAGTGATAGCCGATGTGGATACTTGTAGTTTATAGCCGATACACGGGTTGAAGCTTTCTGATATGCATGAAACGCTATCATAATAATATCTAGGTAAATATTATTCAATATTATTACTGGGGTTTAGTATTCAATATTATTACTGGGGTAAGGAGGTTATTATCAATGAGGAGGAATTCACATATAGACAAGGTTAAATTGAAAAAAATGATTTTTTTACATGACTGGTCCCAGGTGTGTGGTTGTGGCGATGTTAATTTGGCAGCGACATATCTTGTTGAGGGGTTAAAAGCGTGTATTAAACTTGCCTCTAAGGTTATTCCTACACCTTCTTCTTAAATAAAACTAACACCCTGGATTTCGGCGGGTCTAGTGAAATCTATTCATAGAAGGGACTCATTATCAAAGAAGCTAAAAAAACAGCCATTTAACGTTTCCTTAAAAACTCATCTGAATAAATACGACAGCTTACTTAAACAATTAATTAAAAAGGTTAAGAACGATTACTACAGCACCAAGCTTAATGATAAAAATAATACGTCGAAAGAATTTTGGAAAATTTTAAATGAGTTTTTTGGGTAAAACAAGAAAGTCAACTTTACATAAGATGGTGGCTGCAGAGGCTGAGGTAAATGGGATTGACTTGGGGGTTGCCGCAAAGATTGCAGCTAATAAATTCAATGATTTTTTTGTGGAGGTTGGTGAATCCTTGGTTAAGCAGCTTCCAACATTCTCTGGTGACTGTTTTCAGGCCGCTGGTACTTCTGGCCCGAGTTCCAGTTTTCACTTTAAAATGATAACCGAATCAGATCTTCAATCAATGATAAACAGTATGAAAGGTAATTCAGCACCCGGGGATGATGGTATTGGACTGTGGATCATTAAAGATAACTTCGATATTTTAAAGCATTCCCTCATTCACATAATAAATGCCAGTTTAACTACATCTCAGTTTCCTAACATTTTAAAGTTGGCTAAAGTTATTCCCCTGCATAAGGGCGGTTCTGAAGAGGTATACAATAATTTTAGACCAATCTCTTTGCTAAATGTATTATCCAAATTGATCGAAAAGTGGGTAAAGCAACAGTTGTCACAATACCTCACGGAAAAACAGCTCATATCAAAAAATCAGTTTGGTTTTCGTTTGGGGCTGGGTGTGGATGAAGCCTTGTTCACGGTTTCCAGGGACATCACTAAGTTGCTGGATCAAAGACAAAAAGTGATTCTTATTGCGCTGGATCTTGCTAAGGCTTTTGATTCTATTGATCGAAAAAAGCTCATGGATTCTCTGGGAACGATTGGGGTATATGGAGGGGAATTGGAGTGGTTTGAGAATTATTTGTCTGGGCGCAGACAGTACACAGTGGTTGAAGGAGCATCCAGCGATGTGAGGGGGATTGAATGCGGCGTGGTGCAGGGGAGTACTTTGGGGCCCATCCTTTTTTCGATTTTCATTAACGGTATATCAGGGCTGGACACCGGCGGTTCTCTGTACCTCTTCGCAGATGATACAGTCCTCATTTGCAGTGCCAATACGTGGGAGGAATGTTTTTTAAAAGCCAACGAAGGTATGAATATCCTGTATAAGTGGTTGTCGCTTCACTCCTTGAGCCTCAACATAAGTAAAACCAAGTATATGTGTTATTCGCGCTCAAAAAGGGACGAGGTAGACAACCATTCTATATGGTTGCACAAATGTAGTGACCCCACTGTGTGCTCGTATCCTTCACTGGAGCGTGTTCAGAGCATGAGGTACTTGGGCGTATGGTTGGACGATAGTCTGAGATGGGACGTACATGTTTCCTCACTGGTAAAAAAGTTAAAAAAGTTTATTTATGTCTTTTATGCTTTACGTCGTCATCTTCACATCCAGCTGAGAGTTAGTGTATACAGATCGTTGGTACAAAGCACCCTCTCGTTTGGAATCATATCCTGGGGAGGAGCTTCGTCCTCTGTCCTCTGTTCACTGAAAGTAATGCAGCGAGCCATATTAAAAGTACTTTTCCGTAAGCCCCCCAGATTTCCTTCAGATCAGCTTTTTCGCGAGCTACCGGTGTTCTCCCTGGATCAGTTGTATCTAAAGGCTGCCCTATGCTTCTACCACAAACATACCGATTATTTCAGTATCGATCGACAATTGCAATTTTACGCCCTGCGTCCCTCAGTTGTATCCACCTTCCCTACCGTCGTCTCAAATTTAATAACCAGCCAGAGACACATTTATTTCAGCCTCCCCATTCTCTTAAGGAATGTAAACCTAAATTTGCAGTCTCCTACCCAATACTCCCGAAGCCAATATAAAAAACTTATATTCACCTGGTTAATCCAAGTAGGGGCGTGTAATTTGGAACAATTTTTCATAAGCATATACAGACATTAAATTTATTTTTATTATATATATTTATATTTATTTATAATGGGCTTTCGTATTGTATTTCCTGTGAGTAAGGTTAATTTTAATTTTCCGCAATGTAATAGTTGATTTTTTTTTTCTTTGTACACAATTCCAATGATTTTTGACTCCCCCACGCAAAACGGAACGTTGTTCCACAGCGTGGGGTAATTTCCAATATTTAAGAGCGTTTGAGTATACATATATCTTTTAATCTCCTAAGGTATACTTCTGTTGTTTGTTCCATTGTGTAATTTTATGGAAATAAATTCTCGTTCATTCAAATAAGTATTCTTTCACTGGGGTTTATTATTCAATTGGCTTGTGTTCATGATTTGAATCTTACTAAGCTTCGGATTGTGCGTGTTTTACAGGTGATAGAGCGATTATTGAATTTCAGGAGATATCCATAGACCACGTAAATCGGTTCTCAACCATAAACACTTATTTGGATTGATCAGTTGATGATATTTGTGTGCCTCCTCTACATCAGTCTACCTTTGGCTACATCGTTTATATTTGGATTTGGGGAAGTTTTACCGCAATACGAGTGCTAAAGGACTTGATAAATTATAGATGTTTTTATTGTGGGGGGTATTGAGGTTCAATGAAAAAACGCTGCAAATTCTTCCACAGGGGTTTATTATCCAATTGGCTTGCGTTCATGATTTGAATTTCTACTAAGCTTTGGAGTGTGAGTGTTTCACAGGATGGAGCGATTATTGAATTTCAGGAGATATGAATGGAGCACGTAGATCTGTTCTCAACCAAAATACCTATTTGGATTGATCAGTTGATCATATTTGTGTGCCTCCTGAAATTCAATAATCGCTCTATCCTGTGAAACACGCACACTCCAAAGCTTAGTAGAAATTCAAATCATGAATGCAAGCCAGTTGAATAATAAACTCCAGTGAAAGAATTTGCAGCGTTTTTTTTAGTGCTAGAATAAGTTAGTATTAGTTAAACATGTGATCTTAGACACTTGATTTGAAAAATTTTCCCGGGGGTGGAGCCCCGGACCCTCCCTTATTCTCGGCCCTCCCCGAAAATATCACATATATACGCCACTGTTGGAAACCCTGAAACTTGTAAGAAGTGAGTACATGAAAAACGATTAGTTTCTTAAGTGACCAACTGAGCAAAAATGTCAAGCCGAGCAGCATAATTTTTCATTAATGTCTTAACATACAATTTCACGTCATTGGTAACGTTTACACTGGCAGGATTTCTCACCCTGAAATTGAGGTCACCACCGGAAAGTTCTTACGAGTTTGGATTCGATTTCGATCGAGTGATTAATCTCACCTTATGAATTGAACCTGAACACAAGAACGACTTTCAAAGTTTTGTTGAGAAGTCGAAAGCGAATGGTTCAGTTTCACTCTCGCAGGGCCTGAAGAGGACTTGACCGGTTCAGTGCTCGTTGGCTCCGACAGCTGCGGCACACATTCTCACGCCCGTCAGATTGATAATTTCGCCGAATCACAATGCGGTTTTTGCTTTCCAGTATCGCATTTTCATTTTCGCTCTTCTCATTAGCATTGCAAATGAGGGTTCAGATCGCTTTTGATCCAGAAGAAATGTTTGGGTACTTCGTGCAACCAATCTTCATGAGTGAGATGAACAGATGTCTGAAGCTCAGAAGGGGGAACCTGCATTGCTAAGTAACACACAGGGCTCTCAGATCAAGTTATCATATTATACTCAAATGCACTATTTGAAAACTACTGTCTATCAAAAGGAGGATGAACCCTTTTGAAATAAAGCTTTTGATATGTATAGTTATTATCAATAGCTAGTAGTATGTAATTTTTCCCAATTCCGCATACTCGGACTATAAAATTTAGTAGCTGCTCACAGTTATTACAAATCGATATAAATAACTCTAAACTAAATTGCAATTTCGCTATTACATAGTAATTCTAAAATGAGCAGTTTACATTAAAATACTCGACGTCACTCTACTGGTTGAGCTCTGAACTCATTTCTTCCACATTCAATGCTGCAATTTGTAATTAAGCCTCTTTGGGCGCATTATGTACCAGTTGCGAGTAAAAGTTCTGAAGTTGTTCTCGTCAATTGAGTGAACTTTGAAGACAATTAATTTCCATATCAGTTTGATGATAGAACGCCAAACTGCCACACATTGGAGCAGTAGAAAAGAACGCGGCCTATTCTCACATATTGGTTTCCTATTTGTTGAATAATGCGTGATTGTTTGTACCACTGTGCGATTGGTGGAATCATTTTTGGTTCAGAAAGTAAGATTATTTTCTGCGGGTGAATTTTTATGGAGCTGAAACCCATTCCAGCCAATTTTTCTTGCAAAAATACTATAAAATGACTTTTTACTTGCCAAAACTTCGAAAAATGACATTTTTGACAAGTTTTTGGTCCATAGAATATATGCGATTGATGCGATCCGGCTGGGTAGAATTAGGATAAACTAAACCCCAAGTCGAGTCCATGTGTGAAAGACTGGGTTTTTACCCCAATAAAGCCGTTTAAGGCCCATACGACTGGCGGACATTGCAGGCTTGAAATGTAAGGATCTTGAAACGTTTTCGTTTTAGAAACAAATTTTTAGTTTTCGAATAAAAAATCTTATTATTGTAAATAGTCAACGAAAAGTCAATCACCTATGTATGTACATAGATACACATATACCTAATTTGTTTGTACATTGAGACTAATTTCATGATTAATCAATTTTTGACACTAAAATCATGAATTGAGATAATGTTATTTGAATTGATAAGTAACAGAAACATCATTACAATTCACTTGTCTGAACTACATGGATGATTGATGACAATTTAGCCAACGATACTAAAATTATAATCTCTTTGGAATCTTTTAAAACATTCTTTCGGATTACAAATGCGCATTTCGACCTGTTTCTTCAACTTATGATGCTGTAATTGGAATTGCGCCAGGTATGGGGTGAATTGATTAAAAATTCCATCCCTTAGTTCGATCTACTTATCGTGTTCCCCGAATAGCTAGGTCAGCAGGATTTTCCCGCCCCAAATGGGACTCTGGCCACCTTGCTGACTAAGTTTATCAAGGAATAGTTGGGAAATCATTCTCTGAAATATACCAGACAAAATATTATAAAGTTTAGGACCTGAAAGTCGAAGCACGAATATGCAAGAGCTTAATATTGGGCCGGAATGAGCAAATTCAATCAATCTCACATGAAACATATGAATGTTCTAGGTATTTCAATATGCCGCTATTGTATGTCGGAATTTCTAATTATTGATGAAAGGATCGGATTCTGTGCTCTTGAAATTACGGAATCACAAACTTCAGCCCAAAAATACAAATGATTTGAATAAAAAAAAAAAAAAAAAAAAAAAAACGATAGAAAGAAAATAAATGACGTCATATGTGGACGTTGCTGATGTCCCGAAGGCGGACGTGGAGTTGTGGCCGTTCCCCAATGGCTTCATTCTGCTTTATTAACAACAATGTTTTAGGCACACCCAAAATACTCTCATACTGCATCGTTTGGGAAATCTTATAGTTTGAGGGAAATCAAATAAGAGAAATATCTAGTTATATTGCCGCAAACGCAACGGGTGGTTCAAAAAGATGGTGAAATATAGAAAATATTCCAATGATTGTAGAAACAAGTTTCCGACGGAGTTTCGGAAGCAGGTTTGTGAGCCCTGCGGAAGAAGGTAAGATGAGAAAAGAGCGGAAGCCTTGTGAATGAAGGGAAGTGAAGATCGTGAAGCGGAGAGGGCGGAGGCTGAAGGGGGTTCTTGTTGGGCCACGTGCCGGCTGCACCGCCTCGAGATGCTACGTTTTCAATCCGTCGCGATGAAAACATAAAGCAAGTTGGTAAACGTACCGAACTAAAACGATCCACTTCCCCTCGATCAGCAGCACCTTCGCCAGTTGTAGGCTTCCTCTCTAGTTTCTCTTTACGCAACTTAACTTCATGCCAAGTTCAGTTTCTCCCATGTATGGAACGTCGACATTTCTCTTCAGCGAATTAGATTGAGAGGGGGTCAAAGGCATCTACCAAGTGATAACTTCCACCACTCTAATAAATACAATAAATTAAACAGTAGAAGCTTGAGACAACTGATATTAGAAGAAATGGTCTCGAAAAGGGGCTACCGTTTTTATTTTCCCGAGTGACCCTACATTCGCCATTTCCGTCCCATGCTTGTGAATCTAATCCTCTAGTTGATGTTGATGTGAAAAGCATAATATTCGTATGTATTGTAATAATTCTGTATGCAAAAGGTATGAGATCAGTTGATTTAAAATTCCAAATATAGATACAAGTTTAGGATCTCTAGAGTGTGCCTTCATCAGAGCCTTTTGCTTTACTGAAGAAATGTGGGAAGTAAGAACATCAATTTACATAACTTGTAAACTTTCAGGACTTTGGGAGATTTGATTATATCACGAACAATGCGCCACACTCCAGGAATAACAACAAAAGCCGCCAGCCATCACAACACTACCATCCCACTTATTGGTGCACAGTATTCTGCTCTCGCCCTCGTTCCACCACTTCCGAACCCATAACCCTCGTTTGGACCACCCTCTGTCTTTAGACCATCCCCGCAACGAAAAACTTTGTATTGGCTACCGCAGAAACTGTTATTTACATTACCCGTGTAACTATAACTCGTACAATCGTACAATGCAGGTGCTTACATCCTGCATCCCCATCATTACGCCACTCATAAACACCGACCATTCTAGATTAGACCTTCATGATTTCCACAGCTCTATTGCGTTCACATAATATTGAAAATAGAAAAATTACTTTTCTGGAAAAAAAAAAAACGTTTGCCAAGTTGGGTCTGGGACAACCTAGCTTCTGTGGATCCGTAACATGACCCTTAAAATTCTATTAATAATCGTAAAAGGGGAAATGGGAAATTCTCGGGGAGAATTCCCTTAAGTTTGAAATAAATGGGAGATTCTAGAGTAAATGGGTATTCTACGGTTCTATGGTAAATGGGAAATAGCGAATTAAGAGAAACGTGCAATGTTGAAATCCTTCATCGAGCGTGAGCAAAATGTAACAGTAGGTCGAGTGTGATTAAGTTCATTTGGGACCATCCACCTTAACCATCGTCTACCTGAAAATATAATCTCAATCAGTCGAAAAGAGCACAATACGCGAAAGAAACGCTAGACATGTCTATAGCTATACGCTATACTCCTTGTCAAGGAGTCCTTGAAGGCATTGATGTCTTATGAATAACATGTACCTTGCATTTTCGTCCCGTGAATCGTTGGAAGAAGCTTATATTCAATAACTTTCGACATCATCTGTGACATTTCAAAAGATCTATAAGTTACCAGGACGAGGAAGATGTGTGCATACCAAACTTGGGAGACGTTTTTTCTTTATAATGATAGTATACCAGGCCGCAGATCTGATAAGTGGGTTTGTATTTTGAGAAACTGATCCTGGAGGTATCAAAAAATCTCTGAAATTATTTGATATTTTCGCCTTCTTAACGGCACAAAATTCCTTCTTGGGTAATCTAAGATCGACTATGTCACCTATGAGGGCCGTTTTCGTGGTCAATGGATTACAAGAGTCCCTCGGCACTGTAATCAATCTTAATGAAGAAACTCGTGATTCTTTTAGATGAAGAGTTAGATGAAAGTTTTCACGAGCGTTTCATTGTCAGCATTTATAAATTTCCACGTCCTTCACTGAGACTGCTTGGCCGTCCGAGAATGATAATGAACCTTCAGGAGGCCGCTCTTGAAGATCGGTTTCCCCTGGATTCCTGAGATAACTCGTTCTGCCCTACTCATCGCCGACGCCAAAAACAAAAAAGTAAAAGTGGTGGAAAAAAGTGAAGAATGAGTGAAAACGAAAGTAGGGTTTTGAAAGGGAAGACCCCGCTGACCTAGATGCGGCCACATGACTTCAGAGGTACCTACTGGAGAACTCTCTACCTTCACCGCCTCCGTGCGCCTTTCAGGTCTTTGAGGACTCTTTCGTTATTCTTCTCTAACCAGTTCTTTGATCTTCTATTTTCTCAGGTTTTAGGCATCTCCAGGGATCTTTAGAGAACGCCCGCTAATGATGAAACAGTACATAACAGCATATTTACAAGATGACCGACGGTTTTTGGTTTTTGACAAAAGGCGTTGATAAAAATGGCACATTTTAATGTCCGTTCAAAACTGATTCAGTGGATAAGATTTGGTACAAGATTTGGAAAATTAATTCTGACGCTCTCATTCTTTATATACCTACGTTGTGAGCATCAGGGGCCTGGGATTCTTAGCCACTTGGATCGATTCCAACAGCAGGCTTGCTATTCGTTTTTATTGATAATAATATTATCAATATCAAAATTATATTATAATAGTATATTATACTGAAATGATGATTAACTAGGAAGCAAAATTAGGCTTGTTACAATGAGTTCAAATTCGCGCCTGCGCAGTGCCTACTAATGACTCGAATGAATTTCAATTTTCAAGATATTATTAAGCTGTAATCTTCCGAATTAGAACAAAGTTGGAGAACGATTAAAAATATTTAATAGTGAAGCTAATAAAGCAAAATCGCCCCACTATTACTGCTAAATATAGAACAATAAGAGATCGACCCTTATAGTGAAATATTGTCTAGAACGCAGATCAGTGGACTACAGATAATTAGATTAAACGATTGTCTGGATTAAGATCAAATCCTCGGTAAATGGATGATTAGAGAAATTTCATTAGTCCTGTAGTTTCCTTGAAAAGATCCGGACTGCTTATTGGAGTTGGAAGGATGTATATTATTTGCTAGTCAATCATCCGCTTATCTTGGAACAATAAACCGACAAATTTTAAGGGGAGGGGTTTTTTAGGGGGCTTCTGTTTCTTTGATCGATTACAAAGGTTTTTTGTACTGAAAACAATTGAACCAAAATATGCGAATGAATCGGTCTTGTTATCTGTGAGCTACTCCACTGAATCGAAGCTTGGGAGACAAGAGTAATGGATAGTATTGTCATGCTCAGTGGGCTGTCGCCAACCACTCGATCTAGTATCCACCCTCAGTCCTCACGTTACAGACAACCATCCCGTTAATGACAACTCTCCCGTTTTTTCGTCGAATGGATCATTCAATTAATGAAACTAATTTCTGTTCGAAACAAACTAAAAAATGCATTCATCAAAAGTTTTTGAACTACGTATTTATCATGACGCTAAGAATACAGGATCATTCCCACAAATGTATGATTTTTTAGCCAGATTCGCAAACTTTGGTGCGGTAGTTTCGAAGAAAAGCTATTGGAGGTTCAAGTGTTCTTCTTCTTGGTCGATTACATAAGATAATAAACTATCATAGTGAAGAAAACTGTGTACAACGATGTGGCTAAGTGTCATTATATTTGTCTATATGTTGATTTAAAAAATTGATAATATATCATTATTATTGATATAACAAAAGTAGAACGAAAATTGGTTGAGAATGTACGAGGCTGGTAGGTATAAGCAGCACTCGAATGGATGATTGCCTCCATCCGCCTTCCCGACACCAAATTCAAAATTTTTGTCGTTCACTGCACAAGAGGAGTTGGAACCATGGTTTACCGATGTACCACTTTTACTCCCTCCATCCACTCCACTCCTTCCATAATTGGATTCAAAAGAATTAACCCGACCAATGTTTTTACCCGAACAAAAAAAGATTCAAGAAAATCGAGAGTACAAGCGAATGAGCAGAGCTGAATGGGTTGTGCCCTCCCCGACCCCTCCTCGAATTACCACGTCCAATTAAATATCTCCCATCATTAAATCCGAAATCAGAATTTGTTGCAGAACTAGAGCAAAATTGGGATCGCTCTACAACAGAATCGTGAAAATCGTTTAAGGATTGCAGCCTGGCAGCATCGACAAATTTTGTCATACAAGCACACCTTCCGTGTTTTTTCACGGATTTGGTCTTAAAATTTGTCTGAATCCTGAAATCGAATTTAAAAAAATTGCTCGGTCTTCCTTCCGCTGTCCGCTGCTTTTCCCCGAAACTATTGAACGGAGTTCATGGAACTTGGGTGAAAAATCACATTTGGGGTCTAGTTGGAACTTAGTTTTTGGCAATCTCAGTCTACGATGAAATCATAGGGCTGAAATTTCAAAAATCTGAATATAGAATTCTTTCAAAATAACTAGAGTCATACATAATTATACAAAATAACTAGTTACAATAGAGCTATTGTTTTTACGTTCGTTATCCACGTATGTGCTTTCAAAGAATAATTGTTATGGGATTTTGTCTCATTCAGAAATTCTACAGTTGCATTTCATAGTCGTGCCTACATACAGTAAGTTGGATCATTGTAGGTATTAACAATCCAAGTTTTACTTTCTGCTGATATGTGGATGGTAGCTTCTGTGGGGCGGCTGAAATCTGATCATGAGAGAGCTCAAAGACTAGTTTCGGTCTTGATCAACTTGTAAAGCTGAAATTTGAAAAGTGGCAATGATTTGAGGTAAATCGAGGGCTCTAAAATGTAAGGGATATGGAAATTTATTACCCCTTGGTCAATTCTGATATGCGTCCCTCTACTTCAGAAGGTTGCGATACATAAAGTCGTATTCTACCTCACCAAATTGAAGAACCAAATACGTCATTAGTTCGTCAGAGGCCTAGTGGCATTCGCTCCAAATTGGTGTTTTTCTGATAAGTCAACGCAAAAAGTACATCGCTTGCTAAAAAGTTGACTACCTCTGAAGGTCGATATGAAAAATAGATACCAAGGAATATAACAGGCTGCAGGGGATTTCAATATTCGCGGCTTCTAATTCTGTTTACTACACTGAAACAATAGAAGATACAAAATAAAATAAAATCAAAAATAAGTACCTAAGGAGAAGGTAGAACGAGCTGAAAAATTCAAGGGAGTCGAACTAGAGCGAAGGCAACAGCAGCTCATTGGCAACAGGTAACGAGGGAACGCGAGCGGGTGGGCGAGGGAGAGACCTTGGCCTCGACGGGCCTCTCTCTATTGATTCATCCCGAAATATCTTGGGCCAAGGTGCATCTCCACCTCTTACACTGGATTCCTGTCTATCTCTAATCTAAGGTAGATCTTTAATCTGAGATATATTTATAGATATAATACAGTTAAGTTAAAACTTTTGGGTATGCATTTATAAAACGGCATATTTGATTACTGCCAATTTATGATGAAACATATTGATCCACCCATGATCAATCGATGTAGTCCAGTGATCCGCGTAGTAGGTTATATAATACAGAAACGATAAATTGTTGTGTAATAATTAGATCATTAATTGCGTAACAATTTGCGTTTTAAATATTACTTCTTGAAAAATACAGTTTAAGCCTGATCTGCCTGTTACGAGCCTTCCCCTCCCCTCCCTTGGATTTTGAAATAGCGGGGATTGTGACGTTAGGGATACTTTCCCCTTCCCTATTCTTGCAACTGTTGATCCTGAGCATAAACCGAAAGCCTACTAGTTTCAGAGGTAACCTATGAATGTTGGCTTATCCTATTCGCTTTTGAAAGGGGCAGGTAGTCCATTCCATCATCCCTTTGTAACAAAGTTGACCGAAACTTCTTTATTGTAACCGAAACTTGATACAATTTTTCTCCACTTCGTGATAAGATGTGGATGTCATCAGACGTGGCCATACAGTGCAATGCGATAATTTATTGGAACTGCATTGTTTCTATTACTTCGGCTGTAAAAGCTGTGATGTTGCTGATGGTTCTAAATTACTCAGCCCACCAATAGGGGTATATGATTATTGATCATTGACAGCGTGAGTACAAAAAGCGTCAATGTTCGTGCTGTGCTGGATTTATAGTCCGTGGAGATACCCTTAAAATTAACAGTCGTCTACATACCTCTAATAAGGAGCAGAATATGTTGTTTCCTAAGCAATATGGGATCTGAGGACTTGTAGCACTTCTTGGCGATTTTTCCAGTACTTGGTGAATTTTGTTGGGGCAGTTTTGGAACACCCGTGCGTTTAATGTGTATGTGAATGGCTCAGGGTGGTTGCAGTTTGATTTCGTCAAGCTATCTGAATTTACCGAGCGGAATTAGTTAAAGAATCTAACTGGGACAAAGATTGATTCGGGTGTGGTGTAATAATGGTTGGTGCCTTGTGTAAATGTAATAGTTTTTTAAAACAATGAATGAAATAATGATGTGCATGTAGAGATTGTAAATGCAGTACTCTGACAGACGGGTATAGCCCATTGTCTATTTCCATGTACGACTATGTCATTTTTTATTTATCTTTTGTTGAAGTTTTTTCAATAAATGCACGTTTTTTTCTGTCTCTCTCTCTCCCCCTCTTTATGTCAATTAATCATTGATTAATGCAACGTACTGATAACCTTCAAATAACAATAAGCCCTCGAAGCCTGTCTTCAAATTATAGCAGAGTTTTAGAACTTTAATCAAGTAATTGTTATATTAAATCATCGTAAGAAATTCTCTTTAGGGAGGTCAAAAATCACCTCGTATAAAATAAAGTTACTGAGCAAAGAAATTTTCTATTCCTCCTAGTGATGTACCAGACGATAGGTATGTACCTACTAAGCCACTTTCACTTTCTAGGACGAACTCCCACGGAAACGACGGGAGATGAGAGGTTCAGTTGAGGTGAGAGTGAGATGCACTTGCATCATTTCACTTTCCTACCCCAGTTTTCTCTTTCATCCAGCTTCATCATTATTCCCGGGATCTGCTCGTCTGATCAACCGATTTCCAAGATTCCAATCGCCGCTCTCAATATGAGATAGCCAATGTAAACGTTCGAAGCGAGCCTTCAAATTCGTTT
Source organism: Creontiades dilutus (assembly GCA_031894815.1). Taxonomy (NCBI): domain Eukaryota; kingdom Metazoa; phylum Arthropoda; class Insecta; order Hemiptera; family Miridae; genus Creontiades; species Creontiades dilutus. The sequence goes on along the minus strand of JAVIWC010009095.1, from coordinate 863,691 downwards.
AAACTTTCTGAATCCACCTTGAAGATTTCGGGCGATATGCTTATTACCTTCTTGCCTGTGATCAGTGCATTCATTAATATTTTGTTACAATACCATCCAACATGGTATTTGGCTACTCCACAACCTAATTCAGCAACTATTGCTAGGTCCCTAAAGTTAACTTCTGCGAATGCTAATGGAGTTATTCAATTTCAAACCATGATAGTTGCTGATTTACAAATTTTTCGAAGAAATGAAGTCTTATACAGATGGTGGCACTTTGAGGGGTTATTAGATTGAAGTCCAGACATTTTAACGACCTTTGTAAATAGATTAGGAAACAAATTAGCACATCGAATTCCGTTGATCGATGTTTTTCCTTTGGTTTCTTATAATTGACTTCTACGTATACCGAAGATGACAGAATGAGGGTAAAAATTATTTCCCCATAGAAGAAGTCCATATCTTTCGTGGGACTCAATCGAAGTTCTATAAATGGTGAGGAGGACGGGTAAGAGACGTAGCTAGATAGTTTATCAAAACAAAATTTGATTTGCCTAACTTAGGTACACGGTAATAAGAGATGTGGGGAGACCAATTGAGGTGAAATCGATAGGTCCTAATTAAATTAAATTTTTTAAAGTTTTACTCAGATTCTACACCACTGTATTACCATTCCATCTGCCCTCCATTTAATAGATACCTAGGATATCAGATGCCTAAGAGAGCTGTTCGTCAGAACCACCCCAAATTAGAAGTGACGTGTCGTCCGTTCAGTGATTGTCCCTTCATTGTTCATGTGGAAGCGAAGCAGGGATGTCATTAACTAATATATCGAACACCAAGGGGCCAATTATTGACACCTGTCTTGCCACACCTGCTAAATGAAGCTACTCAGAGATCTACTCCGTATAATCAACAACCTGCTCCCACCCCGATCAGAAACCCATCAAAAAAGATCGATTTTGTTTCGAGCTCGTAGAATACCAACTTTTCTCTCATTAAGCGCCAGTTAACAATATCAAATGCTACTTTTTTGGGAACCTCTCATGCATTCCTTTATAAGCCAATACTAATACCGTAATCTCATGTTTATTTCTTCAAGTTTGTACGTAAATCGGTGATTAGAATAATTAGTCCAAATTTTCCCCAAGTAAACATGAACTTTTAATGATCTACGTGACTCGCATGAGGCTAGCTTACACAGAAAGTTACAGAAAAGTTTTGAATTGACTAAATTCCTTTTAGCACTGATAGGGAAGGGATGAGAACCGTCCTATTACTCCTCACAGTCCAAATCGAAACCACTCGGAACTGATTTTTATCGTCCGATTCCTCCCATGCACTCAGAGATTCGTTCCATTCCCGCACTAGGGAAATGAGAATTTCGGGATTATAGAAGACAAGCAAAGCAGCAAACAGATTGATAACGATATCAGAGAAAAACCTTCACTTCCCGGCACGACGGGTAAAAAAGTTAGTTAGAACTAGTTCGAAACAGTTCCAGAATGGCTCTCCAAACAGTGAACTAAAAGTTCCTAACTCTTCCTATCGCTGGCCACACTGCCAAAAAGGGGGGTGGTCACTTAAGAACCGTTCCGGTCCAACTGTACATACAAACCTATGGAAAACGACGAATCGCGTTGTAAGAACAACTTCCGTTTATCCACCGTAAACCTTACAAATTCATATCAATTTAATTGTTGCTTTTAACGATGCCTAGGAGAAAGTCTCTGCTCGACCGATACGAGTTCAGTACAAGAAAAGTAATGAAAAAAATGATCCGTTGCAAAACTTAAACTCCAAGTGTCGAATTCATACACTTAAAGGACCCGGAGTGAAAGTCTACAATTTTTCACTTTTGGTGAGCGATGGAGTAGATGCCTTTGTGACTAGTTTCACTTGGGGATGGTGTCTTAAGTACTCAAGTGTAGGCAAACCTACCTGACTGAAATCTCGTATAGAGATACCACATGTATTTAGAGATTGATTTATCGAACTGAATGGAGAAAGAATGATTAATAGTGACTCTATCAGAATCGAGGCAAACAGAAAAATTAATATTTTAATGTGAAATTCATGAAGAAATATGTTGTGAAATGTAATTTACGTAACTTTTACAAATCATTTCACTTTTTAGTTCCCCGAGAAGAAATCACTCAGATGGCATAAATAATATATACTCTCTCCGAGCTTTAGACAGTTGGCCAAAACTGCTGGTTTGTTTGTTCAATTCTAGTTTGAAATCTTATAAAATCAGCACAGAGGAAAATAACCACCACGTGAAAATTGATGAGATGATATAAAGCACCTACCTACGTTTTACTATTCTGACAGTATATTTACTAACAATAATGAACCCAGCTCTTACAAATAATATTTAATTGGGATTCTATAAGAAGACTCAATTTTTGTAGTTTCTTAGGCGGCGCACAGCGTTTCGGATGAACTAATTTGTTCATTTTTTGAACAGCTATAAAATAATAAATTAGTAAAACACTCTTCTCATTCTGAAAGTTTTTCCTGATTTTCCAATGTTTCTGTATAAAGGATAGAAAATGTGTCCCTTCTCACAAAATTCACTTACGAAAGCTTCTTAATACATTTTTAACGGAATGGTGCACAATTAAATAACGGAAATTCGTGAAAAAAGAAGGCAGAAGAAGTTTGCTGTAATTGATTGTTTGGAAATGGATACTTTTACCGAATAAACAAATTAGTACGATTGTTCCAGATGATGACTAAAAAATCGTGATCGATCCAACAGGGTTCTCTTGATTTCGTGGAAACAGACAAAGTTGATTAATTCAGTTCCGTTAGCTGGAAGAAAGTTGTATTGAACCAATTTAGATATGTAGATAAGTAGGGCGAGGACTCTATACTTATTTGCACTTTCAAGAAAGTGTTCTGAAACGAGAGAAATTGATGAATGTAATCGACAAAGTTGGATTAGTTAGAGTAAATGTCATTAACGGAAAGGTTTTGCCCTTTCTCCTCCCTCTCCCCCACCCGGGCTGAGGTAAGCTCTTGGATTTGAATACAAAACACTGAAATAAATTTGGGTACGTTTTTACGAAAGGCCGTCATATGCTATCTACAGTTCAAGTACTGTGGAGCGATAAACATTAGAACACACATACCTATTGACACATTTCTGCCGTTAATAATGGTAATCAGTGTATGTTGAAATTTAGATAATATAATAGATCATTTCCCATCCCCACAGGGTTTTATGATTGAGGGGTATTTAATAAGGTTTAGCCGACCGATTCTACTCGGTTTGCACTACGTACTTACTTTACCAGAATACCCTAGGTTAACAACGTCGTTATCAAATCAACTTGCTTTGTGATTAAGGTTTCAGCGTCGAGAGAGCAATTAAAATACTACATTGCCATCTTTTAAATATAAATTCACAAAGGTTTCTTCTTGGAACAATGAAGAAGAGCTTTGCTCATACACCACCTGCTATAACCAGGTAATCTACGTTTGAAGGGAGACATTTATTTAATCTTCTTCTTCTTCGTTCCTTTAGCTCCTGGAGGAGCATAGGGCCCGTACGAAACCTCGCCACCTCACTCTATCCTGACTAATCCTGACGACTTCGTTCCAAGTTTTGCCTACTCTTTCAATGTCTTCCTCGATTGTTCTTCGCCATGTCTTCCTGGGACGTCCTGCTCTCCGCGCCCCTTGAGGATTCCATGTAAGAGCTACTTTTTCTATCGCTTCATCTTGCTTTCGTAAAGTGTGGCCAATCCACCTCCACTTTCGCTCTTTGATTTGGAGTTCGATGGGCTTTTGTTCTGTCTTTCTCCAAAGGTCGTCGTTTGAGATCGTGGCCGGCCAGAACACCCTAACGATTCTTCTCAAACATCGATTGACAAACACCTGGAGCTGCGATCCCAGCTTCTTCGTCATCTTCCACGTCTCACTACCGTATAGCAATACGGATTTAACATTAGTGTTGAAGATGCGAAGCTTCACTCTTTCAGAGACAGTTCGGTTTCTCCAAAGTGGGTACAACTGAACAAAGGCGCTGTTCGCTTTTCTGATGCGGGCTCTGACATCCTCATCAGTACCACCACGGGTTGAAATAATACTCCCCAGATACGTGAAACTGTCAACTTGTTCTACGGGGTTGTCTTCGATAGTCAGGGAGTGCTCGACGTTTGCATTAATCCGTACTTCCTTCGTTTTCGGACCATTTATCTTCAGACCCGCCTGTCTTCCAGCTTCAGTGAGGCCCGCGAGTTTACTCTCCATATCACGGAATCTCTGGGCAAGCAGGCACACATCATCTGCGAAGTCGAGATCTTCCAACCTCTCACACAGTCCCCACTGGATCCCTCTTTTCCGTCTACCTATTGCTTTCCGCATGATTCTATCAAGCACAAGCGTAAATAGGGTCGGGGAGAGCAGGCAGCCCTGCTTCACTCCCGTATTTACCTTTATGGGGGCATTGAGATTGTTGTTGTGCAAGATTCTACATTCATATCCTTCGTAAAGGTCCTTGATGATGTTAACTAGTTTTCGCGGTACTCCATACTCTTTCAAAGTTGTCCACAAGAAGTCTTGGCTAATTGAATCGAATGCCTTTTCAAAATCAACAAATGCAGCATACACAGGGCTTTGGAATTCTAAGCTTTGCTCTACAACAATGCGGAGTGTACTTATAAGGTCAATGCAGCTCCGTTTTTTCCGGAAGCCAGCCTGTTCCTTTCTTAGCTTTGTCTCTACGCAGCACGCTATTCTATTGAGGATAATGCGACAAAGAATCTTGGAAGGACACGATAGAAGCGTTATACCTCTCCAACTATTACATTTGGTAAGGTCCCCCTTCTTTGGCAACTTTATCACAACTCCCTGCTTCCACTCCTTAGGGACTTTCTCCTCTGTCCAAATCTCTTGAAAGAGTGGGTAGAGGAGATCAACAGTGGTTTGATCCCCAGTTTTTAAAACTTCTGCTGGTATATTGTCCAGTCCTGGAGATTTGCCCTTTTTTGCACTTTTAACCGCAGAAAGAATTTCTGATCTGTCAGGGGCATCAATGTTAATAGAAGGGTTTATTTAATCTGAGTACCAATAATGTTAGATGCTCAAAGAACTAACGCCACTCGCTAAAAAGGAAAGTGGCTCTGTACAATCGTATTACATTCAGTGGTTATTGTTTAACCTGCTTGTTCTCATGCAGTTTTATTTACAGGGAGAGACACAGAATATATGTATATTTACATTTCTATTTGGACAGCTTCAAGTAGCATTCCGTACTTACCCAACGCTGGATATTGGGAAGCTGATAACTGACTTCCATAGTGTAATATTTGCATCACCTTATTTTAGGATACTAATTCACCAATACCTTACAGTTCTGAACAGCAGTTCGAGCTGTATGTCCTCTTTAGTCCTGAACAATCAGACAAGTATTCACTAACAGGAAGATCTGTTAGGATTGGCCTTAGCAGAAATTAAAATTTGATAAAATTTTGATGAAAATTAAACTCGAAATAGGAATAATTGAAAGAGAGTTAACCAAGAAAATTAGTAAAATACATGCTTGTCACAGTCTGACGTGACCTCTCCTAACCAACATTATGCTATACTGTCATGATAGCCTGTGAGAACATAAAAATGGTTGTTTTTTAACAAAGTGTACACAAATTTGTGTCCAACATGTTGTGGTGGTCGATTCAAAGTACCTCAATTCTACAATGGAAATTGCTAAACACTTCGTAATTCAATGACTTAGACTTGTGATTGCAGTTCACAAATCCTATCACTGTTGCCAGTTTCGTTCCAACAATGAATTACATGTGGCCTGTTAGAACGAAGGCCAAGTGCAGCATACTTTCCATTCAGCTACATACATTATGAGTTTTCTAAGATCATGTTGAATTTACGGAATTAGGAGGGTAAACGAAAGCCCTGCAAAACCTAAAAATCTCATCTAGATACATTGAGTTTATTGAATACCGGATGAGCCAATCTGCTCATTACGTTCCCATAGGAAATTCCTCACCCGTTCACTCAAATCACCTTGTTTTGTGATTCATCCATTGTTGGTTTGGCAACATAATAAAGATTTTAGCACCAAAACCATGGGCGAGAACTGTCCAACAGCGTATTCTAACATAAAGAGGACCATGTAGATGAGTATACATTTGAAGAAACTGTGTACCACAGCGTTTTTGCTTCCTTGCACTGCTACGAAAGGCAGTTCTTAATAAGTTCCATAACATTAGGGGACAAAATGTTTCAATGTCCAGCAAGTTGTAATAGTTGGTTATATAGCACCCATAGCATCTCAGTGTACCAAATCCCATTTTGAAATGCCCTCGTTTCATTCAAATCAACTTGTTTGTTGACTAAACGATTGGTGTTTTAGCAACCAAACGTAAGAATTACCACCATAGAACAATCCATAATCACTACACCCAAGTAAATCCGTGTTCGGAGGGAAGGAATGACTTCACCAGAGATTCCAACCATGTTAGATGTTCGAAAAACAGAAGCCCCGCGCAAAAACCTTGGCAAGCAGGTCTTTCGGAAAAGAGAGGGGAGGGAGAGATTAAAAAACAACTCCGGGGCGGGGAGGGGGTCGGAATAAAAAAATAACTTGGTCGTCAAAAAGGAACAAAGTTATTGGGGGGATCGGGAAGGTGCGGTGACCCTGAGATGGTCCAATTACACAGAGATACCAGCGGGGGCAACTCCTGCTCGGAGGTGTAGGCAAATCTTTGTTCCCTCGCCAAACGGATCGGCGGAACCTTCGACTGATTCAGGGGGCTATGAACTCGCCGCGGGATGATGCCATCTCGTGGCCTTCATTCGGCGTCTGGAAGACATTTTTTTTAATCGTTTCACCTCGCTCGAGCATCGGTGGATCAAGATTTACAGGTGGTTGAGACGCAGGCTTGAACTTGAAACCAGCCAGATTTGCAGATTTGGATTCTACACCCTTTGAAACGTTAACCATAAAATTTTCAGGGGGGTTACAATTTGTTTTTTTCAAAATCGATTACAATGGTTTATTATTGAATAATAAACCAAAAATTGTGCGAAAGTCACAAATTATTTGTAGAGTCCATCCCAAGCCGGATGTCCACCCTTAAGTGGGACACCCTGTATACATCCATACATATCCATTATTCGTAATATGATTTTTCCTCCTTATCCGCCAACACACAATTTATAAAAATCCGTTCAGTATATCAACGTCAACGTTTTGAACACTGAATGGATTTCGTTTTTTGTTATTTCTATATCGGCGGATAAGGAGGTAAAACCGTGTGTGAATAATGGACGTCCTCCATTCTAAACATCACATGTTTCAAATTCTCGAACGCCACCGCCTATTGTACTCAACAATATTAACTAAAGGGAAAACCCTCAAATTGACCCGGTAAATACAAAACCGAGTTACCTACTGACATCCATATTGGTGTTTTGTTTACTCACAAATGCCGATACGGGAGAAGTTGAAACTGAAACCACAACGTTGCCATATCTCAAGTGACCAACTCAATCGGCCTTCATCGTGTCGCCTTCCTACCTTGTTTCCAGGAAAACCTTCGGCGTTCAACGTTTCGTGTTTCGTCCGTTTTATTGGTTATTTGTTTTAAATGAAACTCGCGGATAAAATTAAAAGACCTTCGCGACCGCCAGTGTTTTGATCAAGGTTGTTAGCAACTCACTGCAATTTGCATTATTTACTGGTTCATAAAATGTTAACTACCTACATAGGTACAGTTTTCAAGATTCGTGCATTATGAATAAAACCTTGAGTTTGTCTGTATGTACCTACGTATGTTTCTTCCCAATAGACGAATAAGCTGCCGGACCAATTTGATGTTGGTGGTCAGGTCAGAACCTCCAAAACATCATTCTACATCATAAATGGAGCTTTCTATCGCAACCGATTTGCTGCAAGACTATAGCAATTCGATTGGTTCGGTTCCCGATTTTTTTTTTTTTTTTTTTTTTTTTTTTTTAGCGGCTGATAATTGTGAAAACTGGAGAAGCCTTGTCCAGGAAGCCTATATTTCATGTAAAGCACGGATCTCCCGCTAATCCTTATAAAGCATTTCCATGTCATATCCAACCTTTTCCAACTCAAATTCAACCTTTTTCAACATTAATTCAACCCCTTCCAAATCAAATTCAACCTTTTCAAATTCAAATTCAACCAGTTCACCAATATTAGGAAAATGACGAAAATACGCACAAGCCCTAAATGTAGTAATATATGCCTGTCTGTGATTGGGGTCTGGACCGAAAACAATACTCCAAACGCACTATACATAACAAAATCATTAAAAAAGAAATCAACTAAAAATAGGTATAATTAAAAAAGGAATCAGCAAAAAATATAATTTGATAAGATCGTCACTCCCTTGAAGAAAAAATCTTTATCAGTTCTTTCCATAATAATATTTTAAAAGTCTTAAAATTGAACATGTAGCTTGTGGAAAGTCCATCTTCGATTTTTTTTTTTTTTTTTTCACTTGAAAGAAAAACTACAAGTAGGTACATTTGTGAAATACGAGTAGGTACTTGTCGTAAATTGACAAAAAATAAGACATCAATCACTGGCAAAAGCGTCTTAAAAAATGGAATCAATCGATTAAATTCAAAGGAAAAACTGTTCTACGAAAAGGATGAATTCGACTTGACTGAACACAACAAAATCATGTCTTATTAAAAAATAAATCAACAAAAAATATAAACAAAAAATCATTTCCTTGAAGAAAAAAACGTTATCACTTCATTCCATAATTAATGTTTTAAAAGTCTTAAAATTAAACATCTTGCTTGTGGAAAGTCTATCTTAGATTTTTTTTTTTTTTTTTTTTTGGTTTATTATTCAATAATAAACCATTGTAATCGCTCTGGAAAAAAACATTCTAAACCCCCTGAAAATTTCATGGTTTACGTTTCAAAGGGTGTAGAATCCGAATCTGCAATAAAATCTGCAATACGCCGTATTCACGATTTCTCCCAACGGCTGGAGCAAAAGATCTGAAATTTTCAGGAAAAATCCATCTTGGTCCTACGACGCCCCAATTCTTGAGCCAGCTCTCTCACTCGATTTAAAATGCCTTTTAAGGGCTGTCAAAGTTTTGTAAAATCCCTAAAAACCTCAAAACAAGTCAAAGCGGCCTAAATTTATACCTATTTGAAGAACATACCATGAGGAATCGAATGAGCCCCTCCCAAGGTCCATAGGTCAAACCATTCCCGATGTATGGCCCGATTTATGGTGCCAACATTTGCGTTTTTTGGTTTATTGTTGTTTGTTTTTAACCTAGTGATGCCGATAGCGTCGAGTTGTAGTGAATGTGGATACTGGAGCCGATGTAGATACTTGCAGTTTATTGCCGATACACGGGTTGAAGCATTCTGATATTCATGAAACGCTGATAATATTTAGGTAAACATTATTCAATATTATTACTGGGGTAAATACGTATTCTTTCACTGGGGTTTATTATTCAATTGGCTTGCGTTCATGATTTGAATTTCAACTAAGCTTTGGAGTGTGCGTGTTTCACAGGATAGAGCGATTATTGAATTTCAGGAGGTAAGCACGGAGCACGTAAATCTGTTCGCAACCAAAATACCTATTTGGATTGATCAGTTGATCATATTTGTGTGCCTCCTGAAATTCAATAATCGCTCTATCACCTGTGAAACATGCACACTGCAAATTCTTTCAGTGGGGTTTATTATTCAATTTTATTCATCGAGTTGCATTCATGATTTGAATTTCTACTAAGCTTTGGAGTGTGCGTGTTTTACAGGTGATAAAGTGATTATTGAATTTCAGGAGATATGCATAGACCACGTACATCGGTTCTCATCCAAAACACCTATTTGGATTGATCAGTTGATGATATTTGTGCGCCTCCTCTACATCAGTCTACCTTTGGCTACATCGTTTAAATTTGGATTTGGGGAAATTTTAAGGCAATACGACTGCTAAAGGACTTGATAAATTATAGATGTTTTAATTGTGGGGGGTATTGAGGTTCAATAAAAACGCTGCAAATTCTTTCACTGGGGTTTATTATTCAATTGGCTTGCGTTCATGATTTGAAATTCTACTAAGCTTTGGAGTGAGCGCGTTTCACAGGATAGAGCGATTATTGAATTTCAGGAGATATGCACGGAGCACGTAGATCTGTTCTCAACCAAAATACCTATTTGGATTGATCAGTCGATCATATTTTTGTGTGCCTCCTGAAATTCAATAATCTCTCTATCCTGTGAAACACGCACACTCCAAAGCTTAGTAGAAATTCAAATCATGAACGCAAGCCAATTGAATAATAAACCCCAGTGAAAGAATTTGCGGCGTTTTTTTTCTTTTTTTTCACTCGAAAAAACGTGCAGGTAGGTACTTTTGTGAAATGCGATTAGGTACTTGTAATAAATTGATAAAGAATATGACATCAATCATTTCCCGAAGCGTCTTTTAAAAATTGGAATCAATAGATTAAATATAAAAAGAAAAACTGTTTTACGAAAAGGTCGAATTTGACTTGGAAAAGGTTGAATTCTACTTGCTATATATAAAATTCAAAGTTCGTCCCTTGCTATCTATGCCTGCATCTATCTGTGTACCATCCCAATAGACGGCTGAACTGCCTGGCAGATTCTTACGTAAAATGATCTACGAATTCCGGAGCACAACACAGGCTAGGTCAAAATCTTCACAACCTCCTGCTTCATAAAAGAAGCTAACGAAATATAATTGTATATTTCGTAGGAAGCACGCGGTTCCCTCAACAGTTGATAGAAAATCGATTCCGAAACGGACTTCATAAATTTTTCATTCCAAAAAATCGTATGAAAAACAAGTGTAGGCGAAGTTAAAAACAAATTTTGATTCTGTTCCAAATCACCCAAGCTGATTATTTATTTTCGGTCTTAGTGAATTTTCCTGGAAAATTTTAAATCTATTGCAATTTGCAATACCTCCAACAATTTCAAAATGAAAAACTTTTTCAAAACCAATTTTTTTTTTTTTGTAGAAATCTGTTTTGCAGTATTCTAAAACGAATCCTGGATTCTAACACTTTTCGGACTAAGAATTTTGTTTTTACGAAGGAAGGCCACTAAAAATCTCATAACCCCCTCAAAGTACTTTCTACAATCAATTTTGACGACACAATTGGAAAGTTCGCCGAATTTCCTTTCTCCTTTGGGCAGAATATCCATATTTCAACAAGACTCAAAAGGCAAAAAAATTAATCCATAGGTAGTTCAAATTTTCAGAATTTATGAAAAAACTATTTTTTCCCACGGTTATACCTATTTGCTCATAACATCGTAGTTGTACTTTTGTACGGGTGCTTGTACTGTACTTTCGTACTGGTGTTTGTAATTGTACTTTGCTGCTGGTACTTGTAATTACATTTGTTACATGATTGTACAAGTCCAGATTCAATTGTACTTGCACTTAATAAGTACAAGTACTTGTTCATTTGTGCTTAGAACTCTAATTACTTGTAATTTTACTTTTGATGGCTTATGTACCTTGTACCTAGAACTCTAATAACTTGTAATATTACTTTCGATGGTTCAAGTATCTTGTAAGTACATTTCTAACAACCGTGAGCCAGCTGCATAGTTCGATGTATCTGGATGTATTAATGAGTGTGTAATCAGCAGGAGAAACCTTATACCTCGAACGTTTTATTTTAAAACACAAAATTGTCTTGAGACCAGTTATGAGACTTCTGATTCCCTTTTACCTTCGGGGCGTGGGAAAGTAATGATTTGGGCAAATAAGTGTTGGTGGGTTTGGAAGAGATCTTCTCTCCCTCCCTTCAGCACGGGATGATTTCCATTGGAGACCAGTTGGCGGATGGAGAAGGACGATAGGATGGAGGCGGGCTCCCGGGGTCAAGGATTAATCGGGTCATCGGGACGTTCCAAAACCCACCAAACCTGCGTATCCCGCTTTGTTGCCAACCTGTAACTAACTCCGCGTGAGGTGTTGCTATGGGCACTTGCCCCCCCCCCCCCCCCCCATCCCCATTTGGGTGCCTCGTTTATTTCCAAAATAATGCAAATTATTACACAAAGGTTCATTATTTCTGTCTTTGGCAATCATCAGACTATAAATAATTATTTAAACCGAGTGCATCTCAAGTGTTATCTGCATCATTAGTAAAACCAATACTTGAGAAGATGTAGGCACCACCAGTATCCCCAAAAGCTGCAAGTCCTAAAAACGAGACAAATGATTACACATCGATGAATTACATAAATTTATTTCTGTATTACAAAATTCTTCTACGCGGATCACCAGTCTCCCAGAACTGGACTATTCATTTAGAGATGATGGTTCCTAGGTACACTCGGAATCACATAAATCCAGCTGATATTGAACAGGTAAAATTAAAATATAGGCAACAAGAATTCTTCCGCTTGTTCTTCTCAAATGAACTGAAGCTTGGGAGATGGCGTTATAGGTAGTATAATTGCACAGAATGAAGCGTTCAACTTGGGCTGTCGGCAGCCACGCAGTCTAGCCCAGACTTTCCGATTTCTCTTTGAGGCTCTGCAGTCCGTCCGTCTGAGCGAACGGATGGTCGTCCTAAGCAACCTGAGTTGTCAAGTTCGATTCTTGAAACTAATTTCTATTTGAACCAAACAATCAACTCTATTTCATCAAAAGTTTTTGAAATTTCAATTTCAACAAACCTACTTTAATTCTTAAATATTATCCCGTAGAGTTGATTGATGAAAATGAAGAGGTTACTGGTCAATCTGGGATCGATGTTGGATTTTTGTGCCCAATTTCGTACAATTTGGTTTGAGAGTTTCGAAGAAAAGCTTCGGACAGCACACAACAAACTGACGGATTTTGGTTTATTATTCAATCTGGAAAAGAAAAATTCTAACCCCCCCTGAAAATTTCATGGTTTACGTTTCAAAGGGTGTAGAATCCGAATCTGCAATACAAAATTTTCCGTCAGTCCGCCGTACGCCGTAAGCACGATATCTCTGAAACGGCTGGAGCAAAAAATCTGAAATTTTCAGGAAAAATCCATCTTGGTCCGACGACGCCCCAATTCTTGAGCCAGCTCAATCACTCAATTTAAAGTGCCCTTTAAGGGCTGTAAAAGTTTTGTAAAATCCCTGAAAACCTCAAAACTAGTCGAATCACCCTAAATATTTTCCTATTTGAAGAACATACCATTAGGAATCGAATGAGCCCTTCCCCACGTCCGTAGGTCTAACCATTCCCGATGTATGGCCCGATTTATGGTGCCAACATTTGCGTTTTTTCGTTTATTATTGTTTGTTTGTAACCTAGTGATGTCCGGCCGATAGCGTCGAGTTGTAGTGTATGTGGATACTGGAGTGATAGCCGATGTAAATACTAAGTATACGACAAGTCTTGTCGTGTTGTTAGTGGCCGATACACGGGTTGAAGCATTGTGATAATATATAGGTAAATATTATTCAATATTATTACTGGGGTTTATTATTCAATATTATTACTGGGGTAAATAAGTATTCTTTCACTGGGGTTTATTATTCAATTGGCTTGCGTTCATGGTTTGAATCTGTACTAAGCTTCGGAGTGTGCGTGTTTCAATTACTCAGTCATTAGTATTTAGTCATTAAAGAGTTTGCTTGGCTAAAGTTTGCTACCTTCCTAGTACTTATATGAATAATGTTAGTCAGATATAGGTATTTGAGAGATTTTTTATGATTCTCGATCGCAATAAAGAGAAATTAACTGAATACGGAACTTTCCTCAAAACGCTGCAAATTCTTTCACTGGGGTTTATTATTCAATTGGCTTGCGCTCATAATTTGAATTTCTACTAAGCTTCGGAGTGTGCGTGTTTTACAGATGAGAGCGATTATTGAATTTCAGGAGATATGCATAGACCACGTAAATCGGTTCTCATCCAAAACACCTATTTGGATTGATCAGTTGATGATATTTGTGTGCCCCCTCTACATCTGTCTACCTTTGGCTATATCGTTTAAATTTGGATTTGGGGAAGTTTTAACGCAATACGAGTGTCAAAGGACTTGATAAATTATAGATGTTTTTATTGTGGTTCAATTGTGGTATTTTGGTTCAATAAAAAAACGCTGCAAATTCTTTCACTGGGATTTATTATTCAATCGGCTTGCGTTCATGATTTGAATTTCTACTAAGCTTTGGAGTGTGCGTGTTTCACAGGATAGGGCGATTACTGAATTTCAGGAGGCACACAAATATGATCAACTGATCAATCCAAATAGATATTTTGGTCGAGAACAGATTCACGTGCTCCATGTGCATCTCCTGAAATTCAATAATCGCCCTATCCTGTGAAACACGCAGACTCGAAAGCTTAGTAGAAATTCAAATCATGAACGCAATCCGATTGTAAAAACCCCAGTAAAAGAATTTGCAGCTTTTTTTTTTTTTTTTTTTTTTTTTTTTTTTAGTGATTTGTGAAATCTACCTGTTTTGAAACGTTAACCAACAACTTTTGGGGAGGGGGAACGGAGTTATCTTACCCATTTTCACTGCAAGCCAGTGAACGTTAGATCCGTAATGTGACAAACGAAACGATGGCTCTCCCGGTTGATAATTTTCTTGTTGCTTTACTTTTGGTTTATTATTCAATAATAAACCATTGTAATCGCTCTGGAAAAAAATTCTAACCCCCCCCCCCCCCCCCCTGAAAATTTCATGGTTTACGTTTCAAATTGTGTAGAATCCGAATCTGCAATAGAAATTTTTCCGTCCGTCCGCGGTACGCCGTACGCACGATTTCTCCCAAACGGCTGGAGCAAAAGATCTGAAATTTTCAGGAGAAATCCATCTTGGTCCGACGACGCACCAATTCTTGAGCCAGCTCCCTCACTCAATTTAAAGTGCGCTTTAAGGGCTGTAAAAGTTTTGTAAAATCAATAAAAACCTCAAAACAAGTCGAATTGGCCTAAATATTTACCTATTACCTAAATTACCTATTACCTATTTACCTAAATACATACCATGAGGAATCGAATGAGCCCTTCCCCACGTCCGTAGGTCAAACCATTCCCGATGTATGGCCCCACTTATGGTGACAACATTTGCGTTTTTTGGTTTATTATTGTTTGTTTGTAACCTAGTGATGCCGATAGCGTCGAGTTGTAGTGTATGTGGTTACTGGAGTGATAGCCGATGTGGATACTTGTAGTTTATAGCCGATACACGGGTTGAAGCACTATGATATGTATGAAACGCTGATAATATGTAGGTAAATATTATTACTGGGGATTATTATTCAATATTATTACTGGGGTAAATAAGTAGTCTTTCACTCGGGTTTATTATTCAATTGGCTTGCGTTCATGATTTGAATCTGTACTAAGCTTCGGAGTGTGCGTGTTTCAATAAAAAAACGCTGAAAATTCTTTCACTGGGGTTTATTATTCAATTGGCTTGCGTTCATTATTTGAATTTCTACTAAGCTTTGGAGTGTGCGCGTTTCACAGGATAGAGCGTTTATTGAATTTCAGAAGGCACACAAATATGATCAACTGATCAATCCAAAGAGGTATTTTGGTTGAGAACAGATTTACGTGCTCCATGCATATCTCCTGAAATTCAATAATCTCTCTATCCTGTGAAACGCGCACACTCCAAAGCTTAGTAGAAATTCAAATTATGAGCGCAAGCCAATTGAATAATAAACCCCAGTGAAAGAATTTGCAGCGTTTTGAGGAAAGTTCCGTATTCAGTTAATTTCTCTTTATTGCGATCGAGAATCATAAAAAATCTCTCAAATACCTATATCTGACTAACATTATTCATATAAGTACTAGGAAGGTAGCAAACTTTGGACAAGCAAACTCTTTAATGACTAAATACTAATGACTGAGTAATGACGCATTGAGTGCTTGCTCGTTTTTTCCGCATTCAATATTCATCCGTTACCCCTGTGGAAACTGACGTTAACTGGGAATCTGTAGCGATTAAACATTTATTGGGGGGAGCGTGTACCATGGCACTCGGAGGGGGAGTCGGATCGTTGAACAGATACGAAGCTGACAGTTCACGCGGTTGAAGAGATGCGCAGTACGCAGATCTCGGTCAAAAACCGCTTAGCAACTCCAAGTGACACCTTCCGCGGTTACGTTTGACGGGTTAGCAACAAGGTGACCCGCTGAGAGGTACGCAGCATTCCAAAAATGTAACACTGCAAGTGCGTAATAACGGGTGCCTCGATTTCCCTAAGGTCGCGTAGCAACAGGTACCGCGGTGGCAACGTGAAGATGGGTCAAAGGGACAATCTGATGGTGTTTATATACCAAATCCGGAAATCGTAATCAATTCTGACATTCTATGTGAAATTAACGTGATACCAATAAATAGACGTCTAGCAAAGTCATGCATTTGTTTCCAACTAATGCGTTGCAACGTTACTGACAAATCGATGCCAAGATTTTTCCTTGAGATCTATAAATGTACATCAATTATTTGGCCCGTCCTTAAACTGTTGACCTTTATCTTCAAGTCCATAAAACAATGTTTATTAATATTCTAAACTGGTTTGGGATGTGAGGATGTTGGGAGTAATATCTTGATATACTGAACCTTTGATTTGGAAAATCCTTTCATCAATTGAAAGCTACCTTCTTTGAGAGCGCCATAGGCTATTTATCAACCCGAACAATTGAAAGCATTCCGTATAGCAGTTGGATTTGCAAAGTTTTTTTTTTTTTTTAACAAAGAAAGTGATGTAAGGAATTATACTCTACTAAGTCGGCAGCCATGAAAAATCTCGCTCCATTTTGGTGGGATTATCCCAGGTTATTCTGTTCTATATTGCGTTCCCTCGTGTTTGTATTTACTGCGTTTGCCTTGTATATCTTCTCCTATTAACCCGTATTTTCAACTGTGAGTACCATTACAACCCTCCAACCCGTCAACTGCAATCAAAACCGTGCAATGGATGAGCTATAATCGTTGTCAGCAAGCAACCAGTAATCTGCTTTCAACAGCGACAAGTCTATAAGGAGTCAGCAAGAGAAATCATGCATTCACGAGGAAGAAGAAAGTCGAGAATGCGAATTAACAACGCGAAAAGTCGGCACAATTCAGAGACAATTCATCAGGTCACACAAGATGTTTGTTTATTACGTCAACAGAGTCTATGCCGCACAAAAAGGTTGTAGCTACTGACGAATTCACAGACGCTGCTTGACGGAACAAGGACTGTGAATTTCACTCTGTTCGGAAAGAGTACCCTTTGGTGAATCTCTGTGTGTATCTCTGTGTATCTTTGTGTATCTCTGGCAAGAGACTGAGATATCGAGTACGGTTACATCTACCTACAAAAACTTTACCCATAGAATCGATTGTGGTGATGAACAACGCGAAATACTATTATGTGCAGAACAACTGACGGCCTAACTTTTCGGCTCTGAGGGCAGTTGTAGTTTCATGGTTGGTGCGAAACTGTCTACAGTTCGATGACAAATCAACATAGCCGAGCGTTTGACTGTGGGAGTGGTTCCGAAAAGGAGGGCGATTTTTCTGATTCAGTAGTTCGTGAATTTACTTTATTCATTGCTGTTTGAATTTCGTCCATAATTGTTCGAAAAATGAAGTTTTTGTCTGTTGTTTATACAATCGGTTTTCCATTCTTGAGTTGTATACCTACCTTACCTACATATCTTGTCAACTTTTTTTTTTTTTTTTTGTGCGTAGTAAAATTGAACAATGACAGGTAAGGGATTTATAATATCATAATTTCAAATGTTTTTTACTACGTAAACTCGGCGCTATTCACCCCGCCAGGGGCCAAGCCGTCTGGAACCCCGGATGCCTACTGCTTAGAGCCTGCGGCTGAAATTCAAAAAACCTGGTACATGCTTCAGCCACGCTATTTTTTGCGGTTTTCCTTTCGCTAATTTCTTATCATTCTGCTGGTTTCAATTTGCAATTTTCGTGTCTGCTATTTCGGCTTTACTTATGTGACGGTTGTCCCGTAATATTACCGATCTCCGGGGTCTGCTAACTAAACTATATCTATCGTAATATTGCTGTTAGACCGATTATGTAAATGAGGATTCGTAGCTCAGGTTCCCGTAGAACCATAAAGGATTATACCTTTTATAACTTCCATAAAAGGAAGTAAATTACTATTGTTTTATCTTATATAGGTAATCAATCGCGCGTTAGCCAGCCCGCGTCACCCTCCCGCGTTCCACTTGAAGTTTTCGGCTACTTATTCCAAGGCTAA
This sequence comes from Creontiades dilutus, assembly GCA_031894815.1. NCBI lineage: Eukaryota > Metazoa > Arthropoda > Insecta > Hemiptera > Miridae > Creontiades > Creontiades dilutus. The sequence goes on along the minus strand of JAVIWC010009095.1, from coordinate 845,461 downwards.
AGCATGTTCCATGTTAAAATTACAGTTCACTACTGTTGCTGTTTTCTATATGAATTACGATAGGTAAGTTTTTTATTTTATTTTAAAGTAATACTTATTACTAAACTCAAGAGTACTCTCATTCCAAGAGAGACTCCAGGGAGACGTCCACCAAACCCGTCCTTCTCACAACAATGACAACAAAGAGGATAGAACCACTCAGTGCCATACGCTGTTTTTCAGCACTCCCAAACCAACTCGCACGAAGGGGCACCACCAGGCAGACCCCCGCACGAAGCCTGGAGCGTGGTTGTCAAATAGTTGAATTAATTTGAACAACAGAATCAAATAGCAATTTGTAAACCTTCCAACTGCCCTAAAAGGCCAACAAAAATATATCTTTTTTTGCTTCTGGATAAACTTTGAAAATATCGATCCACAATTTATTCGCGTTATCCCAGTATAAACTACAGTCGAAAAATATGTGATTAAGGTCTTGATTTTCCCACCCACACTCGCAACTTTTGTCGTTTTTAATATTTTTATCAGTCAAATGGGATGAACAACAAGTGTGACCAGTTCTCAAACGTGATATCAAGCAGATAATCTCTCTTTTCTTATCAGAATTCCTAAACCAAGGTTTGTTGAGAATTTTTCCTTTATGCTTAAAGTAATTTGTACCTTTAAATTGGCTCAAGTCTTTAATGTACTTAATTGCTTTATCAGTTAAAATTTCTCTTAGTCTACTATCAGCGTGATAATAATAATACTCCTTGATACTGACAGTTTCTATATTTTTAGCTTCTCCCGCACGTTTATCCACAAATTCGTTACCTGAAATACCACAGTGGCTGGGTACCCAGACGAAATCTACGACTAAGTCGTAAGCCAACGAATAGGATACTTTAATATTATAAATATAACAATCTTGGTTACTCTTTTTGTCCTCACTGGATAGAGCAATGAGTCCACTTTGGGAGTCGGTAACTATCACAGTCTTGTTTATTTTATTGTCAGTTATATATTTAATAGCGCTATCAATGGCAAACGCTTCTGCCTGAAAAATTGAAAAAATATCGTTTATTCTAACTTTCACTGAATAATTATTTTTAGGGCACCAAACCCTATTTTGCCGGATTCAGGATCTTTAGAGCCATCTGTGTAGATTAAGGTATATTCTTTTTTGTTTTCATTCATGTAGGTGTTAAATTTTTCATTAATTATTCTACTTTTTTATTTTTTATAGTAAATTTTTTATTTCTTCCGCTATGTTGTAACCTAATCTATAATTAATAGCACTTTTTATGTCGACAAATCTCGACGAATACTTTATATCATAAATACTCGGTTTATCTTCGACTACCAATCCTTCCACAAGATTATTGAGACTTATTTTAGTTTCAACTAGATTTGATTTAAAATTAAAGTTACGTCTACTATAATATTCTACTTTATTACTTAAACTGTCAATTGCTTTTTTTAAAGGATTATTTTCAAACGAAAAAGTTTTGTGAGTTTTGTTTTATTCACTCCTCGCTCTAAGGGGTGGGGGGGGGGGGTTCACCTGCCATGTCTAGAAGGACATTAATAGGAGTAGTGTTCATCAAACCCATAGCTTCTCTCAGAGCTGCGTTTTGAACAACGTCTAACATTTTACAATTCTTTTTAGAAGTAATGGCAAAAATTTGAGAACCCCAATCCCGCCTGGATCTGATGAGACCCTTGTAAACATTCAACAGGTAAGTAGGTACCAGTGACTTACAACCATTTATCGTTTGTCAATATTGACAAATGAAATTATTGTCAATTCTTATTAAGTAGTTAGGTACCATCACAGAACATAGAGTGTATTCTATTTTCTGTGGGTACCATAATCATTTTTCAAGCGTATTTTGGATGAAAATCCCACCATCGCATTCCTAACGACATCCAATGAGGTCAATTGTACGTGGATTCGCTGCAGGATCCGATTGAACAGAAAAATAAGGGTTATAATGTGAATAACAAAGTTAGTGCCAATAAGGACAATTAAAAATGTGGTAATTTGTTATTCACAATGCTCATTTTAGGTTTCTCGCTATGATGATCGGGAATTGTTGTCCAAGAAGTAGACAAAGTTTTTCGCTCTCCAAAATCTAAATACCTTTTATTCCTAGAAAAAATTGTACTATTGGCTTCCAAATGCTTGCTGATTAAAAAATCAAAACCATACCTATTTGGTTAATAAATTCAATTGAATAAATTTTTGGGATGGTGCGGTTTAACTTCTAACTTCTAGACGACCATATAAATTTATTTTATTTAATTATCTTGCTTTAGGATTTATTAACCAGTATGCATACAAATCGGCCAACAAAATCAGAAAGAAATGGCGACAATTAAAAGTGCGGTCAGACAATTACAGCCATCAAACTATGACACGCATATTGTGAACATCGCATTATAATGTATGTATACATTACATACTTCATAATATGTTTGTGACCGTCAATATCTAGGATTTGTTTCAGAATTATCCGAAATGGATTTCAATGAAAAATATTTTCGAAAATTATGGGTTTTACAATTTTTGTAGTGTGCACAAGCTTTATTAACCCTGAAAAGGGTAATAACCAACCTCGCCGAATAAACCAAAAGCGACAGGAAAAAGTGAGACAAAAGTAGCCATATTTTGGTTTATTCGAGTTTATAGCCGATACACGGGTTGAAGCATTCTGATATGTATTAAACGCTGATAATTTATAGGTAAATATTATTACTGGGGATTATTATTCATTTTTATTACTGGGGTAAATAAGTAGTCTTTCACTCGGGTTTATTATTCAATTGGCTTGCGTTCATGATTTGAATCTGTACTAAGCTTCGGAGTGTGCGTGTTTCATAGGCGATAGAACGATTATTGAATTTCAGGATTATTGAATGCATACATAGAGCACGTTAAATCTGTTTTCAACCAAAATACCTATTTGGGTTGATCAGTTGATCATATTTGTGTGCCTCCTGAAATTCAATAATCTCTCTATCACCTGTGAAACACGCACACTGCAAATTCTTTCAGTGGGGTTTATTATTCAATTTTATTCATTTGAGTTGCATTCATGATTTGAATTTCTACTAAGCTTTGGAGTGTGCGTGTTTTACAGGTGATAGAGTGATAATTGAATTTCAGGAGCTATGCATAGACCACGTAAATCGGTTCTCAACCAAAACCCCTATTTGGATTGATCAGTTGATGATATTTGTGTGCCTCCTCTACATCAGTCTACCTTTGGCTACATTGTCTAAATTTGGGTTTGGCGAAGTTTTAACGCAATACGAACGCTAAAGGACTTGATAAATTGAGGTTCAATAAAAAACGCTGCAAATTCTTTCACTGGGGTTTATTATTCAATTGGCTTGCGTTCATGATTTGTATTTCTACTAAGCTTTGGAGTGTGCGTATTTCACATTATAGAGCGATTATTGAATTTCAGAAGGCACACAAATATGATCAACTGATCAATCCAAATAGGTATTTTGGTTGAGAACAGATTTACGTGCTCCATGCATATCCCCTGAAATTCAATAATCGCTGTGAAATGCGCGCACTCCAAAGCTTAGTAGAAATTCAAATTATGAACGCAAGCCAATTGAATAATAAACCCCAGTGAAAGAGTTTGCAGCGTTTTTCTATTCAATGTTATTCATGTCCCGAGCGAAGATCACATCGATGCACGACCCTCCTCCTTTAGGTGTATAAGCCATTCGATTCAATTCGAAAACATGCTCAGCAGAGCCCTTGGTTTGGGCAACCATCCTGAATATTCTCGGATTCCCCAAACCGTTTTGGAAAGATTCAGGATAGATTGGAAAAGTTCCAGGCCAGTTACCGAGGTCTGATCTTTAATAATACAATAAAGTGAGAGTTACAAAAAGGTATCTTATACAGTGAGAGAGAGAGAGCAAAAACCTTTTCAAGGTACATCACATTATAGCCGTTAGGCATTAAGCAGAAATCATCCGGCGGTGAACAGAAATCATCCGGTTTTTCTACAGAAATTCACTAAAAAACGCCAAGGGCCGCTGAGCATGTTATCGTTCCTATCCTTGAGGTTCTTATTTCATGAATGAAAAGATTTCAACATCAATATTCTGGAAATTTGATTTTTTATCCAATAGGGGTTTCCTTGTGAAAGATCATGGTGACGATTATTGGGGCCATCGACTGTACGGAATGGAAAAATCTTGAGAGGAATGCCTAGGTGATATTGAATAAAAGCACTATTACTTATTACAAAATTTATTTTAGAATTAACGCTATAACAGACAGATAAGTCATGTTGATGAGTATGACAAAAATTTCCATTTCCTGGGGTTTCTCTTTCATTTCATTGTTACAGTGAAGTGGTCATCAGCTCAACTGTAATCTCACAAGCATTTTAACACGTTCCAGGTTTCCCCGCTGGATTGTGTGCTCGAAAATTAAGGACGCCCTGTCAAGAAATACTCATTGCCTTTGCTCCTGAAGCTCTACGGTATTCAACCCCTGGACTGGATTTATGAGTTGCAACAGAGAATTGTCAGACTTTCTTATATACCACTCTTGAGAATCGTGTTTTCAACTGAATTTGAGCTCTTACCAATAGAATCGCAGTTCTTATTTGAACTTATATTATAGTTAATGAAGAATCACATGACAAACCAGTCACTGATTTGTGGGGTAAGCAAACTCTTCAACGACTTGAAGGATTTGGTGTCTAAACCGGAGTTTCCTTTGTTTTTCGATTTTTCTTACATAAGGAAGCAGGCTGCGGAAGAACATCATATCGTCGTTGAAGTCTTCATCATCGTCAGTCCTTAACATTTTAGTTTGGGATGGCTTGTTCCCGTCCTCCCGTTGAGTTTGCGAACTTGATATCGCGAGTGGGTCTTCCTCTCTTTCTGCTGATCTTTTCCGAGACGTGCTGGTACTGCCCGAAACTGAATCTAGTGATTGGTTTTCCCTACAGGAAAGTGGGTCTTCCAATCGATCAACGATATTGCCCAGCGTGTTCAGAGGTAAGTCTGGCACATTCTCGATCTGATTCACTCCTCGGTTTTTCATAGTGACGTGTCTTGGTTTACTGACGTCGGGGTCATTAGTGGACCCGACCGATTGGCTGCTTTCAGGAGAAAGAGGGTCAACTAATGGGCTGGACTTGATGGAAAGCGGATCAACCAATGGGCTGCTTTCAGCGGAAAGAGGATCGACCAATCGGTCGTTTGTAAAGACATACGTCTCAACTATGGGTTCGTTATCATCGACGTCGATGACTCTGAAGCTTTTGACTTGATCTATGTTTATCGAATCTCGGTCGTCAATGAGATCTCGATTTTTATTCTGCGATCCGGAATCTTGAGGTTTTGTAAAATTGGACAAAAATTTCATACTTTCGAATCGACTCCATTTTGACACCTGTCCTGAAGATACTTTTGCTTTCTCCGCAAAGAACTGTTGTCTCAAATATTTCCATTTTAATCGTAACAAGTATTCTGAAATTAACACAAAGAAAGAGTTATACAAGTAATAGCAACGGGATAATTTGATATGTAACAAACAATTGATTAACTGCTATATTTCTGCGACAAGCTAATTTTGGTTATTCATGACTGCACTAGATAGTTGCGTGAAAGTTTGTGAGAAATTTACCTGAGTGACCCATCTCATTTGAGATTCTTTTCCAGCAAGCATCTACCACATTCCGAATAGAATACTCTCTGGTGCGTTTGTTCCATATTGGTTCTTGGTTTTTCACTAATTGTATTAACAATTCTGGATCGACCTTAGAAAGTATCGCTGCAGTACTCATGATTCGCAGCCGAAAGATATGGTGCAACAATCTGAAAAATAACAGAAAATTGCGGCATAAAATGTTATGGAAGTGTTGAATTTTTAAGAATACTTAGCATGAACAATGCTTTAGCCTTGAGTAACTCGTCTATGAATGTCACGAGAGGGTGAAATACGAGTGTGAAATGCGTGGCTGCAACAAAATTTTGTAACTTTTTCCACTTAGTGGAAAATTTGGTAGCAGCCACGCATTTCACACTCGTATTTCACCGAAACGTAAGGCAGAATAAACATACGTATTAACGACTTAGATAAGTTGGTTGTAAGTGGCACTACCAACTTATCTAAGTCGTACCTACGTATCTCTATCTCTGCCTTTTGTGACTGTAGAAAATTCGTCCATCATTATTTATGCATAACTTTTAAACTGACGAAATAATCAATTTTGGTGTGTCAAAAGTGAGACAAAAGTAGCCATATTTTTATTATTACTCAATAATAAACCATTGTAATCGCTATTGTGAATAAATTCTAACCACCCCTGAAAATTTCATGGTTTACGTTTCAAAGGGTGTAGAATCCGAATCTGCAACAAAAAATTTTCCGTCCTTCCGCCGTACGCACGATATCTCCGAAACGGCTGGAGCAAAAGATCTGAAATTTTCAGGAAAAATCCATCTTGGTCCGACGACGCCCCAATTCTTGAGCCAGCTATCTCACTCAATTTGAAGTACCCTATAAGGGCTATCAAAGTTTTGTAAAATCCCTAAAAACCTCAAAACTAGTCGAATCGGCCTAAATATTTACCTATTTGAAGAACATACCATGAGGAATCGAATGAGCCCTTCCCCAAGTCCGTAGGTCAAACCATTCCCGATGTACGGCCCGATTTATGGTGACAACATTTGCGTTTTTTGGTTTATTGTTGTTTGTTTTTAACCTAGTGATGCCGATAGCGTCGAGTTGTAGTGAATGTGGATACTGGAGCCGATGTAGATACTTGCAGTTTATTGCCAATACACAGGTTGAAGCATTCTGATATTCATGAAACGCTGATAATATATAGGTAAATGTTATTCAATATTATTACTGGGGTTTATTATTCAATATTATTACTGGGGTAAATAAGTATTCAATTGGCTTGCGTTCATGATTTGAATCTGTACTAAGCTTCGGAGTGTGCGTGTTTCACAGGTGATAGAGCGATTATTGAATTTCAGGAGATACGCATAGAGCACGTAAATCGGTTCTCAACCAAAACCCCTATTTGGATTGATCAGTTGATGATATTTGTGTGCCTCCTCTACATCAGCCTACCTTCGGCTACATCGTTTAAATTTGGATTTGGGGAAGTTTGAACGCAATACGAGTGCTAAAGGACTTGATAAATTATAGATGTTTTTATTGTGGGGGGGTATTGAGGTTCATTTAAGAAAAAGCTGCAAATTCTTTCACTGGGGTTTATTATTCAACTGGCTTGCGTTCATTATTTGAATTTCTACTAATTTTTTTAGTGTGCGTGTTTCACAGGATAGAGCGATTATTGAACTTCAGGAGGCACACAAATATGATCAACTGATCAATCCAAATAGGTATTTTGGTTGAGAACAGATTTACGTGCTCCATGCATATCTTCTGAAATTCAATAATCGCTCTATCCTGTGAAACACGCACACTCCAAAGCTTAGCAGAAATTCAAATCATGACGCAAGCCAATTGAATAATAAACCCCAGTGAAAGAATTTGCAGCGTTTTTTGGTTTATTATTGTTTTTGTTTTGATATCAGTAACCTAGTGATGTAGTGAATGTGTATACTGGAGTGAACTCCTAAAAGGATTTGTAGCCGATACACGGGTTGAAGCATTCTGATATGCATGAAACGCTGCAAATTCTTTCACTGGGATTTATTATTCAATTTTATTTATTTGGCTTGCATTCATGATTTGAATTTCTACTAAGCTTTGGAGTGTGCGTGTTTCACAGGTAATAGCGCGATTATTGAATTTTAGTAGATATGCATAGAGCACGTAAGTCGGTTCTCAACCAAAATACCTATTTAGATTGATCAGATGATCATATTTGTGTGCCTCCTGAAATTTAATAATCGCGCTATTAACTGTGAAACACGCACACTCCAAAGCTTAGTAGAAATTCAAATCATGAATGCAAGCCAAATGAATAAAATTGAATAATAAACTCCAGTGAAAGGATTTGCAGCCTTTTCATTATTAATGTTTAATCCTGATGTATGCTTAGTGTTACCAATCTTAGATTCTTAAAATGGGCTAACAAAAAATATTGTTCACGCATTAAAAGATTGATGTTGTTTGTTAGTGTTACTGTCGTAATTCGTATGTGATATGTAATTTTAAGAAATAAAGTATAACAACTTGAAAATAATATTGTTTGGAGTTTGTTATTTTTATATTCCCCTATCGTTCATAGTGCTCCGTGCCTATTTTACGCATTTACCACAGACTTACACACTTATAATAAGTAAGTAACTTTTTGTCTATACTAGAATTTATCTAGAAACTATAAATAGAATCATTAATTATAAGACAAAACAACATTTGCCGGGTCAGCTAGTTATAATAATAAAATAACATTTATTTGTTAATCACCCATTCCTCATAATCACAGAAAATTTTCATTTGGAATTCACAGCTAATATTTCATTTCTGGGAATAATTTGAGAATTGGTTGATGCATTTTTGTATCTTGTAGAATAATATAAAAATTACTGATGAGGAAAATACAATTTTGGGCATACCGCAGGAACTGGGACCTAAGTAATATAGTATGTTAGTGTTGAAAGAAAATTGTTTGAGCTAAATTCATTGAAAAATGTGGAAATTACGGCTGTTTCAAGAATTTCACTTTAGCGTATGCGCAGAGCGTACCGCTGATTATACTGAGATGAAATTTGTATGGGACCTCAAGAGGCCTTATCCGCACAGTCCCTCAAAATATGAGCTGAATTCATTCTAAATTGTGGAAGTTATGGCAGTAGCAAGGTAATGTGGACGGACAGACAGACAGGGAACCAAATTTGTTCAGTTCATTAGTTCAGGCTATGAAACACAAAATGCGAGTGGAAATTTTGAATTTGGACAACAAAAATCAGAAGCAATATGTCACGAGAGAAGCTTGGAGAGGAGTCGCACTTGGAGCGCTACAGTCGACCTTTCCGGTCACCCGTTAGCTTCTCCTGCTCAACGCTGTGACGGATTTCTAGTAGTTTAGTTCAATAGAAATAACAGATATATGTTGTATTTCATTGCTACATGAAAAGAGCAGAGTATTACTTTATGGAAATAGGAGTATGTAATTACCGACTAAATGATTGATAGTCGTAAGAGAGTAACTCACCGTGCAGGAGAGATCGGCGGGCGCCCGAGACCCGAGACTGGCACGAGAGCGGTAGGGGGAGCCCAGCGTCGACCAGCCGCATCTCGGCGGCGGAGAAGGGGAAAGCGCGATAAGCCAGGCGCTGGAGCCAGTTAGTCAGGGAGCAACTATTGGAAATTGTTAATAACTGCTTCAAGATTAGATTTTGAAAATTTAGTTACACATAAGTAGATACGAAGGAGTTCCATTTATTACATCAAGCACATGGATGCTTTATGTTTAAACCCAATGGCTAAAATTCAAGAAACATGAAACATGCTTTCAGTGCGCTTATTTTGTTGTAGCGGTTACCATGACACTACTACCTTCAGAGGAAGTTTTTCATTTGGTTTTCTTATAGTTATGATGTTCCAAACTAATTTTCCAATTAATAGCAAAACAAGGTTTACAAGTACCAAATTATTATTGTTTAGTGACCGTTCATAACATCGTATTAGTGCATTGATAAATATAAAACTACGACATAAAATGCGAGATGATTCGAGACATTCCCCACTGATGAATGAATGATTTCAATGCAATGAAAGCTGCGGAAATTCCATTTTTACCATCGGCTTGTCCACACATAAAAACCCACAGTGAATTTGTGTGACAGTTTTTCTTAAAATAAAAATGTGCCACTTTTGGTCAGTCAGGTTAAACCATTTTTCATTGTAAGAACAATTTTAATCCCCCTCCAGAAAAACAATTTTTTAAAATGTATTTCCTTCTGATCCGGCTGCCTGGAGTTTTTTCTCTAAACTACAAATTGATGAAATTGGAGTAAAAGGTCACACGTGGGCTTAGTTGGTCAGTAATCTCGCTTTTGACCAAGAACGTAAACATGAGAGAGATTACCCGTGCTTTAGGCATGTATAATATATATTAATAGTGACTAAACTATAATAATATAACTAACATAATTAAAATTACTCGCTTTTGAGGGGTTTATAATTTTTAATAATGCACAATTCTTATCTACAAAGAAAAAAATTCAAATATCTCTCAACATTCGTTGTTTTACGTTTCAAGATGCATTGAACCCGAAAATCGAATTGAAAGTTCTTCGAGGCTAACGGACCTAAAAAATTAATCAAACATAAGGACTGAGTTCTAAAAATCGCTCTCTGTCAACCTTGAAGGGTGAAAACAAAGGGATGAAATATTCCACAATTATAATATTGAACTTTCGAAATAACAGCAATATTTTAATTGCGTTATTGACAAACATTCCTTTAATGAATAGAACGAGACCACATGGACCTTCATTCATCTGTTCACTCTCCCTAAAGGTTGACGGAAAAAATATCGTCAACTCGCATGTGAATGTGAACGAGTGTAGTAAATATTGACAACTAAATCAGCTGATAAAATCGCATAGTCATAGTTTTTCAAGAGTTTCTTTTTTCGTATCTTACTTTATATATTTTCGGACTCGTGAGGCATAGTTATGTGTTTTATTTCATGTCGTTATGTTGCAGTTGTTCTATTCGTGAATTTATACATAGGTACCTGTACAGTACATTGCACCATTATTATTTAGATATCTGATTTTGTTTCGTCCATGGGGACAAGCAAAGGTTGGTGTTCATATAAAGGTTATACTCAAGTCAAAGTCATTCAAAATGCCTTTGGGACGTCTCGGAGTCAATTTCAAGTGGTGGAGACTAACTGATCGCCAGAAGCGATCCTTTCCTGATCATCACATGCAGAAGTAGAAAATATATTGGTTCTTTATTATTTAGTGTCTATTGCGTCTTCTTTTTCAAGCAGTTTCACAAGTTGAAATTTGTAATTGGCTAATAATATCATCTATTCCGTTCCAATTGTGATAACCGCTGGTGATCTTGGTGCAGGGTAACGAGAAGAAAAGTCCCCGGAAAAATGTCCCCAAACGCAAGCTATTCATTTCTATGCTAGTTGTATTATAGATTCCAATCTGTTTGTACAACTAATCTATACGTTACTAAAAGGCATTTATTTAGAATATGATTTTATTTTTGTGATGACAAACCTCCAAACTGCACTAAACGCTGACTTCCTTATCATAGATTCTGATCTATTTGTCCCACAAATACACATATTACTAGAAGGCTTGATTTATTTTATTTTATTTATTTGAGATACCGAACCAGACCACCAGTAAAAAGAGCCCTGACCTTGTAAACAGTGTACCATACAAAAGATATTGTATTACTGACTTAATCAGTGGCAATTTTTTTTCTTAGCTGTTTTCAATATTTTCCTATGCATCTACGGTATTTCAGGCGAGGAACTGCCATTGACCCTTTCTGAATATGTAAACCCTTTCCATGAATTTCTCTCAAACTCAGTATTTGAAAAGGTGCAGGAGCCATTGCAATACTTCAACTTGAAATAATGGGCTACTATTTTATTGCGGGGGGAAATCGGAAACTTTGTTCTCTCCTTGAAACACTGGAAATCTGGTTTTCCGTTCCTCCAAGTTTATATCTCTGTTCTGTACTCTTCCATGATTCTCGCTCCAGGAATAGCAACTTCTACAACACTACGATGCGATAACAATATGCCACCTTCAGCTAAGAAAGTCTACCTGGACCCGGGGTGAATGCACGACCATATGACGCACATTCCTTCACCTCACCTCGTCACCTCTCAAGTTATTTTTCCAAACCTCATCTTTGATTTACGATGTATTGAAAGCGTCAGGGCTCCTTGTCCGTACTGACATTTGTGGGGCCCCATCATCACATCGGGGTTGGGACCAACAAAATAACGAAAGTAAAAGTTCCAAGAAAAAATGTCACCACTACGGAAGGTTGGGTGCGAAGCTAACTTCGTTACAGTAACTTCCGTTATTCCTACCACGCCTAACTGTCCGTCCTAGAACGTAGGTACCTATTAACATTATAATTTTCAGGTTCTCCCATGTTTATTGGACTAGGGTTGTCGTGTTCATTTCTCAAGACAGTGATCTATCTTGAACTTGAAACGCTACCATTCTAACATATGGATTTATTACGGTTTGAATAGCAAGTGATTGTAAGGTTTGTGAGTCACTTTCAGGTTCAGAAAGTACGATTATCTGCTATACTTGAATTTCAACGGATCTCAAACTCATCCCATTCGATTTTACATCCTTAAATTACGAGTGGGTGACACGTCACTTGTCTATATCCGTGAACACCTCGAAAAACCACATTTTTTGCACGTATTGACTGGCTTTTGAGCCATTGCTTCTGGGTTGCATTGCAGTCGGGCTGGCTAGAAGTTAGGGCTATCTAGACCCAAGTGGAATCCATATTCAAGAGAACGGATTTCAGACGGAGCTTAGGAGTCTACGAACCTTGGAATGCAAAATGACGACATTTGAAGGGGAGGTTTTTAAATGCTTTGGCTTAGGATTACTAAAATAGAAAATACTGTACTCAAATGCCAAAAACACATTTCCTGTGTGGTTTCTCCTTTAGGGAAGATGAAGAAGAAACTTGACCACCATAGATAAATGATCAAGGCTATTGAGCAGTCAAGAAAACAAACTAACAAAGTTAACAATACTTAATAGTTTGTGGCAACACTACTTGAGTAGGCACAAGTGTCATTTTCGGCTTACTGTTTTTAAATATTTGAAATATTTGAAACAGAATTACATTAAATGTTAATGGGTTAACAAATTTTGTTAACCCAATCATGTTTTATGTTTCAAGATGTGAAGAATCTGAAATCAAATTTTTAAAATCCGTCCGTCCGCCTTTAGCTGTCCGGACCTTTTCTCCGAAAAAGATACTTTTCTGCCAACTTTTTGAAACTTGGGTCTAAAATCATATTTTGGGTATAATTCAAAAATTATATTTTGGGTATAGTGCAAAAATCATATTTTGGGGACTGAATTCTCGTCACCGATCGCAAAAAATCCTCAAGGGTGAAATTGAAGGGCTGAAATTTCAAAAATCTGAATATCAAAAACTTTCAAAATAACCCTATTGTTTTCATTTTCGTTATTGATACATGTGTCTTCAAAGCATCGAATAAGCTCATCCGGACTGTTTTACGTTCATCCGTTTGCGGATTAAACTTAGCAGAAATCCGAATGTGAATGTAAACGTGCTGGGATAAAGTAGAATACAGATAAAAATCGGCTAGTAGCATATGAGGGACGCATCAGCTGATATATTTGCAATATTATTTTGCTTCAAGATTTTTTTGTTTAAATCTACTTTTTCAAGCCTTCTCAAGTTTTTTTCTTTTTTCGTTCCGAGTTTTTCAAGTAAAATAATATCATGTACTACAATAATATTAAATACTGGACCAAACTCACAGAACATAGAGTAAACATAGAGAACATAGTGGATTCTATTTTCTGTGACCAAACTTGATGAAACTTGGGTCAAAAATCATATTTTGGTTCCAGTTGTGTGTCAGATTCTCGGCATCCCATTCTAAGCTATGAAGCAACGTTCGGTCTCCCAAACGGCTAGAATTTGAAAGAAAAAAAGGACTGCACATGGAATATTGTTCCCTAAATAGCGCTTCATGTTGACATCGAGAAATACATTCTAATACTAAAATGGTTAAAATTTCTCTACCCAATATCTTTTATAAATACGTATCTACATATATTACTGCCATGCTGTGTATGGCTAGCCTTTATTGAATAAATAAATGATTACGAGCAAGCTTTGTTCCCCACCGTACTTTGTAGACGGTTTTTTCTTTGTATATTTTTGAACTCTAGATTCATAACTTGGTAACTAAACTCTTGTGAGCCAGGCTAGCAAAATAGTTGGACGAACTGGATTTTTTTCCGGATCGGTCTCAGTGTCGAGAGGCACTAGGAAATGGAAAGCGAGTGCCCTCCTCTTGAATTCAAGAACGCAGCCTTGCTAGAGGTCCCGAAATAGAGATCCCCCTTGTAAACTCGGCAGTGTGAACGGAAGGGGTGGTGAAGGGGAGGGGGATGTGATGGTGCGGGGAGAGGTGCGGAGGTAGCGATAACCCACAAGGCCGCTCTGTCAATGTTATTTCGTACGGGTTTGGTTGGGTTCGTCTGAGCTAACCGCGAGGTCGGAAACGGATGGCGGGCATCACGTGTCAACGACACGAGGATGAACCAATTCCCGGCGGCAGGGTGTATGGTTTTTACTTTCCCAACAACTAGATGAACCGAAGGAAAGTTATGTAGAAAGCTTAAATGGTTCTGGATGGAAGACATCGCATCTCCTGTGCATGGTAGCCTACGGAACCCACAGCCAAATACATTACTACTTCTACTATATCATATAACTGTTATATATTACAACATACTGCTGATTTTTAATCGGTCCCGTGATGTAGAAATAGTTAATCGCCATTGAACTATAAAAAATGGGCCCTATATAAAATCACGCATTAAGTAGATGAGTATATCAGTTTGGATAGATGGACAAACATATTGAGAAATAATGCACGCATCACATTAAACGTACTTTTTTTGTTATTGACTTAAATTCTAAGTCAAATGGGGTGATTTTTTATTATCAGACTTATGAAAGCTTAAGAATATTTTTAAAAACTGAACCAATGGGCTCAGAATTTTAATAGAGGCGAGCAACGCTTGAATGGATCTTTTTATTACCCCCTCCATACCATTCCCAACTTCAAATTCAAAAGTTTTGAGATTTATTGCGCATTATGTTTGTTATGTATGTTATATATTTTATTCACAAAAAATTCGCAAGTTGTTTAAAATCCGATTAACATGTGAGTAGAGACAACTATTTAAAAAACTACTATAAAAAATATACCCATGATTAATCCAACTAGGAATTGATAAGGTAGAACATTGGATAGGAAGTACTTATGTTCAATAGCTGTTTGTTTTTCTTTTTTTCCTGAAACTTATCCCAATTAATATTACTTTGGCTTTGATTACCATCATGTTGGTATTTTGGTTCTTTTCCTATTTATTGGTCATTTTGTTACCCTGACGTAAATAAAAATGTGATAACATGTGATTTCCTTGTGGAAATTGTGTAATTTAGTGTACAGATGATGACTCATGCAAGCTACAGGGCCTCCGGCCCATTAGCTGACAATGTTATTGAATTCCATGTCATTGTATTGTTCATATATGTCAACGATAAATTTTCATTTAATTTCATTTTCAAGAGAGGTTTGATAGACGAAATTGGAATTGAACAAAAAATATAGAGTACATAATAAAAAATAAAAGATGAATGAACAGATGAATATTACCCCTTCCTTAATTGGATTTGAAAAACTTTTTCGTTTGAGAACCAGACCTAAGACCTTAATCGAACAGGAAAATTAATTAGGAAAATCGCCAGAATAAGCTGTATGAACAGAGCTGGGAAGGATTATTTATTACCCCCTTCATTCATCGTCTTGACGAAAAATTCAGAATTTCAAAGTCCTTTTGTTTGTTGTCCACGTTTGTTGCACAACCAGACTATGATTGGAGAAATTGTATTTGAGATCGTTTGAAGTAGTTTTTTATTTAAAATTAATTCGGATGAATATACGGAATTAGGGTAAAATTGCGATTCAATCAAAAAGAATCGTGAAATATCGACAAGGATCGCTGGCTGTCCACAAAATTTGCCAAACGCACCAAGAGTGTTGCCAATTCGCTCAAATTTGTAGGATACTCAATGGCAAGAGGTTAAATGATCCCAAATCAATTTCAACACATCCATGTTTACGATTCTCTCCAATTTTGATGTAATTTTCAAGGAATGAGCATGCACATTCTGCTGTATTGTTTGTGAGCGATGGAACACATAGAAGAGCATTTACAACCTAATTCGCTCATTTCCTGACACATTAATCAAAATGGGATGATAACTGTAGAAATTAGCATTGTTATAAGGATTCCACGTTCGCGCATGCGCAGAAGCTCATGTTCAAAATACTTTGAAATCATCAAACCAGTTGTCCTCGAATAACCTACCAGACAAAAACAGCTAAGTGGATTGTACTTTTGCACTTGCACAAATTGAATTCTGAGAGATGAAACTCATAGGGGACAATCTAGCACATTCCTTGAAAATTTCGGATGACAACTGTAGAAATTTTTGTGCAAGCGCGATATGTGTTGATGCTATTAACGTTCTGAAAAACCTATGAGTTCATTGAATTGGTTTTCCTCTAACACCCTCCAAAATTTGATCGGGGTCGGGCCACTAAAACAGAAAAAATGGTTGCTGAGGGGGATTTCATTTTTGTACGCGCGCTAATCAATTATTGATCTGTGACCGATGAAACCCATGGGGGACCATCAACATTCCCCGAAATGTTAATCAAAACCTGATAAAAACTGTAAAAAGCAAACTCGTTACTACGATTTGCGGCCACAGGGTCTGACATATACACAGACAGACAGAAAAGAAACAAAAGTTTGTCGGAGTGGTATAAAACGCAAAATGCGTTTCATTTTGAGAGAAAACAGTTTCATCTCCCAAAAGTCTACTTACACGTAGACTAGAGATTTTTTCCCCCAAATTTACCTGTTCGCTATTAGCTGAGAGAAACAGCTAAAGCTATCAGCTTTTAGGTTCTTCTGACTGCTAATTTCCGCTTCTTAAAGCTTTAGCTTTACCTTTCAATTAATAGCTAATTTCGCTTAAAAATTGGCTGTCCTTCAAAAGGTAAAAGCTTTTAGTTTCAGCTGTTGGCCAGGCCGAATCTCAGCTACATCACCTTTAGCTTTTATTTATATCCAATTTTGGGCCATGTCTGCCCACAGACACTGTCTTCATATACTACCTACTTTTACAGCACCTACTTACCACCAAACGGAGCTCGGTCGAGATAAGCGGGCTCGCGGGCGAGAGGAACCTTCTGCTTCTCTCTCGCTCGGGTAACCGGGTCACCACTTTCTTCCACTATCACTGAAGACCGAAAGTGATTCTCAACGAGCCGGCCCGCTGGAAACCCGAACTTGTTACCCGCTCAGGACACCTGGCCCGCCCCGGGTTTTCGTGTTTGAGTTGGTTTTACAAGACGCGTATCTGGCGTCAGTGACGAACGCAAGAATAATCGCTCAAGCGAAGAGCTAAATGGAAACCGCATATCGACTACACACACCATCAAATTAACAAACATGTACATATTGTTCAACATTCGAAACCTACTCTCAAGGAATACAACAAACGTAATCTACGACAGTATGCTACAATCAATCTTCAAAATGAAGGAATTGCTTCAGGTGAGACATACTCATCCCATCTTCAAAAATTACAAATACGCCAAAAATCATTTTAAAAAATGTGTTGTCTTTATCTGTTCGGACTCCATCTGCTAATGAATTTAATATTGCTAAGCTGTTAAGTAAAATACAGTTATAAGTTGAAAATTAACTTCCGCATTTCCATAAGGATCCATAAATAGTAGGTTCGATCTATCATCTAACTTCTCGATCGGTCGTGTTTCCGTCAAACGACTCCTTCAACACTTCACTATGGTACTGTACCTGGCAAGGTTTCTATAAAATGGACCCGCTATTAGAACTTCTGTTCTTAGATTATTGAATAACTTCTGGCTTTCATGACTCCTTTTCGATTGAGCAATAAACATTAGTAAAATTTCAACGCAACACTTGGTTTTTCAGTATCAACGAGCTACACAAGGTAAGAACGAGAAAAGAACAGTGAGGTTATTTGATTCTGAATTAATGAAGTTACTAATGTGAAAAGGTTATGGTATGGATATTGAATGATTGGGCTATTGAATATGGATCTGATTGAGCGTGGACTAACGATTAAGTAACGGAGAGTCAGACTGCCGAAGCTTAGTGAGGAAGTGGGCAACGTTACAAAGAGAAATAACATTCTTCACTGAATCACCATCAATTGTCACAACAGGAAATATACTCGTACGCACCAGAAGATGTAAACATAATTCGTCATATCTACGTGAAGAATCAAGAACGAAGAATAAAGCCAAGTTTCTTCATTCTGTCACAACCCACCTAATCGAACTACTGTCTGGAAAGACACTCCGTTGTTGGTTCCGTTATAGCTCTCATTTCGTTATCACCCTTCTTAGGAGGCAAATTCCTACTTGATATAGTCTGAGCCAACGTTTAAACTTAAAATCGACTTTTGATGAAAACGCTGTAAATCGATGTTTACTGATCATGAATGAATCATAATAAAATAATCGCAGATAATCAATGAATCATTGATTATATTGAGAGAACCATTTGTTTTCAACGTGCAAATCTCTGGTTCCTTGAAACAATATTTCAACCATGGTTAGGGGACGTTCGTGAAACCGACCCTAATTAGCAAAGAAGAAGAAAAAAAATGTCGAAAATAGGAAGTTAAAAATGGTCCGCTCCAAGGAAAAGTTTGGTCTTTGAGCTCCCGCCAGTTTCTCGAGTTGATACCGGTAAGACCGCTGGTGTAAGAAAATGGGTCAAGAGGTTTTCGGGCGTTATTTTCGTAGTTGGCATAAATAATGATCCAAGGCTTCAGTCTTCCGGGGCTCTAATATTAGTCGGGCGGAAAACTGATCGCTAAAAAAAAGTGCCAAGTTGGATAGCTTCCTCTGTTATTGTGACGTGGACGATTAGCTTTAACAGTTGTTAACGGATTCTAAGAAAAAACCGACGGTTTTATCGAAGTATTGATGATCTTCATATGTTAGCTCCAGAAGTGTTGATGTTAATAACGATCGTGTTTTTAAAATCTAAAGGTAATCGATGATTGTTGATAAGCCACTTCGTCATTTTCGCTTTATTGTCTTAACTTCTCTAAACTAAAGAGAACTAGAGTTCTGTTTTGTTTTATATTTTTTAATAAATTATTTCAAAAGAAACTCTGCGGCATTTCACTCAGAATTCAACAGGCACAGGGACATCATTAGAAAATTACCGCTATATAGTCGAATAGGCAGATGTTGCCTTTTAGAAAGGCTATTGATTTATTATTTTCAATGGTGGGCCTTTTTAATCTACCAAAATCAATAAAATATTGAGCTCCTCATAAAAGTTGTTGGTTTTCGAGATACGATCAAAGTTTCAAGATGCGTAAATTTCAAAAACCAAGCTAAAACAAAAATAATAATAATGAAATAATATTTATAATAAATCCGTCCGTAATATTAATAAGAAGTCCGCCGGCCCAAGCTTTGTTCCGGAATTACTAGTCCGAAGCTAACATTAGGCTTAAAAACCCAGCATCCATCTGGGATGGTCCGGTAATCTCGGCATCTTGATCAACCTACTCTAAGGGGTAACATTAAGGATTTAAATATTGAAAAATCGAAATAAAACCTTTGGATGTAAAGGGGTCGTTTTTTAGTTTGATTCAGATAGAAATCAGTTCCGTGATTCGAACATGACCTCTGTGGTAGCTGGACAATCATCCGTTCTCCCACAAATCGCTGATCAGTCTTTACGCAAGAGTGGATGCCACAAAAAATGTCCGGGGACATTTCAGTTACAAGATATATACAAATATATAAGCCATATCGCAGTCAGCGATAGAGTTTTGCGTAACTCCTATACGTATATTTGCGGACAAGTGGAGCCTAGATAGGTGTTGGGTCTGCCCGCTGACCAATTACAAGGCTTTTTTCAACACGAGTGTATACTCCAAAAATGGCTAGCGACGCCCAGGAGCAAGGTGGATACTATACTAACATGCTACCCAGAATTCTGTCTCTCAAGCTGGTGTTGACCATTGGGATGGACCAAACTTCGAGGATTGACTCTATAACTAATTGCTAAAAAAAATTACCTCCTATAGTTGTTTTTCTCAAATAAAAATTCGAATTTATTCATTTAAAAGATTTTTTATGCCACAAAAATCATCATAACTCTCTTAACTCACAAAATAACTCAAATTTGAGGATACCGTCGAAAGAAGCATTAAATTTTATATCCGTTTGGCTTTGACATTCATTACCTTCCGTCTAACAGGAGCCGAGGCCGAAAACTGTATTTGACTTTGGAGATGGTGTGGAGAATTAGACTTTGAAAATTCACTCTCATCTGAGGAACGAACTGGTGGTCTAAAAACCGGCAGCCTCAACGGAATGGATGAAATGGCGCATTCCTAAGTGCTTTGCAAATAATCACTAGATCAAACATGCTACAGATAATTTTGTAAGACTCCAAGTTGTAGAAAACAAAGTGATTGGATCCCAAACCTCTAAATCATCTTCGAAAACAAGGTAGTTACAACCATTTGAAAATCTAAATAATCTTTGGTGAGTTCTCTCCTCCCCTCGTTTTTACTACTGCTCTTCAAAATCGTCTGACTATATAGCTCAATGTCGGCTTCTAGATTAACATCTGAATTTGAGTGAGATCAGCCACCCAGGGCGTGAGAAAATTTAGTTTGCTCATGAATTATCAATTTTTGACCAATAAAACTCAGAAGAACTATTTACAGCTTAACCCACGGTTCATTAAAAGTTAATGGGAAAAGGATGGAAACTTTAGAAATTGAGCTTGTTACATGGATTAGCTGATACGTGATTCATACAAACACCGATAGAAACGAAAATTGTTGAGAGTGGTTTAAGATGACAGCTGTCACTGGAAATTTGATTTAGGATGAAATTTGAACTTGAAAATAATACTTTCACTACCCACAAGTCAAGTCAAAGCAAAATTGAAATACCACCCAATTAGGTGCAGTTCAGTTCTCTAGCATCAGATTCGTTGACTGTCATCGATCCCATGGCTGTATAGATCACCTGGCTTTGTTGTGATCACCTAGGTTCTGTTTTTGCCTCCCATTTCTCCAATATTTTCATCTTTTCTGGAGGTTGTTGAAAATTCTATTTAACATCCAATCAATTAGATATTTTTATACTCCGTTACATAGTGGGAATTTAACCATCCAATCAATTAGATATTTTTGTAAAATATCTTACTCCGTTACATAGTGGGAATATTGGAACGTTGAATCACATGAGTCTCAATTTAATTTTTTAACGTTTAAACATTTGCACCTGTATTTGGGTAGGGCATACACATTTGGAGGTGGTCAATGTGTTTTTTTTAAATTGCTAGACATTGAAAAAATATGATGAGGGGTAATTTATAGATGTTTTGGACTAGTTATAGAAATATCGATTTCTGACCAATAAGACAATGGTCCTTTTTTTTAAAAACTTTATTGGGCAGGTTTCGGTTACTCGTAGGTAGTCATCTGCGGACAAAAACACACACCTAGGTAATCTTCGAAAAAACACACCTAATTTAGATGGGATAGAATCTATCTATGCATTGACGGCTGTCAACAATCGGTTGACATGGTTGCCAGTGGTCGGTACATAAAAAAAATCATCTTAACTACTTGTTTTCGCCTGAAGATGACTACCCGAGAGTTGCGAAAGCTGGTAATGAAGGTTTTAGAAGGACCAACATCGTCTCATTCACCAGAAGATGATTAGGGATGTTTAGATATGGGTATGGATTGTATAGGCCCGCGATCATGCCTCTGTATCCTCTTTAGTCTGAGGATCATCTTGATCTACCAAATTCCTCTGACTCAAGAAATTTAAGGGATCAACCCCAAGATGAAGAGAGGGAGGGGGAAATGGATAATTTGGAGTTGGGTAGCTGATCATTCAAGCGAACCTCACTCACTAAAGCCAATTTCTGTGCTTTTTTTGTTCAATTAAGAATTTAATATTTTTTAAAATAGTGTTTATAATCATCTTTAAAAGTGCGATCATATAAAAACCGGATTAAGGGATGTACCTGTGATGTATGCATTACTTACCAATATGTTCTGTTCACAGAGCTTGTTAATCTTAAGAAAACAAATTTGTTTCAGATTTGTATTCGTCTTATTTATTTCCTTTTCATAAGAACCGAAGTGTATACCAAGGTATTTTGCTGACCTCACATGAAGAACCCCTTCATATAAGTTACATTTTCGATACTACATCCCGAGTCATAAAATAGCAGTCTTAATTTGCTGCTAAACGCAGTTCTCCTACGTTGGCTGAGGGGTGACATAGTTCAAATAAAATTAATTTTCAAGTAAATTACAGTAAATGGATTTACTTGTAGCAAGATGAACAATATTTAAGACTCTTTAAGAAATCCCTGAGCTCAGAATGAAATGCTGCGGAGAGTGAGAGCTAGAGAACTAGGGGACACTTGGTTATTACAAGCACCGATGTCTGAGGATCATCTTGATCGACCCAATTCCTCTGACTCAAGATAATTCAAGAGATCACCCCCAAGGATGGAGGGGGGAGGGAGAAGTAGATGATTTCGTTGTTTTTTCATTGTACGTTTTTTGCCCCCATCCGTCTCTAGAGGGTGAAGCTCCGAAAGCGAAGGGGTCCGCGGGGGAGGGGGTGGAGGGTGACCGACACCGAAGGGGAAGCTGGTGCGCGCGCACGATCCCCCTCCCCGCCCCGCAACGCCACGGCCGCCACCTCCCCGCCCCGCGGCGCCCATCCCGCCCCGCCGCCGACTCGAGAGAGGAGGCAAGAGTTCATGAAACCTTTTCAAGGACAAGGGCAGACCCCAACAGTCGAGCGGCGCGTCCAGTCTCTCCCGTCTGAGCTGTCAGTGCGCGTGTTTCTCTTTCATATCAATACACCACTAAAAACCACATACAACCTCACCACAAACAATCCGAAAAAAACCACCCGGTTAATCACCGCCTACCCCGAAATCGCCATCGAACGACTCTTTATTTCTTTTTTCAGTTTTGCCGGTGCGACGAAAATTCGTATTCCGACTCCAACCGTTTCCGTTCGCATTTTCGTCAGGACGATTCGTTTTGGGATTTTATTACGGATTTGCGAGCCGCGAATGTGATGCAAGTTTCGGGAGGTGATTTCCGGGTCCCGCAGGCGCCGCCTTTGGTGTCAAGTTCCACTTGCCCGCCGCCCCCGGCGCCGCAGATGCTCCCGCCCCCGCCGCCGCCGCCGCCCCCACAACATAAACACCGGACTCAGCACGAGGAACCGTCCAGCTCCATGCCTGATCTTGGTATGTAAACATAAACATTACCGTACTCCAACTCCATGACAACACGAATACAACGTGATCCAATACATTGTCAATACTCCGACTAACTGTAGGCACAATCTAAAATATGATGGTTGATATACGCTACCTTTTATCGGCAAAATCTCATTCATAATTTATTCAGTATTCCTGGAATTCTGTTATATATGTCTTTAAATATGTTATCAATTAGGAAACATTTTAATTTGTCACAGAACTAATGAATTCTTTGCCAATTTCGTCTATAACCCAGTTCACATAAATGTTGATTTATATGTTTCAATTTGATAAACCAATATTTAGGCTTTTAAATGAATGTAGAACGATAAGTAATTTTAATATTCTGATTCTAAGTTGAGTTAGTTTTATGTTAGTTTGTTGACACAGGCTTACTTTCTTATTAGAACTTTTAGCCTGTGCTTCCTTCAGAATTCCATTTGTCTGCTCCCAAAAAGTTGTGAAACTCCTCAAACTTTACTCAATTCGAACATCATCAAGAAAGAAAAATTATCAATACAATTTCAGGGTATATAAACGATAAATTTAAATTTACTCCGTTAAATATAAACAAGTGCTGTGAAGGCTTGAGGGTAAGTCCACATTTTTACGTTGACACTGTCCCACACACATTACAATTATCACATTCTCATCACACCCAGTACATAACTGGTTGTAAAATGTAGAACGCATACTCTATGCACTATTTTGATGACATTATATATATATATAGTTTATTTAATATAAATGCCATGTCATACTATTTGTTTACATGAAAATGTGATCATAATGAATAAATTCGAACTGCATATTTTCCTCATTAGTAGGCGAGGGGTTCAATCTACCCCATGCGTGTTGTAAAATGTAGAATATAACATAATGAAGCCTAAACCGTCGGTTATTACTCGTGGGCGTACCGAAAACACTCGTTACCCATCACCCTGTATTTACGTGAACTGATCACGTTCACTCACTTTCTATACATCTCAAATTTTATTATTGTCATATATTAAGTACTAATTTATTTGTTTCTACTGACAACCAAGGTCTTCGTGTAGCAGGTGTCCAAAGGAATCCCGTGTGCCTTACATAACAATAACGCCGCGCCCCAACAATACTTTTTGACAGTGTTTTCCATTTTCTAACAGCCTTTTCCCGTCCTGCTGAGTGATTAATTTGAATAATGAGGCCCAAATTACGTAACGGATATCCCGGTTCTTCCTCGAATACCGAAAAAAATTCAAGTTATTCACAATGTGGTGTTGACGTGTTTAGTTTTCTACTAATGATAAATTTATACCTACTG
Organism: Creontiades dilutus; assembly: GCA_031894815.1. Taxonomy (NCBI): domain Eukaryota; kingdom Metazoa; phylum Arthropoda; class Insecta; order Hemiptera; family Miridae; genus Creontiades; species Creontiades dilutus. The sequence continues at coordinate 821,013 of JAVIWC010009095.1, read as the reverse complement.
CGTCTGTCACATAGGACTTTATGAGCGCTGTATTAAATGTACCTATTTAATGTAGATGATTTCATTCTAAATTGACAATACCGGCCAACTACTTTGATACCTCTTCCTTTTTGTTCAGTGGGGAAAAAGGAAAGAAGTATCGTAAAAATACGAAAAAAAAATTTTTTTTTCAGTAATTTAAGACTTGAAATTGGAGTTATAATAAAATAAATGAATTACCAGCCCAGATTGTGGTATCTGCAGTCACCATGTGACTGACGGGGGAAAACAACAATATATCCCAATGGGAAACTAAATAAAGTTTCTGTGATTTACTCACGGTTCCCTTCTAAGCGTAGGAAAAAGAATCACTTATCGTGAGTATGAGTATCGTGAGTATGATTAGTTACGCACTTGATTAATTAAATAAATAAAATCCCGAACTATTTTAAAAGAATAAAAACTGGGCGATTCTTAAGATATTTTTTCGGGATTCATCAGTAATTCCTAATCGTCCAATCAATCGTTTTTGACGTTGTAATCAATTGATAATATATTCTCACCGTGTGAAATGGTTTCATAAAACCAAAATTATCGTTTTGATTATACTGAAGGTAATCAAAGTAGCCGTAGAGTAGATAGGTTGAAAATACTATACGATGTTAACGAATAAAATTTTTCAAAATGGACTCTGAAGCTTCGGGGTGCCTTAAAATCGGTCATCTGCTTTGCTCTCCTGAAAAGTTACCTTTCATCAACTTTGGGTACAGTTTTTTCGGAAACGGTTCGTAGTAGGAAGGCGGATTGCCGATGGTGGAACAACTTGGCCTCAAACACGTCGGAAGGTTTTTTGAAATAAGGTTTGGCTAAGACTCTTAAATTCTATGAATGATAATTAATTAACCGAAAATTTCAGGGACAAAGAACAAAAAATTTTCTTCTCGTCCAGTCAAACTAGTACTATCCTTGATTGGAGGGGAAGATTTTGTCAATTTCTTCATTTTTTTATTTGATAGGTACGATTTATAGTTCTACTAGTTTTGTGAAAATGTAGTTGATCCATTGTAAAGCACGTTGCAGAACGACCTCGTACTTGGGGCGATTCGCCCTTACGTTTTCCCTTAAATGGAATAGGGGTGAGTTTTCCTTCTGAAGGGTTAGGGGCGGAACGCCTCACACCCTTCCCTTCTTGAGTCATCCCGATAAAGAACCATACACTCAATAAATGATCTTGAATGCTTAGGTTTTCAGACGATTTTCATTTTTTGTTCATTACAAAATGATGCAGTAATTTATGTTCTTAGATAGGTACTAAAGAAAGAACTTTTAAAAAATGTTTTGATACTTTTTACGCAATGGAACTTGTAATGAATTCATTGATTTTTAAAATGCATAACAAGAATCGTGCGCTCAATGCTTCTGATGTTACGATCATGTTATCACTTTATTTCTGTCAGTAAACGACTAAGAAAGAAGGTCACAAATTACATGTTTTCCAAGGGAATCACTATCAGCATCATTAATTTATCTCAATTCAGTTTAAATACGATAAAAAGTAAAAGAACTTGAAATTGTTTTTACTTCTCTTCATTATTTCATAGAATGGATTGCATCTTGCAAAATACCACGCATTTTCTGATAAATTTTTCGCATTAGTCTGTAGAAGAGAAAGATTTATTCCAGAAGAAGTGCAATAAAGTAGACGAAAATCTATCATTCCATATTACATCGCTCAAAAGACCTCATTGGGAGGAACTACATTTTATTTAGGTGATGATACTTATACTTGTATTCTTATATGTTCATTTAGCCAGCTTTTAGACAATTTTATGATCAATTGAATGAATATGTTGGAGTGAACTACCTTATTTTTGTTTACTATTTCCAATAAGTAAGCCTTTGTAATAGTATAGCGAAAATTTGTTACAACCCACCTCAACCTTCGTCAATTTACGTTTTGAAGTGCGTACTTTAAAAATTAGCTATGTTTATTCGCCATAGGGACCATAAAAGCCCTTAGAATTGATATAAAACTTCTTTCGCACATGGACTTGGTCCCACCTTCTAACCAGTCCGATCGCATCACAACTGCATTGCATTTGCATCCATTTGGGATGTACCTATGCATCCATGCAGCCAATGCAAATGCATTGTCAAGTATCTTTGAACGACGAATTTACTGGTATCGGTTCCATAACAGTTCACCTCTAGCAGAAAATCACCAGGTCGGTCTTCGAGGAGAAAAACGATGCCCTGAAGTGTCCGTCACAGATTTTCACCCGAAATTCCGGACTCGGGAGATATCGACCTTCTCGCTTCACCTTGACCGCTGTAATCCCCTCCTTTAATCTCCCACCGGCGATCATTCACTTTGCTACATTGATCCCCATTGTCAACAAATCCTTCAATATCCGTCTACCTGAAATACATTGGGAAGATGAATCCAAACCGCTTAACCGAGTCGCCGCCAACTACCGCAATCTAAACTAAGAAGACGCAAATTATTACACAAAGGTTTAGTATTGCTGTATTAGATAGCTCTCCAACGAGGATCATTGGATTACTAGACTGGACTGTACAGCCAGACACAATGCTTCCCAGGGACACGTGGAACACTTCAGGAAACGTGTTCATGTCCTAATTGCTAAACAATGAACCAGTAATTTTTGTTCCCCACTTGCGTTTTTGCGATCAATCTTCTGATATTTGTTTTATTAATATAGTTTGTAGTTATTTCTATATATAGTGCTATATGTACGTTTTCTAATAATAGCATTGTGATTGGGTTTTTTCCCCTTGAAAAAAAAAAATAAAATAAAGAAATCAAACCCACGAACGAAACAACTGAAATTTAAAGTGATAACATAAAAATACAGACAAAAAGAATTGATCCTCTTGTTTTCCTCGATCTGCTAATCAACTAAAATGAAACTTGGGAGGCAGCTGTGTGGTCAGTATATTCTTAGAGTATCCACCATGATGAGGGGCGTGGGACAAGCCACTCGTGGCATCCACTTCCAGTCTTCGCGTTAAAGACAACCCTTCCGATTTTCTTCAAATGTTGAGCGAAAGGATACTTGTATAGCAACTTGAGTGGTACCAGTTCATTTCACGAAACTAATTTCTATCCGAATCGAACGATTTGAGATTACAATTTTGTAATATTTCAACCCCTAGGGTTGGTCGAGGGTGAAACCGAAGTAGGAGGATCATCGTCGGCCTATATGGGATTTTGGATTCTATTTTCATCATGTTTGGTTCAATAGTTTCTGGACGAGGGTCAAACAGATTTTTTTAAATTCGATTTTTGGATTCTCCCCTTCTTGAAATGTAAACCAACCAACTTTTGAAGGAGTTTAAAAATGTTTTCTCTTAAAAAGGTTCATTTTTGAAATTATTAACCAAAATTAATGTTGATAACAAATTGAAATGTACGATATTACTTCTCCAGCTCCTACCTCACTTGTAGGTACGTGATATTGTGGTGTCAGTATCACAACTTGAGAGCTACCCTTCCACTTCCCATGTTGCACATTTCTGGAAAGCTATTCACTGAATGACTGTTGGATATTTATTTACCTTATTGACTAGAAAAAATTATGAGAATTGCAATTGATTTGGAGAACTTTTCTATTCAAGATTGCCTGGTGAATGTGAAGATTTTGAGAAGGGGACCGAGAGGGATGGAGAAAGTTGGGCGAGTGAGGTTTTTTGTGAAGTGAAACCGTATACGTTTTCTAGTAAATCGTTGGGAATGATAGGCTTGTAAGAAACGATCTCCGATTTGTTCTTTCCAATATTGAAGCACCTAAATGCATCACTACTTGCAGGTACATGTACTAAGATAGTCTACTCGGTAGAATCCACCTATCGATTACAAGGCTGGCCACATATATTTGCTAAGCACTGGGTGAGGGGTAATCTTGCCTTCAGCTGCCTGGTTCTGATCAACTTTCCCTTTAAAATTAGTTGTTGAGGAAGTTAAAAGTGACGGTTTGAGAAAGTACAGATCGAATGAAGACAAAAAATGATGATTTTGTAAGATTCATTAACCTGCTCGTTAGAAACTTACTACCTATCGATCAAGCCAATTTATCAAATTTAATCAAACAGCGTGAATAGCTACAAGCTAGGCACTGATTCTGGTTATCTTGATGTAGTTTATCCGACACATTTTCGTATTAGGACTTGATTTGTTCGGAAAGTAAAAACTGACTTCTCATTCAGGACTCGGTTAGTCAGGAAAGTATAAGTGACGGTTTATGTTGGAGCAAAAGTGAAGCTCCAATGAAGACCCAGATGATTTACAGCAAAATGCCGATTTAGTGGGACGATATGATCGCCGATAAGTTTATAATGACTTGCGAAAGGCACCTAATTCAGTTGTCTCGTTGAGGTGGAAAAAATACGGTCCAAAGATAGTGTTAGTTATCCACGTAGGCAGTGAAGGGACGGTGCCGTAGGACGTTGGAGGCTGCTCATTGCCGGAAGGAATGACGTTCGAAAAAAAAAGTATAAGAAAAAAGAACTTCAATGGGAGAGGTTGGTTCTATTGGGTTCAGGTCGTCTTGCCCCAGTTTGTCTGCCCAACTCTCCCTTTCTGCCTGTGAATGCATCGGGGGGGGGGGGGGGGGGACACCTTCGCTGCAGAGTCGGATGGCTTTCCTAAATCCTGGCGTTTCGCCAAAGTTTGATGCAAGAGTTTTTGGTGCTTTAACTCATCATTGAACGAGTAATTGTATTTAGTTTTTATTTGTTGATTAATTCGATTTCAACCGCGCTGTAGCAAGTGCTCGCTCAAGCTAAACAGGAGTCAGGTAAAAGAGTGATGCAGTAGCATTACTACTACGTCAATCGTTAAAAAAATCCAGACAACTTCATCACCAGACAATCGCATTGGGTCCCCAAGATACCCCTGAGAAACTGGATGTTGCAGAGATTGGTTGTTGGATGTTCAGCATTCCAAAGCAGAAGCTATGAACAGATCGTCAAAAAATTGTGCTTTTAGTCAATGACGACGAAGACGATCTTGGATCTTATTAAGGAATCTCTACATGGACATTGACGGGACGTTGAACTTGACGGGAAAGAAACTAATTTATATTAAAATTAACAAAATTCGCTGGCAATCGGTAAGAAAGCCTGTTATTTACTATAAAAAATTCACCATTTCCGTATTAGAAACCCTCTAATTACAATTATGTACTAGGAAACTACTAAATTCTAAAATAAGCTGTATATTATTAATTGTTGTTCGGGCAGTAGATCACTGTCTTTGTGCTGGTATTAGTCATGAAGATTCCAATTTGCTCCGGTAGCAGACGTTGAAACCAAATAATTCGTTGTTAGAATTGATCACTAGAGAGCAGATAGCTGTGTACACAGAACCGGTGCTACTATTTGCATGATGAAAGAAAGTTAATGAAATTAAGTGAAACACCTACCAACGCCTCACTAGTCCATGAATGTATCCGTTGTCGTAGTTTTGAAATTCGAAATTTAGAAAAGTAAACCAATAAATTTTGGTTTCGAAATGGAAGGAAGAGGAATGATTTGTGAGGGGGAGGGAGGGAGGATTAGATTTCTTTATCGATTGTAAAGTTGAGTATATCAACTGTTAGTAAGTAGTTATTTTCTATTACTACACTAGTTTAATGGCCCTGCTACGCAGGCTAAAAAGAAATAGGTGAATAACACAATTTTTTTTTTTTTTTTTTTCGTGATTTATTATTGCGACTGAAAAATCAAATACATTTCATCTAGCAATTTTACATATCAATAAAGGTACACTCCAAGAGGGTAGGTTTACAGCAAAGTCTAGCCCTTTATTATATAGCTCAATTAATTAGCTCTGAGTTCGATTGCACTTCTATTCACGCAGCACAACTAAATCCAGTGGTTTGTTTCGCTTGAGACGTCAGATTTCACCTTCGTTGTCCAAAACGTAGAGCATCTCCGGGTTCACGTGTTTGTGGAGGGGATGTTCATGCTTCCTTGCGTATTTTGCAATAATTTCATAGACTGTCTCCATCCTCAAATCTCGATGAATATCATCGTTTCGCATGTACCAAGGGGCTCCAACTATACTTCTCAGTATTTTATTCTGAAAGGTTTGCATTTTCTTAATATTTGATTTCTTGGCACAGCCCCAGATCTGTATCCCATAGGTCCAAATAGGGCGAAGGATCTGCTTATATATAAGCAATTTTGTTGTGAAGTGAGAGATGGGAATTCCTTCCCATTAGCCAATACATCCTTCTGTACTTGATTTTAAGTTCTTCTTTCTTCTTTTCTATGAGTTTATTCCAGTTTAATTTGAAGTCAAGTGTCAAACCCAAGTATTTAACTGCTTCATTATGCGGTATTCTATTCGAATTGATCTCAACATCCAAGATTGGGACTTTTCGGTTAGTGAAGTTGATGTGGACTGATTTTGATTCGTTCAGCTTCATTCTCCACATCTTGGTCCATTTACAAACCTCAGTAGTAGACGTCTGTAGTTTGCGTGTTGCAGCTTCTAGATCATCTCCAACAGAGAGTATATCCGTATCATCTGCAAAGGTGGCAACAGTTATGCCTTCTTTTTGGGGTACGTCGCGTGTGTACAGGAGGTAGAGTACTAAACAACACAATGAGGGAGTATAATAACAATATTAAAAGTAAAAAAATCGTATATCCCCAATCCCCGAGGAGAGGACCACGTCGCTTGCCCTGGGAGACGCTTCCCTCCGCTTGGGCCCTCCTTCCTTCACTGGCGGGGTCGGGGGGAGGGGGGAGCCGGTCGGTTGCCCTGGCAGACGGGGGCGAGAATTCCACCCGCCCAGCGTTACCACCCCCTGAAACGTCGATATACTCTGATAAGCTGGTTTTTATATAGTGTGATGACTAGTTTAATGGCCCTGCTAAGCAGGTTAAAAAGAAATAGGTGAATAACACAATTTTTTTTTTTCCGTGATTTATTAATTGCGACTGAAAAATCAAATACATCTCGTCTAGCAATTTTACATATCAATAAAGGTACACTCCAAGAGGGTAGGTTTACAGCAAAATCTAGCCCTTTATTATATAGCTCAATTAATTAGCACTGAGTTCGATTGCACTTCTATTCACGCAGCACAACTAAATCCAGTGGTTTGTTTCGCTTGAGACGTCGGATTTCACCTTCGTTGTCCAAAACGTAGAGCATCTCCGGGTTCACGTGTTTGTGGAGGCGATGTTCATGCTTCCTTGCGTATTTTGCAATAATTTCATATATCATAATAATAATTTCATATCATGCAATAATTGCATACTGCTTCAGTATGCGGTATTTTATTCGAATTGATCTCAACATCCAAGATTGGGACTTTTCCGTTAGTGAAGTTGATGTGGGCTGATTTTGATTCGTTCAGCTTCATTCTCTACATCTTGGTCCATTTATAAACTTCAGTAGTAGACGTCTGTAGTTTTCGTGTTGCAGCTTTTATATCATCTCCAACAGAGAGGATAGCCGTATCATCTGCAAAGGTGGCAACAGTTGTGCCTTCTTGTTGGGGTAAGTCCAATGTGTACAGGAGGTAGAGTACTAAGCAACACAATGAGGGAGTAACAATATTAAAAGTTAAAAAATCGTATATCCCAAATCCCCGAGGAGAGGACCACGTCGCTTGCCCTGGGAGACGCTTCCCCCTGCTGGGGCCCTCCTTCCTTCACTGGCGGGGTCGGGGGAGGGGGGAGCAGGTCGGTTGCCCTGGGAGATGGGGGCGAGAATTCCACCCGCCCAGCGTTACCACCCCCTGAAACGTCGATATACTCTGATAAGCTGGTTTTTATGTAGTGTGATTATTCACTTAAATTACGAAAGAAATTAGTTTGGTCCCTTAGGTTTCCTTGTTTAATTTCTTATTAGTTGAGCTCATAGCTTCACTGATGGTGGGTCCAGAAAATCCCCGAAGCGTCGAAATCTGGTGAAATTTCTGTATTTCTTTGTTCAGTGAGATTGGTATTCGATTCCGGTTGTGGGAACATCTGACATTATCGACAAAATGAAGTAATCATTAGCAGAACAAATGAATTATCGTAATGGAATCGGAATGTTCTCAAGTCTCCCACGATCATTGGTCTTCCACGCTTTACAACTCGTGTGATTTGTCTAATGTTTATGCAAACTCGACATAAACGAACTTCCACCGATGTTGGGCCTGGTTTGAAATTAATTTTTGAGGTTGTGAAATAATTCTTTCGAACGCTTTGAGCCGTTTGGAGTGCGTGAAAACAATTTTTTTTCGGCCCTGGTCTGCAGTCAAGGTGACTAGGATATTGGGACTGTCAATGTCATTACTGAATATTTTCGGCCTTATCTCTAGGTCATTCATGCTCTAGAGCTGGGCTGATAATTTTGTTTATTGCTCTGCATTTCACTCTTTCTTATCATATAATATTCCAATATGGCTTTCATATCTTATCGACATCCCTGAACTTGATACATTTTGATTAGTATTTTATTATGCTCGTAGTTATGAAGTGCTGCTCAAAGAAAAAATGCGGCAAACTATTTTACAAAAGTTCACTTTTGATCCAGACTAAATTATAGTATCTAGGCTCAAAAATTTCTATTATTTGCTATTGTGAATTTGTACAGATCTGAAACCAATCGCAGCCGATTTTACGTCCAAAATTATTACCTCACTCGCCTATGTCAGTAAAAAGCTCGAAAAAGCACATCTTTGCCCCGTTTTTGGGTAATAGTATCCAATAGTGTGAATACCTGGCTGGCTAGAATTTAGGACCAACTGGAACCCATGTGAGATTTGTTCAAAATATTAATTCTGAATACGGTGTACGGCGGATGTAGCGGACATTGCACATTTTGAATCTACTTACTTTGAAGCGGGAAACATAAAACTTTGAGGGGGTTATACAATTTTCTTGCTATACAATTATAAATGCTTACTTATCATTGAGTGCCTCTCCTCAAAAACAGTAGATATTATTAAGCCCATAAAAAACAACGGTAATGCCAGATTCATGTTATCCTCAAATTAGAATTTCAAAACGCGATTCATAGTCGTGGAAAAAGTAAAGATTATTGTTGACTTTGGAAAGTAAAGAACTTTCTATGTAAACTGCTTAATCAATTTTGTCATTTATGGTTGTTATAGTTGAATGAAGTTTCAACTTTCTAAAGTCAGGAAACATGTTGAAAAGGGTGAGATTTTTCTTAACTTTTGGGAGTTGAAGAAACTTAACTGTCACCAGGTTTTGTAAAACTCCATCCTTCCTGAACCTATTTCGAAATTAATTTTTTTCCAACGGTTCGAGAGGGTTGTTGTTTCCCGGATGTAATGTTTGGGTATTCTCATAAAACATTGAATTTCATACTCATCTTCCTCTTCGTCAATTTCAAAATAAAGCGATAACGATCGAATAAAGTGAAGCTATTGAGGATGAAGGAGTTATACGGATTTGACTTCTGCTTTATATCTAATAGGATCCCATTACTTACTCCTCTATACATTCATAAAGGGAGGGATATTGATTAAATTTCAAATAACACGTACTCTATACGTAACTAATGAGTGAAAAAACAACCATCTCAGGCTTACAGAAATACGTGTCACTCATTCATCCTCTACTGTGGACTTGAGTGCCTGTGTGACTGATTTCTATTATTAAAACTTCAATGATTCTAAAAGAGCATAACTTTTCGTAAGAAAATGTACGTAATTCTATCTCTATTTGTGAACTGTACAGCTAGTTATTCTTTACTGAGTTTTTACGCTTCCACGTGTTTCAAACTTAGTAATTTGAGAAATGCTGTACGGATGCGTTAGTTACGCGATGCAATGTTACGTGAGAGATGTTTCTTTAGAGAAATTCAAGTATGTCAACAATTCATTTTCATTTTACCTATTTCAATCTGTTCCAACCCTGATACCTACTGGTACTTCAATGACAACATGACCATGGACTTTCTAAAATAAGAAGAGGTAGATGAACCAGCACAACAGTTATGTAATAGACATTAAATGTCTGTATGTAGTTGATAAATTTTATCAACTACTAGAGATAGCCTCTTCTTTCTTAAGAAAATGCGCAACGAACGTTTCTCCTCCATTTTTTTCCCTGAGCTGCATAGAAATCCGTCAATTGGGTTCCCATGACTACGTTCAAATCGTATTAATGACAACCTTCAGATCAGTATGCACTACACTGGCAAAATACTGCTTTATTTAGAGGCAAAGCCTCTTTTTATATTTTATGATTCACATGTTACACATCACTAGCTCTCCTGAATTCGTTTAGGAAATGACACTTCATTATTCCACTTCTACTGGTTCTGTAATTGTTCTTCATGGGCTAAACAATTTCCAAAAACTATTAAATAAGAGTCTCTTCAATATTATTTCCTGCTGTTAGTAGATAATCCTGGATTGGCTGGCTGTCTTCTATATCCACTTTGCCTGTAAATGTTCACTTATACGTTATTCAGACTTTCTGCACTTGAAGAAACTGCTCTCCAAGCCTATTCTTACTCGAACCTATCAAAGATTCCTCCTCGGTTTGTAAACCGAACCAGCATTAAAGTATGACTGTCCGCAATCATCAGTTTTAGTCTGATTCAGACTGGTTCTGCCTTCCCGTTGCCAAATCAACTAAGTCCCTAGTTACGTAAGCCCTACCAGCTACCGCTGCGGTTGTTTGTTGTTGACGATAACTCACTGTTGTTCGGTCAACCGTTGTTGCGGCACAGATCGATAATAGTTTTGCCCCGAAGGGGCTTCAGCCCGCGTTACGAGTCCATACGGCTCTCGTGAACCTCGACCAACTCGCTTCCGGTCTGCCCTCGTCAATGCAGCCCGGAACACGGAACTCAATCTAACGGTCCTCCTGTCCTGATCCTCTGACATGATTTTATTACATTCGTTTCAGCCTTTTGATAGTTTGCGGCAACCGACCTGAAAACCTCGTGCTGGGTTTCTCAGGATTCTTTTTTTCTACAACCCGGAAGTTTACTTGAATTCACCAGAAACTCCTAATGAGGTTAGGTCAATGTTTATCTATTAAAAAAATTACCGTAGCGTACACGTTGACATACAATGTAAAGGAACGCAGATTTATTTATCAAGATCTCAAGTAAATCAAGATTCTCGTCATGCCTGTAAATCCATTGTACATTACATATTTTTTCAATATTTCTGATTACATTATTCTGTTCATGTTTTAATTTTCCAGATTGGAAAGTATCCCACTAACACATCCTTTCCTTCCGAATGTTCTTTTTTCCTTTTTTATGCCAATTTTGAAGAAATCGTGGTCGATTTCCTTTCAAAATGCCTAAAAACAGATTGCCATGAATTCCGTGATTTCGAGAAAACTTATTCAAATATTTTTTGGGGCCGTTGCAACAATTGTGTGGCGATTCAAATTTCAGAAGTCAGTATATTTTTAGTTGTAAAAACCCCATTGGTTTAGGTATGTGAGATGAGGTCACTGTTCTGTGATAGGTAATTTCAATCAGTAGATATATCCATTATCTAAACGAAAAGTGAAATCGAGATATCCTTGTAGATTTCAGTCCCTCGTCGAATTTGATTCCTGGCCGCTATTTCATGATTTGACCTTTTGGGTCACCCAGGCATCCTTTGTGATTTCTTTAATCCTAGGCCTGCGGTACGTTTTGCTGTTGGATTTCTTGGATTGGATTGGGATCCATTGTCCAAACAAAAAGTGAAATCAAGATATACTTATGGATTTCAGTGCCCGTGGAATTTGATTCCTGGCCGTTATTTCATGATGTGACCTTTTGGGTCACTGGGTATCAGCACTCAATAGAAATAGGTAGGTATATTGGGGAGTCCTCACCGATTTCAGTTTGTCGTCGAATTCTATTCTAAGCACACTTTTAGTGTTGTGACCGTGTTATCTATGGGTATTTAAACTATATGGACGAGAGCAATCACGTCATTCATAAAAATTTCACATCCTCGTCGAATTTGATTCCTAGCCGCTGTTACATATTGCCACCGTTTGGATCAGTGGTATCAGTACTAAATAGAAAGAGGGTTACTAGGCATCCTTTGTGATTTCTTTAATCCTAGGCCTATGCCCCCTGTTGCGACAATTCCATCCATCCTGTGTCGATTTTCCTTTCCTGTGCCATTCTACTCATCTCTAAATAAAAAGAGTAAATCGAGGCGACCTTAGTGATTTCAGTTCCTCGTCGAATTTGATTCCAGGTTTCGAATAAGAGAAATAAAACACGAGGATATAGAGGCCGCTTGACATCGTCGGCCAGGCTGAGGCCTTCAGTCGTACTAGGAAGAGCCTTTGCAAAACGGGGAGTCGGCAAGGACGCGAGAAAACCAACACAAGTGGTCGGCAACACACATGCGGTGCCCGCTCGCCCGTTTTTATTCTTCCGTATATCTGTTATGCCGGAGGGGGGGGGGGGGGCTCTTGAACTGGGTAGTCAGTCAAGGTCGTGGCAGGGGCCTGGCACTCCGAGGTTGCGGAATGGTACACAACGGAATTTACTTATTTATCTTCACAATGATACAAGTAAAGACATATTAAGCAAAGGACACTCAAAAATCGATTTTTGGTCATAATGGAGAACGAATCGGAAATTTAAGGAAATCTAAGTAATTATAATTATTATAAGTTAGAATAAATATCCCACTATTACTATACAAAGTGTTACCCCTTAGTATTTGACACTCGCGAGGTACCCAATCCAGAGCACATTCCTGATCGAAGTTGTCCTTAACTTTTTTTCGTATCGTTTAGTTTCCGAGTTATGTCAGTTAAAAGGTTTTGAAAAAAATATTAACCCACTAAAATGATCATAACTCCCTTAACTGAAGGAGTTACTTCAAATGTAATTAGGTATTCCGTATGAAAGAGTGTTGAATTTCTTATCTCCCCGATTTTTTCAAGACGTCAAAATAGATAAAAAATAAACTTTTGGTGGAAAAACTTTCAAATTTCCTAGCTTCCACATTTCTCGATCACTCATAGGTCTCCTTGACGCTCGGTGAGTTTTCGATTGTAAGCCTAAAAGTTTCGCCAAGATTTTAGCTTTCCACCGGTATAATAAATAAAAAAAAATGTTTTAGGCTCTAAGTTAGTGGCTCTAAGTTAGTTAGAAATTGACGTTTGAATGAGGAGAAACGTTTGGCGTAGGATTTTATGTAACTTTTTTCGCTGAACAGCACAATGGCCATCATTGTTTTGATGATCAAAACTGGGTAAGGACCCCCTAATTCCATACATGGATCAAGATTGTTGCCAGGGATCTGTGATTCATTCTGACAGATGACAGACTTATTGAGGTTTCATCAATTACACTTTCATTAACTGTATTAATGAGAATTGTGTCAAATTTAGGGAGGACCTGAGATATTAGTACGACTTGAGCCATCACTGATGGAAACTATCGTGTAAAAACGACCCAGGTTTATTTTGCCCTTTCTCCACGATATCTAATCAACATCAGGGGTTCTCTTGTAATATTAAACAATTAAGAATTGTACTGGAATATTTACGTGTGCCTGAGATCTTTTACTATCACCAGATGCTATTCAGAACCGATCCATATATTTGAAATTCATCGTTTTATAAAAATTGGTCTGATACTTCCCAAAAGAGAAAAAAAATCGGGTCGTTATTTATTTTAATTTGACTTATCGAAGAGGTGTATTTTTGAATGACGTTTTTAGGCTTCCCAACTATCATTAGTATAACTATACCAACTTAGTATAATTATACCAACTTCTTTGGTGTAATGTGTACTATTTAGTTTTCAATGTTCCGTATACCGGAACAATCTTTTTCCAGGACTGTAAGCGTCCGTTTAATTTAATGAATTGTACCAGAGGAATCGTTCTATATTAGTTATCAACTTGGGGGGAAATCTACGTTACATCATAGAATTGAATCACTGTAGATAATTCAACGATTAGTTAGGGTCTAATGGTGTTTTGATGGGCGGCCAAACACAGCTGAAGGTCAGTTACCTACTTTTGTTCTATGATATGTGCATGGGAGTGTTGGATCCAATAAGACATTTTGGTAATTTTTGCGAGGTATCTGCTCTGGGATGGCTAGGTAGAGCTTGCGTGGTTTACTATGTGGCGCACTGCGGATCTATCCTATCCCATGGGGATTCAACCTTAATTGTCCCCACGTATAGTAAAGATGTTGGGTCACTTAAGCATTTGTGTCCCTTATCGCAAATCCTGCACCCCCTAAACAACTGCGGAAGGCTTACATTACATTCGGACATTCGACAACGCACAAAACAAGTACCTAGTAAGACTTTGCCACTTGTAATTCGTCAGAAATGAAGAATTTGTGGTCATTCCCACAGGATGCATCTATGTAGTCAACTACGAGTACGTTTGATTGATCTGTTTGAAGGTATGTTCCTTTTACACCAGTTTGCTGATGTAATCAACAGAATCGAAAACTCAAATTCGTCCAGTGCAAGTTTTCATTATTTTCTCAATTTGTATTTTACTCTCAAGCCGATTCAACTGGAACCATACCGTTGATTTATAGTCACAATAGCGTATAATGTGTTAAAACGTTTATGAATCTTGACGTAGATTAGTAAATATCACATTGATACCAACGGTCAATGTATAGATTGATCAGCTTTGATCTCCACTATAGGGCATGTTGATTTTATCTGAACTGTGTCCGTTGCGGAGACACACAAACAAGCCCAGACGGAGAGACAGTTGCGAAACAAAAGTTGTTCGGAATCTAAAAGGTGAACTACGAGTAGAAATTTTGATTTTCGTGAAAAAAGGAAACAATTCTTCCGCTATGTTTCGGGGGGTTCAGAGGCAACAATTGTTTCGCTCAGATGAAGTCTAAAATATACTTGTATGTACATGAAGACCGAGAATTAGTGAAATTTAACTATGGTTTCAGTATTAAAATCGTCTTCATACGAAATAAAAAGTTTAATAATCCTCCAAGATTTTGGCTCTCTATAAATGTACCTTAATTTATAGTGCAATAATTGTCTGGGAAAACCGTTTAACTATCATCACTGGAGAATAATCATCAATCGATCAATGTATTTCGGAAACAGATAACTCAATCATTTATGGCTGTAACTCGAATAAGATGTGTGAGCTCACTAATGACTTTCTTCTCGGCCGGCGTCTATCATCCACCTACACGAAAATCTCGATCGTGCTCGCAATTTAAATGAGTTACTGGACTGATTCTTTTTTCTCAGGGCTACACGATTTGCGAGGGAGAAAGTGACGATCGTGTGAGCATTACTGTGGCGAATTCACCTAAACAAGCAGCGATCGCAAGCTGATCGTGACGGAACCGCCCTCGAAAAAAAAAGACGCCGGAGCGAGCAGACGCTAAGGACCTTTCTCTTTCACTTCAAACCGGTCGACATGCTCCTACTCCGAATTGAGGACTGACTAGTTTCGTACTTGTAAATGTGACTGTACCTACTTTCGTTTTAAACAATTTCCTATTGTTCAACTGCAAGTATTGGTTTATTATTTCCAATAACGAACCTTTATGATCGACCAGAAAAACGAAAGTCTTCAAGTTGTGTATGGCACTTACCTTCCTGTCTAAGTCACATGAACGTATAGATTTTTTGGAAGGTTTCAGATAATCTGGAAAAATGTATCTAATATATAAGCTTAAACAAAAATCGGGACATGTTTTGGCATACATCAAAGCATTCAAAAGTTGGTCGACTTGTATTGAGAGTCTGTCGCGCTAATCCTAAAGCAGATAGAATGATGGTACGATCGTGTTGAAATCTATATAAGATTATTGGACCACCTCGAAAATTGTAGGACTACTAAAACCTGAGGAAGATAATGGTTGGAGAATTTTACGTTTGCGCATGCGCAGAGTGATACATTGATTTCTGAGTTATGAAACATGTAGATTACCATCTACGTTCCACTTCAGAACACCCTCCCGCTTCCAGAACAGCAACACGAGTAGTCTCATTCCACCTGGGTCAAACAAAAAGTAACCCTATTACGTCAAAAGTGTTTGAGATATCGATTTTTAATATTTCAACCCTTAATAATCTTCGCTTAAAGTTGATTGATCGTGATGCCGAGATCACTGGCACAGTCATGATCGACGAATGATTTTTTAGCCTGATTTCGTCAACTTTGGCTCTCCAGTTTCGGCTCACGGAGTTAGATGTTTGAAATCATCGTACGATCGAATGAAATTATAGGTTACTTTTCATAGATTTATATGTATGATGATTTTGCCTAATATGGATTATGTACATAAGAAACCTTAAAGGATAGTTCGTTGTAAGGGAAGAGTTAAATTAGATAAACAGTTGCCATCATTTGAACAAGAACCCAGGCAACCTTCAGAATGGATGTTAACCTGTGAACATCCGAAATGTGACAGGTTCTGGTGGAAAGTGGCTAAATGGATTCTGATTTGGAATGGCGAAACTCGAAATCGGTTGAAATTCAAATGTACACGCATCTCAAACAAAAGTGTCTATGCCAGTTCATATCAAGTCTTCACTAGACCACCTGTTTTGAATTAGTTGCGACAAGTTCAACAAATGCTTAACAGTAGATATCGGAGGGCTTGACCTTAGGGCGCTGTGGGGGTTTGAACTCTGACTTTTACAGGGAAACCTCCCCGATGAAAGGGCGAGGCTGTTCAATCAACTTCCAACGCAATGTTCCCCAACGACCTCCACTTGTATTCCTTTCATTTTTCATCACTTTCACTCAAAATCAACATCTGTAACAGGAAACCACGGTAGAAATTAACAATAGTCTACCTATTAATAATCGACATTTTTCGGGAAAGCGCTTCAGAGTTTACTCCACCTTTCCTCTACAAACGGATGATCACATGCAAATTGTCGAAATTTTCAACATTTCGGCGACCACAAAAACGGTCAGTCATTACATTTATTCTCTAGATATAACTCTGCTATTCAAGATAAATTTGATATTTGAAAATATTTGATTTTGTAATCTACTATACATTTTTACCACATTTTCGTAACAAAACACTTTTCTATTGTTATTTATAGTGCTATTGAAAATGTACGTTTCTTACATCTATAAGTACTCAGCAAACATAACAACAACATATGATAACAACTTATCAGATAAAGACTTCGAATTCCCAAAAAAAGCTGTCCAACGGACTCACAACATTTTTTGTGTAAGAATCGATATGCTATCTCGGAACGCCCTTAAACGACTTCCATGCATTGTCGTTATTAAGGTTGTACTCAGAGGTTTGAGGAGTTGTTGAGGTACCTACAAATCTCTGCAAAATCATCCCAGAGTTCTACAAATAAGATATTTGTATTCGTGCTAATTAAAAAAAAAAAAAAAAAAACAAGCTAGTTCACAAGAATTGGATACGGTGAGGAGTGAGATGAGAACTTGATGTGTTGATACCATTGTTTTTATATTTTTCACAAATTACAAAGTCTTGATTTGTTAGTACATTGTAGGTTTGGGCAAAGAACGGTTTCTTGCCTCTGCAATGAGAGCTAATGCAGTACGTTTCAGTTTAACATTGTTGGATTCAAATTTAGACTTCACAGCTCGTAAGTGAACTGTCTGAATATAAATACGATAATATTTGACATTCTTCAAGACCATTTGCTCTCAAAATCTTTAGTTTTGAGGAGACTACATTGTTACTAGGTGTAGGAAGTACATTTCATCAGTACGGTTGGTTGATATTCTTTCTTTTCAACCAGCGGATGTAGAAAGGTTATGAATATTTCCAATAGGCACATGAATATATCCAATAGGCACATGAATATATCCAATAGGCATTTTTGATGAACTTTTAAAAATTGTATTCCACAGTCTTGAACAAAGGATTCAAAAATCACTATCAAGGTTTTCCTCCTCGTGCCAAACAGTAGAGCGATAACTAAAATCTGAAGATCAACAATGATTGATTCGAGTTCATCCCTTCTATTGGAGTTCAGCGTTGAACCGTCTTGGCGAAATCCGTTTGGCGGACGATCTCCGCTTTAACAGTTAAACCGCGATTTGAACCAGGATCAAAATGTTGGTAAAAGCAGCACTTAGTTTACGAAATTTCAATTACAAACTGGATGTAACTGAGATTAGGGTTGGTGGTAGAAGTTCCACTCTAGGCAATAATTTTTACAGAGTTTGGCCAAACTCAGGTAAATTGTTTTCTGGAGAAAGCTGCCTAAGATGCGTCTGGTTTGAGGATGATGTCAGCGGGGGAGGAATGAAATCAGGGGTTTGATACGAATTCAAAGTTTGAAGTGGGCTTGAGGGTTGAAGTGTTCTTGGTGGAACAGGCCGATCTCGCAAAAACATTGCAGAAAGAAAAACAGTACTTTCCCTGAACGGTGACACACTTTCGCGCAACTCGCTGCAAAATCCCTTTCACTTCTCAACGCCGGTCTCGGGAAAAGCGATCCGTCATCCCATCTCTTGATTGGAGTGATAAATAAATCAGATTTTGAATCCTAGCTTTGCGGCACAGTCGACTTGTGAAAAGTTGAAACGTCGTTCTAGAGAATGCACCTCTTCTCTATCGCCTAACTCGATTGGTGATGGAAGTCTGAAATCGTCTAGAATTTGATCGGCACGATTCATGAAAATTTGGATCAAGTCCAAGGATTCATAAGTATTGTAACCGCAACCTGGAGAACCGACCCATACAATCCTTGAAAATTACATTACAGGATACTCTTGCGATAAATGTGGATTAAACCTCCCTTTGCATGATGTTCACTGCCAATGAGCAGCACAATTTTCACTTGAATATCTAAAAGAGATGTTCGTGCTATTAAGATCAATTGTGAGACATATAAAAAGCTTGATTAGCATAAAAGCAGTCGAGTTTAAAATTTATATGTCGTGAAGATTTTCTTTTTTTTTTTAACGGATCAAAAATGAAATATGTTTCATCATTGAGGGCCTAACTCGCTGATATACGCCAAAATCTAATAGGCTTCTTACCATTTTCCACGTGTAAAAACCAGAAACTTCGTTTTCTGACAGGGTCTGAAATACTGCTTTTGGGAAATACTATGTTAAAATTTTGGTGTCCACCAAAGAGAGCGAAATTCTGGGCTCATTCTTAAATTATTGGTTTCGTAGTTAAGTTTCAGTTCATGGACCCCCCTCGATGTCGGAACCTTTGTGGTCGGAAAAGACGTATTTCGGAAAATAGTGAACTAAAATTAAAGTTATCTAGTTGTGACTATATTTGAATATCTTCACTTATTGATTCAATAGTTTATCTCCTTTGTCAGTCTGACTCCACTTTGATAATCTGTGAGGTTCCGAATCATGAAATCTGTTGCACGTTGAGAGTGAGTCATATGTCAGCGAGGCTACCACGTAAAGCGAGCACAAGTGTACGAGTTTGAGAGCTGTTATTATTTCCTTCCCGTTATTTTTTCTGATTGTGATATTGGGATCTTGGGTGCTGGGAGGGGTGTCGGTCAAGGCCTTTTCGCCTCTGTCTACCCAAGAACGCTGAGATAAGAGTAAAAATACTCGTCCCTTCCCCCCTGTCCACCCTTGGTTTGATGTCTACCTCGCGGAAGAGTCTTTCTATTTTTACGAAGGGAAAGACTGGGGCTGAATATTGAAATTCCCCCGAAAATCCGTCTAGCCGAAAAAGTCCGTTCCATCTTCTGATTTTAACATTAAATCAAAGAGGCGACGGAATGAACTAGTTTTTCCTTCCAAGAGCTGAGGCGATAAGCTCTCAACTTCTCGAGGTTAGAAAACTAAAGGCATTTGATTCCTCTTATTCAGTGAGGAATCACGTAACCTACAAAAAAAAAATCATGAGATGCGTTTGTGGTTGGATTTCCGGTATAACAAGGACGTGATTGAATAGACTATTGGCCGCTTCCTGGCTTAGAGATGATGCGCCTGCAGCACACAGTGGACACTTCTGGAGCCACTGAGCTTCAGGTTTATGCTCATGCTTAGGAGTTTCAAGAAACGGAAAAAGGCATTATCCATATCCATCGCACAGTTGGCACTAATATAAATCGATTTCCTTCCAAATATGCTCGCCATCGATGATAAACATTGAGTATTGCACATTTTATACAATGAGTTTGATTTATGTGTGCCATCCCAGAAAATCGCGGGAGAGTCAACCTTAAAAATATGGACAAAAACTGGGACATTGATATGGGAACCTTTACAAATTAGATTACCAATTTTGGTTCATTATTTTCAACAATCGTAGAGCAAAAAAAAAAAAAAAAAAATTAAAACCACCCTTCATACTTTATCATTTTGCGCTGTTGTCACATGTCACGTGAACTATCATCAAATTATTATCCCCCCCTCCTTCACTCTCCATGGACTTTGAATATGCTCTTCTACATTATTATTATTATTATTTCTATTAATAATTATTGGTTCTTCTTCTTTCCAGGTAAGTTGGCGAGATCTGCGAACTATTTCGAGAACAACGATTACAGCATTTGTGGTGAGTTGAAGTAAACAGATAACGTAAAACATATTTTTCAGATTAATGTGTGTGATTGGGATCAGATCAATCAGGCTATACGTTCCAAATGGTTAATAATAGCAATGAAAATATAAAAAATCCATTATTTTAGACCATTCTGTCTGCGTCCCAATGTTCGCAGCAAGCATAATTCCACCATTTGCATTTGGGTTTGTTTAAAATGTCATTGAATGTTCGGGTAGGCTGTAATCGTCCCCCATTTCATATGGCATAAATGCTTGTTTTCACTGCCCAAGCTCTCCCATATTCAAATTGCGAGGTTAATTGAAAGAATTCGATTAAAGCGTGCGGTACCAATTTTAGTAAAATCTCATCATTGGTAGCTGCTCCCCGTGAGCGAATGTGGAATTTAACAAACATTCCGTTTTTCTCCGAATTCGATAACGTTTTCAAGGGTTTTACAGTTTAGGCAATAGTCCCTAATAACGTTCTATATCGTGCTTGCGAAAAACGACATCTAAATAGATTTTTTTTGCGAATTTTCTTGGAAAATTTGTTAAAATGAAAATTTGGGAAAATGTTCTCTTTGGAAATCCGTTTTGAGGTATTCTTGAGTGATTCGTGGTCTTATAAACGCTTGTTAACATGCCAATAAATAAATTTTTAGATGGTGTATAAATAATACTAAATGTAATGATGTGAAAATGTATGTATTACTATACATAAATGTGTGTATTTCATTCCAGAAAATAACTCTTCCTTGATTTACTTACGAGCTTTGTTCGTTCCCTTCAAAATCAAGCATTTCAAAAGAAAGAATGTATTCCTCGGACAGAACTTTCTGAGCATAAAAAACGTTAACACATTACATTAAAAAATTTAATTGAAAGAAATCGCTGAAAATGGCAAAAAACGCCTTACTGTGTGCTGGAACATTACAAGAATTTATTTTACATCAGAATCTAAAACTGGGAAAGTGTCACAATAGATCGCAGTGGTCTCAGTGACCAGGGGTTCCTCCCATCCCATATCGGAAAAAAACATATTAAACATATAAACATTTAAACATTATCTTTGAATCTAACCTCAATTACCTGTAGTTCACCTGAAAACTGCAATTGCTCATTTCTGTAAAAAACCTGTAGTGAAATAAGGCTTTGAAAATTCTCTCATAAGGTCATGGTGCATTACTGGAACTTTCTCCCCATGGAATAATTTACATAAATTCCCACTGGTTTACAATTCTTACAACCGGAACTCAAATTGAATCAAATCTTCTATTTGTCTCATTTTGTGACCCGCAGTATTGGCTAGAAGTTAGGACAAACTAGACCCCAAATGGAGTCTATATGCATTAGAAAGAATTGTTTGCTTCAACTTTAAGGCCTTGTGTACGGCGGAAGGCCACTGCAGCTTTGACAAAGTTTGAGTGGTTGCTACAAGAGATGATTTTTTCTGTAAGATGACAGATGCTTAATATTGAAAATACTGAAATAATAGGAACCTGTTATGGAATGTTGAACCATTATTTAAAAAATTAGAATTAGTTTTATATTCAGGTTTCGGAGGCGAGGAATGGGGGGGGGGGGAGCTTCTCAGACATGTTTCTCTTTGTTTAACGATGTTAGTTTGTTAATAAAGCATATTTCATTACGGCGAATCACCATGAGATATTGATATTGTGAGGTATTTTCGAGCTGACCACATCATCGATCACTCCGACCGAAAGGTTGAGGCCACATTTAACGCTTATCAGTGCGGTGAATGACATGTTAACCGACTTCATTGACACTCGAGTGGGAACGCGAGAGGCACAAGCAGGGTCGAGGTCAAGGTGACCAATAACCCGATTGTTATTGACTGCTCGCAATCTGTTATAAATAGCGAGCAATCGGCGGTCCGTTCGCTGACCGACACGAAATCCTGAGTTCCCCCCTTCGACAACAAATAGATGAGGCATCCTATCCAACGAGATGATGACGAAGCCACCGGTCGTTTAACAGAAACTGTGGGTGGGTGGTTTTAAATTTTGATCAGCGTTTCTGAAGATATGTTCATCTTCAAAGTCGACCAATCTCGATGATACCAAACTTACGAAATCCATTCTACAAACTACTAATTCACTGCAATTCACCTCATTCATCCTCAGTTTAATTCCCAATTTTGCTTCCTCAACTACTTATGTTTTCATTTTCGGTAGATGGACAACTTTTTTCTCCTAAATCGAAATTTCGACTCGCATTCAGGATTTAGAAAGGTTCGTAGATCCAATAACTGCGCTGTCCGTCAATCATATGGGCCATAATAGGCCTTCGAATAAGTGTTAGAAATCTTCTTTCTCACATGGACTCCATTTGAGATATGGTTGTTCCTTAACCTTATCCAGACAAAAACTGGTCAAAAACGTTACGTTTCCTAGGAATTGTAGACGCAAAATCGACTGAGAAAGTTCTCAGATCCATAGAAATTCACCCAAAGCAGGAATCACTATTTCTCAACTTAGAAGTGGTTCACCCAAACTTCGCAATGAAACGATTCGTGATTGGATTCTTAAAAAGTAATATACCCACATGTATTGGCAGATTTCTTTCCCCGTAATTAAAATTTCTACTCGCATTTTTGCAATTTGAACCGTTCTGAAAATGGATGTTCCAGAAACGATTGTGAGCTGATTTCTTAGCTTTTTCTCAAGCCTTTGGAGAATAGGAATACCGACTTCACCCCTACAAGTTGAGTAATCGTTGAGAGAGTTGTGTGAAGCCTCGCACCAGATGTCTCGTCCTTTGTTACCCTCGGCCTTCAAACATCCAACGCCGCTAGGACGCCCTTGGGCGGGTTATATTAAATCGGTAGAGCACGAAAGATTCAAGAATGAAGACGAGCGAGTCTTCAAACGACGTGACGCAATCGTTGCTACCGACGGATTTCTAGGTCGAATAGTTTTTTTCGAGTAGGGGGGGGGGGGGGGGGGGAGACCGGTACAGGAGGCAGGTGGGGTACAGCTGACAGACTCGGTCCCATATGGCGCTTTCGTTTTCAGGTAACCCAAGGAAACAACCAGACGGAGAACCCCCCTGGAGAGCTGGAAACGAGGGGAAAAAATCACTTTTACTTGAAAAACCCCATCACAAAGGGCTCACTACCTGCTGACGACCGACCTCAAAGGGCGGATTCCCTTTCGATGTTGAACCACTTTCACTGATTTATAGAAGGGGTTGTTCGGCGAGAGATAGATGAGGCTGCGAGGGAGTGTTGCTTGTCTCTGCTTCAAAGCGTTTGAGGCAAATTAACCGTATTGTGATTGAAATCTACTCTAGAAGTGACAGGGGTGTTACTAAAAAGGTTATTGTTAATGAAATTACAACCGGGTGCGAGGAATTTATTGCCACTTGTCAACTTCTCAAGTAGTCAAAACAAGTCGTACTGGAGGAATATACAGTCTGTGCCATAAATACGCATTATTTATTCTCCAGACTTGTAAATCACTTTTTTGGCCCGACGAACCCCTACATTTTACAAGAAGAGCACCTATAAAATTTTTTTTCTTGCTTGTTTCTAAGAATGGTGCATATTATAATTTGTATTTATACCAGCTGCGGCATTTACTTTCGACCCTAAGTTTGCTTCAATGAAACATTTTGGAAAATTTAAGATGCTCAGCGTCGCCGACATATACCGTTTAATAATACAACTTACTTGGAAAGCGTATTTGCTTGTTGCATTTTAGTATTATTCTTTGTTTTGTTTGATTAATCATCTACCAAAGCTGAACGTGTGGTTAACTCCTTTCTTAAGTATTCATGCCAACCGTTTCTTCCCAGCTACTAGGAAGGTGAATTTCAATGCTTCAGTGTTCTTTGCCAGGTTTCATTCGATTGGCCTCACGGCCGATTTGGGGTTCTGCACCAGTTGGTTATTACTAAAATCTAATGTTACAAAATGGTGATATATCTCCTACTCACGGTCTCCATATTGCTAATGCATGAGGTTTTCGTGTGAAACTTGATGTAAAACAAAAGAACAACAGATCCGATGTGTCCTTTTGTTTTATTTTTCGGTCACCTACAGTACCTACTCTTCCTGGTGTCGGTGGAGAATAACCTGTTTGAATCCGTTCCCAGACAGATTTCAATGTCACCAAGTCCAAGGCAAGTGGACGAGAGAGCAAGGAGTATAGGAAACGTCGGTTGAATCTGAGTTCGGACAATGGGAGAAGTAAAGGAATTTTAAGGTCAAGTTTTTTTTTAAACCGTCCGGTTTTCATCAGTCATTCCAGTTTTAAGGGCACGAAAGGCGGCATTATAGTTAAGAGGTTGAGGTGTCGAAAAAATACGACCCTGAGAGGGAGTAGAGTAGGTTTTTGTTTCAGTTGGAAGGCTTGGGACGGGACGGGGTCCGGTCTCATGTGCTGGTGACTCGTGAAGCGAAACTCCCTCCATAGGGCGGTACAAAAACCGTCACAAAGCCTTGAGGAAGGCGGGTGAGTCTGGTGATGTACTGACTGGTTGGGTGGGATCCGATTGAGGGACACAGAAACGTTGATGTGCTGAACGTTGCATAACGTGGTTGCTTATGATTTGTGGGACTGTGTTGGGCAACATGATTCGATAGCAACCAGTGCGCCATGCATTCAAATACAAAGACGTTTACGTTGAGTGGCAAATGCGGGGACATCTAAAGCAGAACCGATGTTCCATGAAATACCTTAAAGCTGAAAATTATCTTGAAGTATGAAGCGGTATCGTGTTTTTCAATGGTTCACTGCATTGATTTAATCGAAGCGGGTTACTGATGTAGTGGCCGGTTGAGAAGAAGCTGGCTTAGAAAAACTTGAATATTACCGTGCTAAACGTTACAAACATCATTCATGATTTAACGAAATCTGAAGCGCTAGGTAACACTATAATCGTAAATAGAGATTCGTCAAATAATTCATAGCGTAGAGAAAGCTTCTGGTAATCAGGGTAAGCAATACAGTTTCCCCATTTATTCCAGAATGGACATGAAAAATGTATTGTCATCAAAATGCAACGAAAATATCTAACAAATTAACAGAAACTAGCCAGCTTAATCCCCAGCAATGCCGTCAAACTGGCAGGAATGCCTTTGTCTGGTACCGGCATTTAGTTCGTTCAAACAAATTCAATTCAAGAGCAATCACCCCTCTCAGAGTTCGATCTTAATGATCTGAAATATGCTTCAAAACTCACTAGATTTTTAATCGAACTAAAGAAGATGCAAGAAAAACGGCAGTAGGAGAGAAACTCTAAGAGGTTTTTCTTTTGAGGCTTTTCACATGAATGAAAATTTTTAAAATAGAATAATCCATTCCTTTGAGAGTTGATATCTAATCTTGACTGATAGGGAACAGCGGACATACTAATTTCTGGATCCAGCATACCGAAGTTAAGAGCCAACCAGTATGAACATTACGGTAACCGATTCCTGGTTGAGCATTCTGCCAATTCCGAATGCACGTGGCCTGATTCGGGGGGGTTTTCGATGAAGCTGCGAAGAGAAACTCCAGCGAGGATCCTCCAGACGGGTCGGATCGTTCAGCCGGCGACCTCCCGACAAGGGCAGCCGACTAATAAGGCGGAGGCCTTGAATTTGAAACTCGAGCTTCCTTGTGCAGCCTTGCCTAAAATTGGTGTCTTCCTGCACGCAGGCGATATCGGAGTTGACGGCTTAACGAAGAAACCCACCGCCTGCCTTCGTTCCGATAACATACCTTATTGTTTCAGTTTACTGTTATCGACTGGCAATCACGGTACCATTTCGAATTGTAAGGTTGCGTTAACCCAATACGTAATTCTCTCCTTGCGTTTTCCTCATGATGCATTTGACTTGTTCGACAGAATGAGGTCAGCGCTTTTCAAAAAGTTGCTATTTCGCCACGAACAATGCATTATTTAACTAATAGGGATTTGCAAAAGGCTACTCGCGATTGTTCCAAAAGTTAACTCTAGTCGAAATTATCGTTAATCGGGCACTCATTTGTATTCTAGCCAACTACCCCCCCTACCCCCAAACTTTGTCTTTTCAAGGTCCATAGATTCAAAATCTGCAATGTCCGCCCGCCGTCCTTCGAAGAAAGACCATAGAATTAATGTAAAATATCCGTTATTTCTTTTGTCTTTCTTGGCCCTAACTTCTAGCCAGCCCGATCGCAGTACCCACATAGATGCTGTGTTGTGTCCGAAATTTGTTGTTCTCCAACATATTGGAACATATGGGTATCCTTTTCTAGTGATTGGTCCTAGACTAGCACGAGCTCATCTGACCTGCAAGACCTCATTTTTATTGCTGAAAATATCTCAACCAGAACTACATTAAGGTTGCTTGGGATTTAAAGGGCAAAAACCTTCGGAAATAGCATGAAAACAAACTACTGATACGAATTGCAATTAGGACCAAACTTCTTAGGATGAAATCTATTTCCATTGAAAGAGTAAAACCAGCTTCTTTCACAACCTCTGGAAACTGTCAGTCCCTCTTTTCATCTCCTTGGTTTTTCGAGTTCCCCGTCAAAACGAGTTTGGGAGCTCCGAAAAGTTGTTGTATTTGGTATGTACATAGTTTATTTTAATTTCGACGACACCCTTATTTTTTTAGTTTGTAATGAGGAGGCTACCTCGCTTTGTAGTTGAGTCTATATTGATTCATTTCGAATTCAGTTTTATATAGTCGGTTCTACGTGGACTGCTGTTTAACATTTTAAATTAGTTCATTTCGACAAATCAAAAGATTTGTACTACAATTATGTACCCACTTTTCCCCCCCAGTTTTCTGTACCATTGTTTCGCACGACCCAAAATACCTGGAACTCAGATGCGTCATTTGGTTGGCGCCATTTGTGACATGACAAGATGAAAACGTTTTGGGAATCTATAGGTATTAAGGGAAGCTAATTGTTCTTCGCACCGTAACTAGGAATCCTAGAATGAATCTGTAATGATTAATTCTGAGAGGCACAGCCCATCCTGCATCCTCTCGCTACGCCTCTGAACACGACAAACCAGCCTGGAAGTTTCCACCGTGTTCGTCCTACCGCTCCAGTGTCACTCTAATGTACATTTGGGATTGCATTTTTAGTGTATGCATTCAATTAACTTGATTATGGAAAATCAATGTGTTCATCTCAAACAAAACCTTTAAGCTTACGAGCTGCACAGTACAAATTGGCAAACACTAAACTACTATAAGCTACTTAAGTACCTACAGTAACTGTAAGCTACTTACAGCCGAACAGCGTATTTCCATGCTAAAGGTGTATGTTAAATATTAAAGGTGTAAAATAAGAGGTGTAGTGTGTAAGTATTAAATCTGAAGGTAATTAAACAATCTCTCTCAGTATTTGTGCAACTACACTCAATATCGTCAGCGTCAGCTGATCAGTGTTAGGCCATTTTGCCCCTGGTTCATCCCTTGTCTAGTAAAACTGTAGTAGCTCCTAACTGAAAAATCACTGACAGGACTGCATCTTATTTACACTGAAACGTTTGAACCCTTCAGAAAAATACAATCTGCGCTTGGCGATATGAAGATGTTCGAGCTATAATTGGAGCATCATCGACTGGACGTGCAACTGGGGCTGGCCAGACGATGTGGCCAGGTGACGGGCTGATTGCGTGGGATCTGTTGGGTTATCGTTGGGTCTCGAAAGCAGATTGCTCGGAGGAAGCGGCAACCACCACCGTCACTATCCCTTTTGTTTGTCCCACCCTTGAGCCAGTAGTTGAGAAAGATCGTTTTTTTCCTACATGGCCGACCCATTGGTGAGCCCTTCATTTCTCTTCCTCCTTATGTCGGACCTATTAAACGCTATTAAAAAGCGAGAGTGGAAGGGAAAAAATCTGAACGGGGTTATTAGTCAATGAGAGGTGCGTGTACCCTTGAAGGTTTTTTTCGAATCTGTTTCAAGCCCTTCTGTTCCATGGAAGCTATACAAATAGACGTCATTCGGTCGATTCCAAAGCAAGGACTGCTAGCAACATCGTATTAATAAATAATTCATTAGGGACACTCTCATTCATTGTAAGACGCAGGCGTTGTTAACATCTTTCTGAAATATAATAACAATACACTGCAATAGCTAGAGAAAACATCTGGTGCGAGGTTTCAAACAACTTATCACAGTCTTACCAAATTTTTATGCAAAATGAGGCTTTAGTGAAAAAATTTACCACCAATCTCCATCCTCGGAATCGATTTTAGATCATTCTGGGAATCCTTGTTTTTCGCATGCCACCTTCAAAACTTTTTGCTTGCGGGGCTGTTAGCATGGCCTATTGATTGATTTTTGTGTTTTAAAAGAAGAAAGTCCTGAGCACTAAAATGCATTGGCAAGATCAATTTATTAGAAATTTTATAAAATTGACCCATTTCCTTCATAAATAGTTTTTATGATGTTTTCCGAGTAAAAGGGCCCAATTTATACATGAGGATTTTATAGAAAATAAAGTTCAACTCATTATTAGTATTCGTATAATTACTCATATGATCATGCTACATGACTCATATATGTTACGTAATGTTGTTTTTTATGTTGTTCTTTATTTCTACCTTCACACTACTGCTATGTCTTCATAGTTAGCAAATAGAATCCCTTCGTTTCATCATGCGAACTTTAAGATGACCTTCAACTCGGAAACCTATCCGGGTTAATATGAAACACGAGATGAAATTACACATGCTTCAAGACGTTGATTTGCTACTTAACTCTCTCGCGTCGAAAAATTCTCGAAAAAAGAAAAAATGTCGTTTTTGGCACCGCGGGAAACGTTCTATTCGTTCGATTTGGCAATAGGACCCCCATATATAAGGTTCTGGCACCCGGTCAAGTATTTTGTGTTTCTTTGCAGTCTGTCGCAAATTATGTCCTGTGGATGTTTCTCATTGGTGTTTGTCAACAACGAATAACGTCGGGGACGATACAATAGATTTTGAGGATAAGGATTCGTTGTTCACAAAAAAATTATGCAGGTGATCTAAGTGAGCTAAGAGCTCTATTACGTCCAATCAGGGGCAGAACAATGTTATTCGCGGTGATGTGTAAATCGATAATGTTATGACGGTAAACATTTATTTGGTTTTTAACCTTTCTTATACGTGGTAGAGATCATATAGACCCGATGTACGAGGATTAGGGATTCTTCCTATCAATTTGAAGGATAGTCAAGGGGGCTTTGGTATGGGTACAAAGTTGTATGTTCTCATGTTTGTCTTAGCAAATTGGTTTTCTATCAATTCCAATCCAGCCACGAGCTGAAATCAGATGTGGTCTTATTCTTCCTGCAACTCGGAATCTATCTCTTAGGTACGTAGCAAGGAAGGAGGAATGGATTATATTATTTCGAAATATTTGGACGTAATTATAAATGAAATTTTCAGGGGGGTTAGAAATTTTTTGTCAAGAGCGATTACAATGGTTTATTATTGAATAATGAACCAAAAAGTATTAAATGGGTAATTTTTATAAACATACTAGTTTAATGGCCCTGCTATGCAGGTTAAAAAGAAATAGGTGAATAACACAAAGGGGGAGTTTAATAACAATATGCAAAGTCAAAAAATCTTACTGAAAAATCAAATACATTTCATCTAGCAATTTTACAAATCAATAAAGGTACACTCCGAGGGTAGGTTTACAGCAAAACCTAGCCCTTTATTATATAGCTCAATTAATTAGCACTGAGTTCGATTGCACTTCTATTCACGCAGCACAACTAAATCCAGTGGTTTGTTTCGCTTGAGACGTCGGATTTCACCTTCGTTGTCCAAAACGTAGAGCATCTCCGGGTTCACGTGTTTGTGGAGGCGATGTTCATGCTTCCTTGCGTATTTTGCAATAATTTCATAGACTGTCTCCATCCTCAAATCTCAATGAATATCATCGTTTCGCATGTACCAAGGGGCTCCAACTATACTTCTCAGTATTTTATTCTGATTTTCTTGATATTTGATTTCTTGGCACAGCCCCAGATCTGTATCCCATAGGTCCAAATAGGGCGAAGGATCTGCTTATATAGCTTTTCCAAGTCGAATTGAGAATTTTCCAAACCAAATTGAGATTTTTCCAAACCAATTTGAGAATTTTCCAAGTCGAATTGAGAATTTTCCAAACCAAATTGAGATTTTTCCAAACCAATTTGAGAAATTTCCAAACCAATTTGAGAATTTTCCAAATCAATTTGAGAATTTTCCAATCTAGGAAACTATCCACTACTAAAAAGAAATAGGGAGTTTTCCAAACCGAATTGACAATTTTTTAAGGCAATTCAAGACTTCTATTGAAAACAAAATTAGTGAAGCAGAATGAAAGAATAGCACTTCATGAACTAATTAACATTGAAATCAAAAAGACAAAATGAACGAAGAATACTTCATAAAAATTACGGTCTTGTTGAGAACAGAAAAAATCGAGGCTACTCTGCGTTTGGCTGATCTATTGAAGTCAACAAAAACAAAAATTCGTTCATTTTGACATTCTGATTTCAATGTTAATTTGTTCATAAAGTGCTATTCTTTTATTTTGCTTCACTAATTTGGTTTTCAATAAAAGTGTTAGATTGATTTAAAAAAATTGTCAATTCTGGAAAACTCCCTCTTTTTTTTAGTAGTGAAAGTTTCCTAGATTGGAAAATTCTCAAATTGATTTGGAAAAATCTCAATTTGGTTTGGAAAATTCTCAATTCGACTTGGAAAATTCTCAATTCGACTTGGAAAAGCTATATATAAGCAGTTTGTTGTGAAGAGAGAGATGGGAATTCCTTCCCATTAGCCAATACATCCTTCTGTACTTGATTTTAAGTTCTTCTTTCTTCTTTTCTATGTGTTTATTCCAGTTTAATTTGGAGTCAAGTGTCAAACCCAAGTATTTAACTGCTTCAGTATGCGGTAATTTATTCGAAATCTCATCCAAGATTGGGACTTTTCGGTTAGTGAAGTTGAATGATTTTGATTCGTTCAGCTTCATTCTCCACATCTTGGTCCATTTACAAACCTCAGTAGTAGACGTCTGTAGTTTGCGTGTTGCAGCTTCTATATCATCTCCAACAGAGAGGATAGCCGTATCATCTGCAAAGGTGGCAACAGTTGTGCTTTCTTGTTGGGGTAAGTCCCGTGTGTACAGGAGGTAGAGTACTAAACAACACAATGAGGGTGTATAATAACAATATTAAAAGTCAAAAAATCGTAAATCCCAAATCCCCGAGGAGAGGACCACGTCGCTTGCCCTGGGAGACGCCTCCCCCCGCTGGGGCCCTCTCCCCTTCACTGGGGGGTCGGGGGGAGGGGGAGTAGGTCGGTTGCCCTGGGAGACGGGGGCGAGAATTCCACCCGCCCAGCGTTACCACCCCCTGAAACGTCGATATACTCAGATAAGCTGGTTTTTATATAGTGTGATCCCCGAGGAGAGGACCACGTCGCTTGCCCTGGGAGACGCTCCCCCCCGGGGCCCTCCTTCCTTCACTGGGGGGGGGGGGGGGAGGAGGGAGCAGGTCGGTTGCCCTGGGAGACGGGGAGGGAGAATTTCACCCGCCTAGCGTTACCACCCCCTGAAACTTCGATATACTCTGATAAGCTCGTCTTTATATAGTGTGATATACTCTGATAAGCTCGTCTTTATATAGTGTGATAGAGATAAACTATCACCCATGTAGTCAGAAACATCGATATCTTACAAAATTGATTAAAATTACAATCTTCGGAAGTGTTTATTGGAAAATTTGTATGACTGGTCAAAAAATACGTAGTCCTGGATCTTTAGCTGTAAATTTCTTTTCAAAGGCTCAGAATTAAAATATCTGCTGTGTTGTAATGAGATGTGCAATATTTTGTTATCAAGTATCTCAGTTAATAATATCACGATCAGAAGAAGTGTCACGATCTTATGTTACGGGCTATAGGAGATACAGAATCCTTTCCAATCCCGCCAATTAACTAATATTACCAACAGATTAATGTATTACAACTTTTTGCTCCCTCAGACGTTTAGTTCTAAGTTGTGATGAGCCGATGTAGTAAGGGGCTGTGAGACTAACCCGCATAGGAGACGTGCGCTCCAGGCTTGCATTTTGAAATAGTCGATGCTCGGATTCAATTGATTTCATCATCTTCAAACGATTAGTCATGCATGTTATGTACGCACTAGTTTAATGGCCCTGCTACGCAGGTTAAAAAGAAATAGGTGAATAACACAATTTTTTGTTTTGTTTTTTCGTGATTTATTAATTGCGACTGAAAAATCAAATACATTTCATCTAGCAATTTTACATATCAATAAAGATACACTCCAAGAGGGTAGGTTTACAGCAAAACCTAGCCCTTTATTATATAGCTAAATAAATTAGCACTGAGTTCGATTGCACTTCTATTCGCGCAGCACAACTAAATCCAGTGGTTTGTTTCGCTTGAGACGTCGGATTTCACCTTCGTTGTCCAAAACTTAGAGCATCTCCGGGTTCTCGTGTTTGTGGAGGCGATGTTCATGCTTCCTTGCGTATTTTGCAATATTTGGACTGTCCCCAACCTCAAATCTCGATGAATATCATAGTTTCGCATGTACCAAGGGGCTCCAACTATACTTCTCAGTATTTTATTCTGAAAGGTTTGGTTTTCTTAATATTTGATTTCTTGGCACAGCCCCAGATCTGTATCTCATAGGTGAAAATAGGGCGAAGGATCTGCTTATATATAAGCAATTTGTTGTGAAGAGAGAGATGGGAATTCCTTCCCATTAGCCCATACATCCTTCTGTACTTGATTTTAAGTTCTTCTTTCTTCTTTTCTATGTGTTTATTCCAGTTTAATTTGGAGTCAAGTGTCAAACCCAAGTATTTAACTGCTTCAGTATGCGGTATTTTATTCGAATTGATCTCAACATCCAAGATCGGGACTTTTCGGTTAGTGAAGTTGATGTGGGCTGATTTTGATTCGTTCAGCTTCATTCTCCACATCTTGGTCCTTTTAGAAACCTCAGTAGTAGACGTCTGTAGTTCGCGTGTTGCAGCTTCTATATCATCTCCAACAGAGAGGATAGCCGTATCATCTGCAAATGTGGCAACAGTTGTGCCTTCTTATTGGGGTAAGTCCCGTGTGTACAGGAGGTAGAGTACTAAATAACACAATGAGGGAGTATAATAACAATATGCAAAGTCAAAAAATCGTATATCCCAAATCCCCGAGGAGAGGAACACGTCGCTTGCCCTGGGAGACGCTTCCCCCCGCTGGGGCCCTCCTTCCTTCACTGGTGGGGTCGGGGGGAGGGGGGAGCCGGTCGGTTGCCCTGGGAGACGGGGAGGGAGAATTCCACCCGCCCAGCGTTACCACCCCCTGAAACGTCGATATACTCTGATAAGCTCGTCTTTATATAGTGTGATGTGATAATCTGGCTGGCTCACATATTTTTCTATCTGGTCAACATTTAATAATTGTCTTTTGTTTACCACGTGTTTCAAAACCAAGAATACATTTGTAGGTTATTTAATTGTGTTTCATGTTGTATTGGTAATGTAACCTTTCTATAATTTAATTACCGTATTTTATAGTTTTTGAAACTTATTTTGCATTACACATCTCAAATATTTTCATCAACATCAGATTTTAACTTTAAGTTCGACCGTCCAATGAAGGACTAATCATAAATGTCTTTCCTACCCTTTCACACTTACGGTAGGGAATAGTACATAGGTACTGTATATTAGTAGCAGTTGTTGGTAATAATACACAGTAGTAGTTTTAGTAAGTTCTGAATTGCTACTTATCAAAATATTGGCTCATCCGACCTCCCAAACTCTTAATTATCGACAAAAAAAATCACAGGATAACCAATTGTCCGCTCACCTAATCTAATGATTCCCTCCCTTTACAATCCCATTCTGCCGTTGTGTAAACTTCTATTGTTCGACTCATCGTTAACTCCTATTGTTAGACGCCTTCTCTAGTCTCCCTTAACCGTCGGATCAAGGCCAAACTGATGGGATATGCCCTAATTGATTCCAAACCGTCGGCCCTTCTGGAGTGTTGTTAATCGCTCAAGTTGCCCTACTGCTGTTTTTCCCTCTTCACCTTGGTAAGTAAAGAAACAATTGAATCCAAGCCATTTGCTGGCCATTTTTACTGCGTTGAATCAACAAGGATGTTTCATCAAGAAAAATGACAATTGAAACGGACATCCTTGTTCGTTTACATTCCCAACAAACACGATGTTAATTTTTTTTAGTTACATATTAGAGGATGTAATAAAATTGCAAATAAGCCAACAGCTATTACTTAAGTAACTCACAACTAAACGTGCAGGACTTGTAAAAAGGTGCTAGGCACTCAAGTTGTTGTGCTTACCTCCCTTAAAAAAGGTTTGATTGAATACACAAGTACAGTATTTTATTGATTTTCATTTATTTGTAGGAATCCTGCTGATTGCAACTCAGTGTTTTGATTTAAAATGCTGCTAAGTATAAAGTTGTACTTAGTTACATACTAGCAGACTAATAAAATCAGCGAAACTACCTACCTACCCCTCAAAATGCTGGATGGATTTTTAAACATTCAATAATATATTCATATATATATTGGAGACACACTTTTGCCTAATTTACTAGATATCAATCCGATCAACTGTATGATTGCACCCCGGATCACGAGTCACAAATTTAAGCTATTTGTTAGTCGTGTGTTCTTATATGATAGATGTTGAGTTGTACCGTATGTGCGAAATGCTTTACAACAAAAAACTCATATGGTGAAAACTTAATCGAGCGCCATCTATCTTCACCTTATATCATAAAAGATAACCTTGTGGTATATATTTAAAAAAACTACTCTAAATCTATTGACACATGTTTTTGGTGGAAGTTCTTATGTTTAGGGAGATGTGTTTTTGCTAAGTTAGCTTATCAATTCATTCAACTAAGCTTTAATTTTAGATAACCGTTGAACCGTGGTTTGGAAACTAGTGAGTTCACCCCATTTCGCAGTCCTGGATTTTTATATGATGGATGCTGAGTTGTACCATGGAACGTAGGAATGCAATATCGAGGTAAAACTTGACGATGAAAACTGAATCGACCGTCATCCCAGTCGGTTCCCATCCAACCTCAGCATCGCTGATAAGAGAAAACGATCCCCTTTTGTGAAGACTTCGACGGAAGGTGGGGCAGATTGACTAGGGGAGCTTGCAGCTTGACAACCGCAACGCTGCGCCGAGTGCATTGCACCTTCCGCCAGAGGACGATGTACCCTTCCTGGCCAGGCCCTTGACCTCCAGCGCCTGCCATTCGCTTTAAACCAGTTTTACACATTCTCCAACGACCCCCACCGCAATCGTCAAGGGTTCCTCCCTATTATCTCTACGAAAAACCGAGTTATGGAGTCTGTTTCTCTCGTTTTGTACCGGCGAGCAGCGATCGGCCATCTGGCTAATTCACCGAACAATAAAGCAGGCCCATAAACTTTCAAACGCAGCAGAATGACAGCTTTCCGGAATCAAATTTGATTATAACGAGTTAGTAGCCCCAATAATGCAACAACACTCACAACCACAGTAAATAGAATAAACTAGAAGCGGCAGAGGCACCGGTCAGCAGTAAGGAGAGTGGCACCAGCCCGCCCGACTCTACCCCCACTCCTTTACCCCCTATTCGGTCCCCTCTAGCTATCCTCTGCCGCGCTGTTCACCAAGGTTTTCCTTCGTTTAAGGGCCAAAATAAATAATCCAACACTTATATTTAGTGATAACCGGCATAATGTTGCTTGGGGTTTATCACATTGTTGTGTATAATACAAAATTAGACTAAATATTAAACCAAATTGAAGTTATTGTTCTTTGAATAGAACGATTTTGTTATTTTTCGCTCGTATGCGTTTTCTGTACTTTCTCATTGAGGGTTTACAAATGGTAGTGCATTCTGATTTTCAAGAACATCTGCCCAATTTCTTTAATGAGTGATGCATAATGCACTTCTTCTTAAGAAAAATGAGCAGTGTTATAAAAAAAATTCTTCGCAATGCACTGTTTTAATACAAGGACTGTAAATGCAGCCGAGTCCTGACTGAGTTCTCTTTCTTGTAATTGAACGCGAATCACACATTGTTGTACGTTACAACCAATAGAAACGTGCAAGTCAAAAGAAAAACAACGGTTTTATAGAAAAGTGATCCTCATTGATTTCTACCTTGCCTTCACTTTTCGAGTTAATAACAATCAAAAAAGCCGAGGCGTTGCATTTTGTGAGGAGAAAAAAAAGTGTCTTGACCCCCACGCAACAGACATATCCATGTCAAAATTTCTACTAGGCATTTTTTGTTGGAAATGACCGTAAAATAGACTGCTTAAGTGTGGCCCATAGTTAGTGTGGACACCCTGCATAATATAATAATGTTGTAATAATTCAGTAAATGTATTTTACTTATTTGAGTCTGGCCCGTCAACACATACTAAATTTACTATGTGGCCCTTTGCAAAAATTGAGTTCGACACCCCTGATTTAGGTTAAATTTGCCTAGTCGGCATTTTTTTTTACATTTTCTTTATGTCGACTACCGGTGCATTTGCTTTAGAACCTCAAATTGATGCTATACTTAGTAGTAATGCTTTACCTGTTTACAATTTCACGCCAGCTCTCGATGCTGCTTCCTTCAAGGAAAACTCTTCTTCGAAAGGGTTCATGAAGATCGTACTGCGTGTCGGCTTCATCTTACATCGTTTTGAGTACTGGAATCAATAGTTGAATTACCGTCGCTAATAAATCATCTACCGTGTCTACGATTAGTTCTTCTATTACAGGAATGATCAGAAAGAACCAATTGTCACTTACGGTGACCAATTTCATTGTTCTAAAACACAACATTCGGTATTTCAATTTAAAACGAAAAACTTTCGACCAGTAAACATAAATAGGATGCTTCACCGACAACGGAGACGGGAGGCACTGAGATAATGAACTCGGCCTGGGAGAAGGAATATGTTTTCCTCCGTTCTTATCAGGTCCTGGAAAAACGACAGGGAGAAGGAATACTTTTAAACCATTCAACGAAAAGATTGTATGATCCACAATCCTTATCGTTCCATGGTCCACAAACCTTCTCGTTGCATGGTATCAAGTATTCCTTCTCTGTGTTGTTTTCCCCCGAACCTGATCGGAACGGAGGGAAACATTCCTTCTCTCAGGCCGAGTTCTCACTGCCTCCGTCTCCGTCGTCGGTAGAGCGTCCGATTTTTGTTCATCGATAGATCGTTCTTTTTCTAATTCAAATATTGATTGTTAGGCTGTACTTTGTGTTATAGAATAATAATAATGGTCACCGCTACTGACCATAAGTTCTTTCTGATCATTTCCGTAACAGGGGAACAAATCGTAGACCCGGTAGATGCTTCATTAGCGACGGTGATTCATCTATCACTTTAGGTGCTCGGAACACCGTAAGAAGTACGATCTTCGAAATTGAGCACAGGATAAATCATTAGTACTAAGTAGGCTAAATCACTGTCAACTTTTTGTAGGCAAACGCGCCCTCTCCAAACGCAAACGCTGGCTCTCTCTCTCTAGAGGAAGTTAACTGGATCGCACAGCTATAAAACACGGCAACTAACACATTGCGTCCGGACCTATTCGACCGATGAGTAAACAATCGCCGGTAAAAATGGGAAATTTATTCGAGAATTAGGTTTGTGTAGATTAACTAGTTCCTAGGTACCTAGTTCATTGACCAACTTATTCCAATAAGTTTATTTTTTTATTTCAGTTTAATTAGGTAAATACTTGCAGATACCTATCTAGTACATACTCATGCAAACGTCGCGACAAGCTTTTATGATTTTAAGAATTGTGTATATAGGCTAGAAGTAGACAGTTAAAATTTGCAAGTAAAAATGTATTTTCTTCTTTTTAAGGCATTTAAATAAGCTTTCTTAAAAATGATTTCTGTTTAATTCATTCATATTGCTATAAAACGGCGATGGGTCGAAGACATCTTCTTTGAAGCGTTAAGAACAAAAAACTCCTTTTCGAAGGTTTCCAATTCTCTCTTCTCACGGCTAGTATCCATTTTTTCCTTCAATTT
Source organism: Creontiades dilutus (assembly GCA_031894815.1). Taxonomy (NCBI): domain Eukaryota; kingdom Metazoa; phylum Arthropoda; class Insecta; order Hemiptera; family Miridae; genus Creontiades; species Creontiades dilutus. Next base: position 782,508 of record JAVIWC010009095.1, on the reverse strand, counting down.
TCATCTGAAGGAAATCTTTCAACAATGGGGATGCAAGTGAGGACCTTATCAAAAGTTAACGAGTGTTAGACCAAACTAGTAATTAATCACACCAAACTATAACTGTATGCTAATTTCTCATCATTATAATTACTAGGTAGACATTTACATGTGGAGAGTTATGAGAGAAACAGCTGTCACATTCCTTTGTGCTACGTCCGAATGCGGCGCAGCAAGACATATTTCAATTGTACACGCTGATAATATTATAGTAGTGGGTGTAGGTAGTGGGGTGACCACATTCACTTTGAATCTTTTTGTTTGGAGCGTAAGTATTTATTTTCTTCGTATTTGATTAGATACGTTTCATCCTGCAGCGAGGACTTCTTCAGTCTATAACTCACTATGTCATAAGTATAAGTAGAATTTAGGCATTGTCTTCGTCGTGCCACCACACATCAATGCCTAAATTCTACTTATACTTATGACATAGTAAGTTATAGACTGAAGAAGTCCTCGCTGCAGGATGAAACGTATCTAATCAAATACGAAGAAAATAGATACTTACTCTCCAAACGAAAAGATTCAAATATGATATTATAGGAAGGAACGAAACTATAATCACTTATAATAGTAAGAAACGAAACCTGCCCATTCAGAATCAGCGATTTTTAGCAATTGCGAACACTTCACAAGTAAATACAACCACAAGTACGGGATACTGATAACACTTGTTAGGGATCTCGCTTGCGGGTTTTGTAGTAGGGATGGAACCTAGCGATCGTTGCCACCCACCTCCCGACGCATGCCGCTTCTAGTTAACTCTATTTTCTGTGCTCGCAACTTACACTTTCTCCAATTATTTTATTATTGCTTCTAATTTGCTATTGGTAGACTTTTTCAGGAATGTGATTACAATTTTCTGCAAATAAATAATCGGGCAAAGAGTTTAAGATTGGTTCCGTTTCCCTGCATATGTTTTTAACAATTCCGATTAATCCAAGGATTCGTAAAATTCTTCTGTACGGTTGTTCTCTGACATTGTTCTCCTCCTTTCTTGGTTGGACGGCATGGATTAGTATACAGGGTAGGGTAAAACCATATTCCCAACTCTGTAATCAGAATTCTCTCTAAATTACGTTATCTCTCCATCCAACGAATAAATAACTCGAGCAATTCAGATTGCAAATTACATCTATAAACCAACTTTATTTATTCCCCTCTTTTATCTCTACGACAAACTAAGTTGAAGAGAAGTTTCTTTTGTTCTAATCGGTAAATCAGCAGTCACTCATCTGGGTGATTCGCCGACCAATATATGATGTCAATAGATTTCCATGCACTGCGAGTTTTGAACTTGATTTCATCGAGTCGTTCCCGTTGATTCAATACGTTGACATTTCAATTTCAGAATAACCCATCGAGGAATGATGTCGATTCATTTCTTGCATGGTATATACTGTACCTATTACATATGCGAAATGTTATTGAAAAGATATAGAGCTTCTGTGCGATGACAGTATCGTCCCTTTTTATCTTAGTGTATTATTATAATCACATGAAATAGTATCGATACATAAGATGAACTGGGATCCGAAAAGTGATCATGAAGAAGACAGATCAACCGAAGATCTAATCTAGAAGGTGTGAACGACTTTGGGTGTTATTTTATTATCAACAACAACGGAACATTCTATCCCCTAATATATCTTTGCTGATATTTAAACATCATCTTCACACATGTGACAATGCATTTCGATTGCTCCGATCCATGGGCATGAAATTCTGGCTGTATTCCTAGATACGGATTTGAACATGAAGGTTTCTGGGTTCCGTAGTCAAACATAATGGTAAATTCATGTTCCTTGAAACACCCAAAAATTACTCTTCGTGTGAATATGATTCCGATACTTTCAATTCTCGTCTTTAAACTTTGAGATAAGGTTGAGAAACTGGAAACTATTTTTTGTGGAACAAGTTGAATTGTTTTTACAACAAAATATGCAAATACAGACCGTGCACGTACAGTGCAGTATGTTTTCAAGTTGAAGATATCATTCATGGTCAACGGACATGAATATGCTTACGAATACAGATTTGCCATTTGATTTATTATTTCAAAAATAACCTTTGTGAACGTATAGAGAAAAATGTTCTAACCCCCTCAAACTTTCTCATTCTACGTTTGAAGGTGCGTTCCTTCAAAATCTGCGATTTCCATCCGCCGAACGGGCCATAAATGATCTTAACATTGATATAAAAACACTAGGGGATTAGTTGCTCTCAACTTCTAGCGAGTCCGATCACTTGTCACGCACAGATCCCAAACCTGCTTAAAAACGTTCCAAAAACTTGGTTTTTCGAGGTTTCTCTTGATCTCATTTTCAAGTAGTTTTGGACGCCGAATCTATTGAGATGGGCCTCAGACCAGCCCAAGCTCATCTGACTTTTAAAAACCCATTTAAAGGGTGAACATTTTAAATAAAATTCAATTTTTTAATCCCAGTTTCTTCATATTTTCTTTTGACGACTAATCAGAAAGGATAAGTTGTGATTGAGGGAAGGGGAGGGGGGTTGAAAATAATAAACCTTTGTGAAATAATTGACAGTGTTTTTTCTTGACTAAACGTGTTTATGTGATTATCAGTCTTTTTCTGTTCGTCGGGGTACCTGTTGTTTTTTTTTTTTATTATCTGCTCATCTGTAAAAGTGAATGGATTGTTTCGAATCTTGTAGAATAGACCACAGTGACGATTTTTATCGCGAATAAGGAAAAATATCGTTCGAAATTGATGGGTAGACGCGGAATATCGGAGGGAGAGGTGGAGATGAAACAGAATAAAGGCTCTGTCAACAGACGTTTTCGTCAAGTGGGTCGACCTTGACCTCGAACGAGTAAATCAGTGCATTCGCCAGTGACTGACCGGGGGGGGGGGGGGGGGGGGATGGGGGACCACTGACAACGGGACAGTGTATACCGAGCTTACAACAAAGGAGCTGCGCCTGTGTTTGTGCATCCACCTGAAAGGCTAGAAAGAGGAGGCGATTCGCGGAGAGCGACGCGTGGAAAAGAGATGGAGACGGTGGAAGATAAGGGAACCCTCTCCTATATCCTGAGGTCAACGAATCGTTAAGTGCGGTCCTTGAACGGATAACACACTCTGAGACAGAGCAGGGGAGAAAACAATGTGACATCTAATGATTGGGGGGAAAATATGTATATAACGCCCATACTATTTTTAATATCTTGAATTCTAATTAATTAGGATGTTAAATGGACCCATTACATAGATTGTGGCACGAAGGCATTGAATGATTAATTGATATAAACAAAGAACAATCACAATCTACAAGCTTTATGCGGATTTTAATCGCAGCTGATGGAAAGGTCAGTAAATACATTAAAGCCTAACAAAAAACCGCTGCCGATTCTAATACATTCTTTCTTATTTTTTGAATAATGCTTGATTATTAGTTTCATTGTGAGATTAGGAGAGTCAATGTCAGGTTCAGAAATTGCAATTATTTGCTGGATTCGTTGAATTTCTACGCTTCTGAAACCTATCCCAGTCAATTTTCGTTTATTATTCAATAATAAGCCATTGTAATCGCTCTGGAAAAAAAATTCTAACCCCCCCTGAAAATTTCATGGTTTACGTATCAAAGAGTGTAGAATCCGAATCTGCAATAAAAACGCTGCAAATTCTTTCACTAGGGTTTATTATTCAATTGGCTTGCGTTCATGATTTGAATTTCTACTAAGCTTTGGAGCGTGCGTGTTTCACAGGATAGAGAGATTATTGAATTTCAGGAGGCACACAAATATGATCAACTGATCAATCCAAATAGGTATTTTGGTTGAGAACAGATCTACGTGCTCCGTGCATATCTCGTGAAATTCAATAATCGCTCTATCCTGTTAAACACGCACACTCCAAAGCCTAGTAAAAATTCAAATCATGAACGCAAGCCAATTGAATAATAAACCCCAGTGAAAGAATTTGCAGCGTTTTAGTCCAAAGTTAGTAAGTAATGACAACTAACTCGCAAAAAAAAACCTTTTTTACCAGTTTTTGACCTTTACCATCTATGCGGTTAGATATCGGCCTGGCTGTTTAGAAGATGAAAAAATCTAAACTCCAAGTGGAGTCTATTTGCGAAAGAACGGATTTCTATACAATCACGTAATTACTGGAAATAATAAACCAAAAAACCAGTAATCTTCCAAAAGAATATATGGGATAACTAAAGCATTTTCCTAAAACAATTGTTGGAATACTCCAAATTTCGAGTAATTACCTTAACTGCTAAAATTTAAAAAATATTGAATTTTCGACTACGATTCCATGCAATCTTAGCGGGCACAAACAAGAATATTAAATAAAACATTCCCATCAAACTAAAACTTCGAATTTATAATTTGAAAGTTTTTCTTTTTTCAAAACCCTACAAGTTAATCAAGCGCGCTTTCACATAATTATTTTCTAAACTATCTCCACATCACCTACCTAATGTGTCTAGGTTTCTGGGAGAGTGCTCAGGTACCTAATTTAAATGTTTTAAAGTTTGGTGAAGATTGAAACATTTTTACAGTAGCTATTGACTAATGCCCAAAATCTAACCTATTGGCTGCAGTGTGGACAGGGATCATTCAGATCCCCAAATTTCCTTAAGGTCTTGACAGATATAACGTGTGTACGAGTTATGTAGGTACCCCAATAAAACTTAATGAAAATGGTTAGGCTTTTTCTAGTTAATTCATTAATCGAATTATGCGTTCTGATTGAATCTAATTTTGGTTCTTTTGTTTCAGGTAAGTCACTTCGCCTCCGGTTTCTCCACGTTGTGTGGTGAGTCATGCAATTATGATGTCACGAATAAATTGCTTGTTTAATCGATACGCTCGCGGCCTGTTCTCAGGAAATCCGCCCATAGGCTTTTTCCTTAATCGAAAAACTCCCCTAGCTTCAGTATTGGCTCACCCTTTGCCTACATTTGATACTCCACTCTTCCTATCCTAGTTCCACCCCTTAGCCTACACTTTACCACTCTCATTAACCCAGTCGAAAAAAAAGGAAAAATTAAAGGAGGCCCAACCCCTTTCGGATTAAGGGGACCTTGCGCCACCGCAGGACGTTCACCCCCTTTTTTCAATTACCCCTGAGACAAAAGCGGGAAAGAGGGTGACTGACCCGGTCGTGAAGGGAGGCGCTGGGGTGATGAGCGACCGAGGGGGTTGAAATCGCAGGGGTGACTCACCCTGGGGAGCACTGTCCGCCGACGGGGTGAAACACTGTCCGCCCCCGCGGCGGCGGAAGGGGGAAAAACGTATGCCGTGCACTTGTTATGTTTATCGAAATCGAGCCGGAGGGGTGCGGCCGCGGCGAGGGGCGCCCACACCACGTGCCGCACCCCTTCCCCTTCATCCGCCAATCATTTCCTCTCCCTTCCGCAACATCACCCTCTTCCTTCATAGTGTTGTCTCCCCTTTTTTCGAGCACCACGTTGTGTGTGCCAGTCGCAAGGTGCCTTCAGGCCTTTTTGTCCAATCAAAGATATACAACTGCTGCAAATGATGACGAAATGGCTCACTAACGTATAATCAAATTATCCCATCAAAAACAATTTTTCATCATCCCAATTTAGCCAGAACTGTGGATTTTGGGTTTCAGAAAAAACTTCATTTGGATAAATTTCTCCATTCGGAAAACCGACTTTTCACTTCACTTTTCTAAAAGTTGTCAGAAACATTAAAAAAGCAGTTTAGGAACCAGTACTACCTCCTCAGGCTGTACTTGAAGATTACAACGGATTAAAAAGGTAATACGAACTATTATACTGATTTTTTAAAGTGGTTTGATAATTCCTAGAAAACTAAATTTTCAATCAACTTTTCCACCTTCTTTTTGGTAAACTTTTCAAAAAGAGCGATTTTTTATTATTTTTTTGTAGATTTTATAAGTTACGAAATTGCGCATTACGGCATGCGACACCAACTATGTTTGCTCAAATTTCAGTCCCAATTTTTTGTAGCCGACTCAAATTCTACTCAAAGTTTCATGAAATTTTAGCATTGCGCAATCTTTCCAGTAGTACAAAGCTGCGCAGCCCAGGGATTGTTCCAAAATTGAGCTGAACGTGTATGTCAAGTGTGGCCCATGGTTTATCTCAATATTTCTTACTAGGAAAAACAAAGTTAGTGCTGGTTGCAAAATGGCGTTTGAAGTAACTTTTCATTATTGAAATCTGCAGAAAAAACTGATTTTGGTTAGAGTCTTTTGCTGAAATTCAAGAAGCAATCTGAAGAATCCCCTACCTTACACTATTCAAAATTGAACAAAGTGAAGTGAGCGTCGGTAAGTCATTCGGAAAGCTGAGGTATGCAAAGCCATTATTTCGTGGTATTCTTTTGAATTGGCAAATTCATTGCTTACAAGCCTGAAATCTGTTACATATTCGTTCGATTATAGAGATCACGTTTATATGGCAACCCACTTACTTGCCCTTCCCTGTTATACTCTTGAGAAACTTTATACTGCCCTCCTCCCTTGCCATTACTTTTCTCTAATAAATGGACGCTGTTTTAAATGTAAAAATAACATTACTTTCCATTGAACACTGAATTATTTGAGAAAGTAAAAATGGGCATCATTTTCCACTTTGTAAAGTAAAAAATGAGCGTTACTTTCCACTCTGTAAAATAAAACTGGACACTACTTTCACTCTTTAATGTAAAACTGTTTATTTTTTCCCGTCTGAAATGGATTCCGTCAGGAACGAAATATGTGACATTCCCGCGTTCCTTCCTCACTCAACGATTTTGGGTAGTTTGTTTATGGTTGAAGCATGTTGCATAACTTTCCACTGTGTGAAACAAAAAGGGACATCACTTTCGCTCTCTAAAGTAAAACTGATTATTATTTCTCACTAAAATGATCAAAAATGGCGTTTATTGGGAATTTTTGACAGAAAATGTTGGGAAATAAGGTGGTGGTCACTTCGACATAAACACAATAGATAATCTTGCCGGAGGTGGCTCCTTGCGACCTTCTCTATGTATCTGTTCCTATTTACCGACTGTGCAGTAATACTACCGTTATTCTGTACTTAATTTTTGGCGTATTTTATGATCCATGTAAATCTCAGCAGCCCGAATTCAGAGTGCTCCCATCTCAACTGCGTTTCAAGGAGGAGGAATATTTTATGACTCAGTTCTCGAACCATCTTTGAAATATTTAAATCGTCTCGTCGCATCTTCTGTTTGAGCCTCAGAAACGCACTTTTCCTTTCTAAATGCCGGTCGGTCGGCTCTAAATTTAGGGACCCTCGACTCGATTTATTTCGGGTACTTCTCCCTCTCTTTAACGGAACCCCTCCAAGATGGGTCAGTAGCACCGAGACCTTGGCACTTCCTCTTGTATTTGGCCCCTGCTCCTATTCCCGTACTGTCAACCGTCCGTCCCAAATGTCAAGATCAGAAATACTCGGCGGCCTTGGCTTGCGTTCTTAGGCCACACACACAAGAGTTCCTTTATGAAAACGCGTAAAAGTTGAGTTATCATGTAATATGTTACATATGAAAGAAATTAAACGTCAACTCAGACGAATTGAGGGTAGAAATATTGACTGAACTGAGATGATACTCCTCGCATAGCCTTGCATCATACTACCATTTTAGACGACTTTAGATAATGTACCTCTGACTACAACTAATATACATAGATCAGTGATTTGCGTAGAAGGGTTATTCTAGTACAGAAATGTTAAACTTCTGTGCAATCATTTTCAGAGTTTTGCTCTATCAATCGGATATTTTCAGCAAAGGTAATATATGGACGTCATTCGTAGACTTCTCTGAGATCCTCCCCTAGGCTAATAGGTTTTGATCGTTCGTCTTTATCTACTCATCTATTTCTGCACCTTTGTACACCTTTTCGGGAAGCTTTTTGATAATTGTACTGATGGAACATAGTAAAATAGTTGAAGTAGTCCATCCGAATCAAACAGTTTTTGCATTTTTTCCATGAACGTTAACTCATTTTTTATAATTCAATCCCTTTAATGCTTTCCCTGTTGAACAATAAGTTTCTAATAATAATTCTGTACGACTTTATCTCCGTTGACTTCATTACTGGTCTCCTCATTTTAAGGTTTTCATTTTCTTCCCTTTCATATCCAGGTGGTCGTAAACCTTGGAGTCTAGTTCGATCGTTGAGCAGACTCTAGACGCTCTAGATTGTTCTACGACCCTCCCACGTTTATTAGTGATAAAACCTTTTAGGAGTTCAGCGAACTCCAATGAAAATTCCCTCCGGCGAAAAACGTTTCGATGTACTTGCGCTATTATCCTCCGTCGAGGGAAACTATCTCCCTTGAGGACGCGGGAAATGAGTGGGGGAAATGAACGGCGGGGAATAGAAAGGAGGGGCCAATATATTGCTGTGGTGGGGAGAGGGGGTTGTTGCCCTCGATGCCACAACACCTCTCCCAACGTCTCCGCAAATCCACCCCCTTAGTCACCCTCTTCGCTCCAATCAGGGTTGCCAACCATACCTTATTTCTCGTATTTGTCCGGTAATTCGTGTATCTGTATGTTGCACAATTTGTTTTACCCTATGAAAAATACAATCAACTGGAATACCCATCATGATTCAACATTATTATTATTTCAAACCGGTCCTGTGAGGTCTTCATGAAGGTAACCTCATGAGGAGCAACGGAAGAATTTTGTTCTCATACATTTTGTCGAGTCTTTTTTACTATCCAGTAATGCTTCATCTACTGAATAAGTTCCTCATCATGGTTAGAGGGTTCAACTTATTACATGGCCATCGACCTAGAATGAAGACTTGACGCCCACCTCAAACAACATGCTATATTATGGAAAAATAACGGAGTAGTACTGAACAATGTAGTACTTGATGGGTATAGGGAGAAATAAATTCTGTAAGCAGTACCTACGTATTAATGAAGATAAAGAGTTTAATACAAAAACGCTGCCCATTCTCACATATGGGTTTATTATTTTTGGAATAATTGGTGATTGTTCATGTCATGTGAGGTTTTTGGGGTCAATTTTAGGTTCAGACATCACAGTTATCCGCTGAATTTGATGAATTTCTACGTATGTGAAAAATATCCTAGCCGTTTTTACACTAAAAATCACTTGAAATTACCATCCCGCTTGCTTGGCCAGTGAAAACCCCGTAAAACACTATTTTGAGAGGTTTTTAGCCCGAATCATCTATGACTGTGAGGTGATCGGGGTGGCTAAGGAAATTCTGAGGTTTTAGGATTCGTGGTGTAAATTATAGTTACTCGTACAATACATAGGTATAGATGCTGAAAATTTTCAGAGGTTGTATAGGGTATTTGGTGGATAAAGATGGTAACACTGCTCCTAATCCGGGGTTGCATCACAGTCCAGAACCTCCCTCAAAGCTCACCCCTTCTTCACCAGTCTGGCTCGTTCCCTTTTCCCAGACGGGGGTGGGTTCGGTAGCTAGACTATTCCAGTTCATTCAACCTATCCCCTCCCCTGTATACACTATCACTAGCACACTATAAACACCCACCCACGGGCCTCCTGGTCTGAGAAATACTTCGACCGCTCCGGCTCTAACATACGTCTCGACTGGCCTTTTCAGGAGAATTAAACTCCGAAATGGCTTCCTAAATATCAACCTTTCAAAGCAACGTTATTACCAGTTTTTAGGATGAATTCTAAAATGGAGCCACTATAAAAGGAAACAGCTTTCAAATATCGACTGGCTGAAAAACCGACATTACAGAGTTCTAGTTCTATCGATCTCAGATCATCTTAAACGGTTAAATAAAATTTTCTTGATTTGATAGTACAATCAATTGAGCAGAATGATCAATCATAATGTTTAATAATTTAAGAGTTTTAGTTCTATTCGGCACTTTTAACCGATTTGTGCTTTTTTTAATGGTGAAATCACTGTACAGGGGCCTTTCATCCCTCTCTACCTCCCCTATCTTCCTCAATTTCCCAAATCCTTAGGACAAACCTGGGCGTCTTTCCTACTTTCATTTTATTTCGTTTTCTTCGTTTTCATTTCATGGTGCGCCCCCTCCACCTTTGAGAAGAGGTAATAAACAAATTATTTGATTCGAAAATCATATATAAGAGGTTATTTTACACTTTCTTGCACATATCTATACTGCAGTGTGTGACAATGTTTTAACCGTTCCTAGTTTCACTTGTACCTAATGAACAATTTGTTGCGTAGCTTTAATCGCGAAATGAATTTCAAATGTCTAACCGCTCATTCCCTTTTCTCATTGTAAAATTATTCACTCATTGTCGCCTTGTGAGGGAGAGTCGGGGAAAAGTGGCCTTGAGGAGCGGCCGAGCGTCCCTATCTCCTGGCCGACAGTGATAGTGATAGTCATTCCCCGTGACGGACAGTGATAGTGATATCACTCAGTGAAAGCTGGTAGCTCTCCTTCACCTGGGGTTGGAACGTGGCTGACCGATGTTACTGAATTGATGTTACGGCCACGGTGCGAATTCGAGGGGTCAGCTATTAAGAAACATAGAAAGTATTCTGCTCGGAGGCCATCACTTGCCTCCCCGAGCCGAAAAAACGTATCGTCAGCCTCCCCGTAAGGGTCATCATTAGCCTCCCCGGACTCGCCACCTTCACTTCGTTTGCTCCCCCATAGTGATCTACGATAGCCTCCCCAAGTCAAGGCAAGAAGTTCGAAATCACGGCTTAATACTTATACAAGTATACGTCATTTATTTAAAAAAAAAAAAAAACTATCACAGCCAGTAGTTGATCGTCAGGAACAAAATACCTATCACAATAAAACTTACCTATTTATTCCCTTTTATCCCACAACCCTCCAAATTTGATGCTAACCCTTTTCATATATGTATAAGTGTCCAATTCCCCGGACTTATTTCTCCTAATCAATACCTCTATCCACCGAGATTTACGTTCGCCTTGGAAGCATGATGGGAGGCTACCGATAAAATGAAGACTTCGAAACGGGGGGCTACTGATAAGCTTGCGGACTCTGCTCGGGGAGGCTAACGAGTGGCAGCTAATCCCCTTTGGCCCGTGGGGAGGCAAGAGATGGGCGCCCATTCTGCTTCCACAACATCCATGCCACACTATAGTAGTTGTTGTGAAATACTGTTTGGAAAGGACTCCCAAGGATGAAAAATGAACTCGCTCTATAATTTCATTGAAATGTATCGTTTCCTCTTTGAATTCATAATAAAAACCGATCAAACCAGGTGCTGTCAACCTTGGAATTATCATATCGAAGCCGAAAAATCAAAGAATCCACATTTGGTATTTTCAGTGTTATTTTCTCTAAATATAATTTCCCCCTGAATCGTCTCATTTTTGTGAGATTCCATTGTACGAACAGGTTGGAAAAAAAAACCTTACCTGGCCGTGGACAGTCGATTTGCATTATCAGAATATGAGGTTTTTCAAATCCTGGCCGAACGGATGATCGTTCAGCAATCCGAGTGCTCTCATTCAATTTAGGGATCTGATTTCTATCTTAATCTGACAAACAAGATAACCCTCTTACATGGAAAGTTTTTGAGATTTCGATTTTTCTGTAGCTTAGACCTTAATTCTTCGAAATCAAGGTGCCGAGATCGACTTACGTGAATGTGCTGAAATTTGTATAGGAACTCCTCTGGGATATCTATAATTACAATTTATGGAGGCAAACTAAGTTACTCTTATGATCGTTTTTGCTCCAATCAATCAATTGTGCTGAAATTTAAATAGAGCTCCTTTTAAGGCATCTACAGTAGAATATCATGGTACGAAGATGTACTGTTCAGCTGAATGATTTTAGTATGGAAGATGGACTGACTACCCAAAACCTTACGGAGCCTCATGTTTTTACTTTCCTGACAGATTTCATTTTAGTGGAAATTAATGACCATTCATACTTTTTAATCGGACCTCCTTGTGAAACATCTACAATAAGGTAACGGTACCGGTAGTGGCCACAGTTAAGAATTTTTTTCTTTAGTTTTGACATTTGTGGGCCAACAGTAGTACTGACTTTCTTCAGGACTCATTTAGAATATAGCCCGACTCTTCCCTAACATATCCATTGCCTAAAACTATCAAAAGAACAATTTTTTCTATTTTTTATTAATTTTTTCTCACACCTTTATTTTGATCTAGTAGTGGCCACATCAAATTACGAAATTTCCGGTAGTGGCCACGTGCATGTCTCAGTAGTGGCCACGTGACATTTTGCCCTCCTTACGTGTTTAATATCATTAAATTCAATACCAGATGAACAAAATTGATTCTATCCAGTAGAAGCTCTAGGATACAGCCCAACAAACGAGGAAACAAGGGACGGTCATATTGAGAAGTTTACCACAATTTCCAATGATGCTCTGCGCACTCCTAGTTCAACCTCTGACTACAAGATGACATGAGCTGTACCTCCTGCAAGTTTGAAGCCACTAGGAGACCGGAAATCCTTATTTCTCAAATATAAACTTTAAAATGGCCACTACTGGAGCAGTGGCCACTACCGGTGCCGTTACCTTACAGTTACTAGGTTTAGGTTATTACGATAATTAATTTGAGTAAATCTACTGAACGTAACTAGTGATCTGGCAGTGGATGGAATATCTGATACAGAAATAATGAACGTTATAGCAATAATGTGCACAACTTTTATTTACTTTCGCTCCCTTCAGTCAGTTAGATTATAAGTAATTTATCCGTTCTCAACTTGTTTTAAAGAATCAATTCTCGGTGAGCCAGGTAAACGAGATATTACTACGTGCTGACTTGATGACGTCCGGGAACTTTGCTCCTAGATATATCGCTAGGAATACTTACTTGCGGTCGATGAATTAAACATGCTTTTCCCGTTACCCGCCTCCGACCCGACTGCACCTAAAAGTCCTTGGCTCACTCTCAACGCTAATTAGATAGGTGGTTATTTCAATCGTCATCCGAACGGACAACAGACGCTGACGCTACGTTTCCCTGTCCGTTAACTGCGTCGAGCGCCTTCGCTTTCATTCTTTCCAAGGTCCGACCTCCGGATTCCTATTGTCGCCTCCTCATGCCTTACAACTCGTATTACATAAAATCGAGTACAGTTCATTTAAAACTAATCGGTATGACGGATTTTTCGAAATAGCATATAATTCAAGTGCCAGTCCGAATTTAAGAACTATTATTGCAGGGGTGCCACCCCCCCTAAGCTTCATGACGCAACCCCCCCCCCCCCACCCCCAACTTAGAACCAGACCCCCATGTAAGTCAGTACCCCCTCCCCAAACCCCAAAACAAAAATGTAAAAAATACTCGTAAGCGCCCCATTTTATCTAAAACTAAGAGAAGATTTATGTAGGTATTGAAAACCATGCCGCGAGCCGGCGCCAAAATCACGGGCAATACGTTCTAGTGAAGTAATACGTGTTTTAATGTCGTCACATTGAGCACCGTTTCAATTAACTTTACCAATTTCAATTTAACTTTACTTTCAGGTATTGAAAACCATGCCGCGAGCCGGCGCCAATATCACGGGCAATACGTTCTAGTGAAGTAATACGTGTTTTAATGTCGTCACGTTGAGCACTGTTTCAATTAACTTTACCCCCCCACAAGAATTTCAATGACGCAGTCTGCGTCATGCCCCCTCCCCCCCTGTGGGCACCCCTGATTATTGTTTGAAACATTTCTTTTTGTCGAATCCTTGTGGTATATAACTTTCCGGAAGAGTAATTAAGCTGGAGATAAACCTTCCACCACAAAAGTGATCACGCATCAATTATTACTTAAAGCCGAAAGTTACTCTCTTCCACGTTGTCTCCAAATACAGGACACCCTTTGCGAAACAATATCACATTTAAAATAACCTCATAATTTTCAGTAACCACATTCAGCATTTAAAATCGGCTTCAACACTTGTCCCACGGTTTGGTTCACACTTCCACGCCAATTCATGAAATGAGCACCTAGAAATCCACAGCCAACAGGCTCTAGGGATGGGTTTTGAAAATTGTGGTGTTCTATCAAGAATGTAGTTTTACTTCTTTTTGTCAACCATCCTCGATACCAAGGTGCTCAGTCAGTTTCAAGTGGATGACCAGTGAGAGTAATGAGTAACTAAGAGAATGGCCCATATTGATGAAGTTAAATCGGTCTTTTTGCAACATTTTCATCCGATCCTGCTTTTTAGGATTCTTCCAACGCCCCACGTTCCAACGAATTATAATGAAAATTGAGAAGCGAAGGTTCCAGGAATGTTGCATGATGGTACGAGCAAATTTCCAAACAACGTTCATATCGATCTTTTACCTCATTTAAGGAAACTTGGGTCGATTTTTCGGCATTATTTTAAGCATTCTTTTTTTCAATGTCCTGGTTGAAGGTTGATACAATTTTTTCCTCATATTCTCATGATGCCGATTCATTAAAATTTAGAAAACTATTTAAAAAGAAGACTCCTGCGATCAATGTTTAAATGTTCCAGATCCGATTTAAGCGTAAACTCGCATTGAAAGATTTGGTGAACGTCTTCCGCAGTTCCAAACTGAGCAGGTCAATAATAACAAAGAAGGAAGGTTTTCTTCTGACATTAAAATCATTAGATTTTAACTGTTACATCAGGAAGATAAACCCCCGCATAAGCATTGCTAAGTAGGAAGACACTTGAAGATATATCTGCAAAACGACAAACGACGATGGGCATAAAATAAAACGCCCTAATCCTCATTCCCAGCGTCTTTACTTCGCTTCATTATTCTTATCACCAGGTCAACTTGCTCCATTGAATAAGTTGTCCGTTTGTAATTGATGTATGTGTCAACCAAAATAGTACTTGATACTTGTTCAACTAGATAAGATAAGATTTATTGTCATCGATTCGGTACAATACATTCGAGGTTTCAAAAATAAAATGAACAATAATGCTTCTTGGAAGTAACTTAAACGTTTGAATTATGAAATCATAATAATAAGCATGATAATAATATTTTATAAGATGACCGTGCTGGAGAGTTTAGACTGAGACCCAGCACGGAGTTGATCTTGCTCCGATAAAGATAATATATTTGATATATAGTTTAAATTAATTATTTATTTTAATCATACAATTCATTTAATATTTGGTCTTATTTATTTAACCTATTAATTACTTTTACCTAACTGATATAATGTTAATTTCCATGTTTATACTCATCTGTACAATAGTTTGTAATTTTTCATTTTTTGATTATTATTATTGTTATTATTATTATTTTTTTCTTTTATGACTATTGGTAAGGAAGAAAGGCTTTCTCATAATGCTTTAATAATTTAAATTATTTCCGGATATTTACTTATATATAAGTCATTTGGTACAAAATAAAACCTGGTAGGTGATTAATAACTTGCTGATAAAAGATATTCATTTTTGATTTCCTGCATAAATGAATCTAATTTTTTTTGCCATAATTTCTCGTTGTTAATTTTAAATAAATCGACAATATCGATAATAACTTAAAGAAAGAAAAAAATACAGTCAAAATCATGGGACATTCACTGCTAGGCGTCTATTCACAGAAGAGCAACTGAGCAAACTGAGGTCGATAGCAACAAAGTGTTTGCATTGCGAAGACAAACCCCAGCATGAGCTTTGGTTAGATTGGTGGGCGTTTGGTAAGCAGATCCGAGAGAGATAACAGCAAAACTAGAAAATCTCAGAGAGATAGCAGCATAATTAGAAAATAAAGAGGAGCGTGAAGAAGACGGCCTAATCCACATTGTGGCGCATATCCTAATGACGCTTGAATGTGAGTCTAAACATCTGGTCACCTTAAACCATTCAGTAACTTCCCCGTTTGTAATTGATGAAGTGCGCAGCAGTGAACAAACTCTCAAAACAACCAAAACGGGTGGGGGGGGGGGGGGGGCACTTTGCATAAGGCTTGTGAGCAAGATATTGATAATTGAATGAAATAACAAATTTAAAGGATCTTATCTGTATTTTTACAGAAAATTAAAGTAAAGGAACTTATCTATCAGGATTGTCACTGGTAGTGCCAAAATTTCATAAGCGGGAGAGGGAGAAAATCAATCACAGGTAGCACGAGTACCTTAAGTAGGTTCATCACAGAGACCTTAATTTCTAGGTACTTTCAACTCCCTACGGACGTAGGTACTAGACGGCACAGGTGTCAAGACGAAAAGCAGCTTCTAAAGGAAGTACCTGAAACTGATCATAACTGGATATTCTGAAATAAGAATTTGCCAGGAGGTAGAGAGCATTTCAGCTTCGGCTGACGTGATATATCATGATGATGACTGATTTATGGAGAGTGACTATGGTATTTACCGGTACTACATCTGCAGAGGCGAGTTTAGAGTGAAGGAAGAGATATTCTCCTTGGCTGCACCGCTTCTACTCCTTCCTGCGAAGATGAGGAAATGGAGGAAATTCAGCAAATCCGTCGAGAGTGAGATCGAAGAAATCTCGAAGTTAAATTTTAGAAAAAATAAATGGTGAAACTAGCAGAACTGAATAATTTTGATGGCAAAATGCTGGAGGAGAAAATTTCGCTTCTATGAGGAACAAAGGAAAATAAAGGGACGGCTCCTTTTGTAATTTCGACTTTTCCCGCACTCGGGGAGTGCAGCACAGTGCAAATCTATTCACAGACTGAGCAGGTCGATAATAACAAGGGGGACATTTTTGTTCCGACAGTACGAATCATTAGCTACTAACGTTTGCGCCACGAAGACAAACACCCTCATAAGCTTTGCTGAGCAGGCAGATCCTTGGAGAGAGAATTACAAAACCAGAAATGGATATAAAAGAAAACTCCCTAATCCACTTTCTGTCGCATGTAAAGGCGTCATCAGTCTAAACACACGGAACATAGAATACTATGTACTGTTTACTCTATGTTCTGTGTCTTAACATCAGGTAACCTTGCGCAATTGACCAACTTTCCCGATAGTAATTGATGTAGCTACCAACCATCAAGTACCTAATTCTTGTTCACCTCAATAAAAATACAGTCAAAATCATGGAACATTCTCTGCTGGGCATCTCTTGTCTTAAGAGTATCTTTTCTTTGACTTTTCACTACTTTTTGTTCGGTTCAGCTTTATTGAACAACCTCTAGAATTCACCACGTTTGCCTAATAGACGAGCAGACAGAACATTATAGCGCATATATTTGACCGTCGACTATTTTATCGTTATCATTACTGAACATCACTATACGAATTCCCTCGTATTAACACAAATTCGGTGGACACACTAACCTAGCCCCACTGCAATGAAGATTGTACACACTCATCACAGAACAACTAACGGAAGGAGTCAAAATGATAAAGATAATATTATGCATCACTTTGGTAGGGCGAACTTTAGTGCGTTCCTACCGAAGAGGGTGCGTTTTGTTCTCTAGGGATGAATTATTAGTAACCCACCCCTGTTCGCATCTCTCAAGGGATCCCCTTTGCCTTCATATCTGCCCAACGCACCCCCATCGTACCCCCAGAGTCTTCTAACTACGATACTGACAGAGCTTATGTTGAGTGCTTTTTGCTATCTTCATTCCTCCCAACCCCTTTTTCAAGTTTGTCATACGCTCATGGCTGACTGAATATCTTCCCTCGGGATCATACCACTGCATCAACACAATGCAGGGTGGTTTCAGTTAAACAATATTCAGTAAAATTAATTTGATAAGGTAAGATACGAGCTTTTTTTCGTTTGTCCGGAAAATGGGTGAATGATAAATCGATCCAACGAAAAATAACTTACAGCACCAGAAATGAATGAACACTGAAACAATTGCACAATTTCTATTTACATTATACTTTCCTAAGCTTACTGTCTGTAATCATTTTGCTGTTATTAGCTTTTTATTATCGAGAAATTCATGATCAAAATGCACTGTTATATAAAATTACTTCTACATAATTAATTGGAAGGCTACAAATGATTGTGCAGAGAACTGTTTTCTCAATTGCACACAAAAATGGGCTGTTATATTGGAAAGTTTATTGAAAATCGTATTAGAAAAGCGCAATAATTTTTTTTTTGTTCCAAAATATATTTTGTAGATTAAGTTTAATTACTTGTTCATCGCTTACAGTTGAACGCACAAAGTTTCGAAGCATTTTTTATTTTTGAATTTGATCATGGTTGCGTCCATCTGGTAGTAGTCAAACTTGAAATCAAAACGAAAATCGTACTAATTCATTTAAAGTAAAACATTTATCGACTATAGCAATAGGCCCTACTGGTAGAGAAGGGTCGGGGTGAAAATTTGCCAAAAATCGTACAATCTGATTTTTTGTAGAAATATCAAAAAGTTTTTTAGGACCTGTACTAGATTAAAAAATGAAATCAAAGTTAAAAAAACACCATCTATACCCTAATCTGGAATTTTCGTGAAGGTTTCTCCAAAATCAGATGAACATTATAGAAATTCTGAGAATGAAAACAATGCTTCCATTAAATACTAGTAGACTCAGAAGAAGTAAAAATGAAATTAAAATAATGAAAGTAAATTAGAATATTGTTCAGACAAAATCATATTTCCAAAATGTGATCAATATACAAACTTTTTGATTAAATCAACATTAGAATGAAATGACAGTAAATCGATTTGATGGGTACAAAAATCTGCTGATGTGGACACAATGCGTGAGTGTAACAATTTCCGGCTGTTAGAGAGGATTTTACTAAGCACTTGCAAGGAATCCGAGATTCCGGAAGACGGAATACTACCCCGGAAGTGGCTTACGACCTTAAAACCAGCGATGGAACCTAAGAAGGCAATGAATGGAAGGATGGTCGTTAACTTCAAAGATAAAAGAAAAGAAGGGGGAGAAAAAAGAGGCACGCGTCGGAGCGAACATCTGCTGAAGGGGTTGAAACTATAATCTTCGGTCGATGAACTTTTTCCAAAGGCGCAGAGGGAAGATCTCGTAATAATTACTCACCCTCGAGTTTTTCGACGCATTTGGGGCCCTATTTTGGGGTCTACGGAGTCATCGCAGCCGCGTTAATTGCATTTTCGAAAACGAACCACCCCCGTGTACCTCCCTTGTACCCCCTTTCGAAAAAGGGGATGAAAATAACCCCGAGTCAGACGAGAGATGGGCTTCCTGAACACCGGAAATAGGCGTTTGAGGATCAACACGGGGGGGGGGGGAGGAGGGGGGTTTCTGAGAGATCAACAAGAGGGTTTGTCAGGGAGAGCCTTAAAATAATATGAAGGAGCTAGAAAATTGAAAGGTGCGGGGTGAGAAAACGAAAATAAACTTGGAAATCTTTCCTATTGAAACCCCCTCGACGGATTCGATGTACCTTCCAGCGTTACTAAAGGGAGGGAATTTTTATTTTGGGACGGCGAGAGAAGGGAGCTCCTTTTAGCGGGAGGTCGAAAATGTCAACGAGTCAAACCGCGTTGTTTTCCGTCGACTCAACTCCTAAAATCGGATTTTCACTGTAAGGTTGGTTGCTTTAAACAACAAACGTTGATTGAACGGAATAAAAACCCAATAAAATGAACGAAACGCTTCTGTTATTAAACACAAGTTCATTATTCCAGTATTAAATATCCTATCTGTGCACATATTACAGCCGAAAAATATTGATACATCTGACTGACTCGTGTCTTTACTACGAGTACTAAGGTGAAATTTCACTCTAGTTGCAACACTAGTTGAGCTATGGGCTATCAAACCTATTCGGCTGTGGAACGTAACACGCACATAACTGGTCTATAAAAATTAGCTTGAAATAACTTAATTCACAATCCTGTTCACTTCAAGAATGCACCCCAGCACTTGTACACTATTTTTGCACGCCAGCATAGAGAGAGTTCAAACGAGAAAGTGCTAAGGTTCCACCGCAATCAGCTGAAACACCCAGTATAGGGCTGTTACAGAACGAACGAACACGTTTTTTGTTTGAACCTGAATATCTATTGCAATTTATGTTATGGAAGAGGGTTGAGTACTTGAAGCATAAACAATAACTGCGATAATTAATTGAAAAGAAAAATCAGAAATTCTTACAAAAAACTGTGTTGCACATAGCTTTCTCATATCGGTAAAGTGAATGATTATTGAAACGTTCATCAAAATCGGATGAAAACTGAAACTGTCGAAGGTAATGGAATCCTTTTCAACTGCTGGGTTTGGGCGTGCGCAGTAACTACTGAGAATACGATCGCAATAAAACTTGTACGAAGTAGGTACTGAAATCGTCATATCCGAAATACACTCTGAATTTGTGGGAGATGGTCTGTGGGGAAAATGTATTTTACTTTTACGCATGAGCATACTGAAAGCATGAACGCAATGAAAACCCATTGAGATCTACAACGTAACGTGCACATTCTCTGAAATTTTAATCAAAATTGGATGTGAACAGTAGTGGTTACTCTCTTTTCTAAGAGTTCACATGCGCCCGTGGGTAGGCCTATTTCCAAGGACTGGTCCTTGTCAGTCTTCGTAACTCGCTCGTAATATTGCTTCCTAGTCTGCGAAGTAGACAGTCTGTTCAGTATCTCGTATTGTTATTGTGTCCACTATTGTGTTCACTATCTGTTATTGTGTTCATTTTCGAGAACCAAAAACTTGTTGTTGTCAGAATTTAAAATTTCCACTCGCATTTTGCGTTTCATAGCCTACTGAACAAATTTGGTTCCGTGTCTGTCGGTCTGTCCGCATTTCCTTGTTATAGCCATAACTTCCACAATTATGAATGAATTTAGCTCATATTTTGAGGGATTATGCGGATAAGGTCTTTCGAGGTCCCATAGGAATTTCATCTCATTATAATCAGCGGTACGCTCTGCGCATGCGCTAACGTTAAATTCTTGTAACAGGTATAACAAAAAATTGTATTAATTGAAATGCGTTAGAATGTTTAATATTTTTCCGACTGTTCTTGAAATATATTGTGGCTGATCATTATACCATGCATGTATGAGTTTCTTCTTGTAGATATCCCATGCTGTTGTGGAGAGATTAAAAATAACAACATTTGTTATAGAGAATCGTCATTACTCATCATCTTCCCTTACTAATCATGTGACTAAGCCGTTCCTTAGCCATTTCTAAAACTGTGAGATATCTATAAATCCAAGCTAGAAAAGTATTATTCTTTTAATTTGTTAATTTACGATCAATACATACAGTAATAACAATATCAAATTGAATAACTCGATTTCCTGTCTGCTAATGTTGTTGGGTCACCGTTTGATCGATATGTTCTGGATTGTCTGCTCGCCCCTACCGTCAATAATTTATTGTGTGGCGGCTTCTCTTGTTAAGTGCATTTCGGTAGTTGCCCACATAAAGCTGATGCATGCGAGATTTATGTTATTTCTTTTGGCCTTTATTGTATTTTATGAGTAAATTAAGTTGTAACGAAGTAGAACGTGTAGCGTGGCTTTAAAACTGATTAAAAACGTATAGTTCAATTGCTGTGATTCAGTCATTATCTACAGTAACTTTGTATGGCAATCCAGTCACAAAGCCGTATGATGTGCACTTTTGCAATATTGCCTACCAATTAGCATTCACCTTGAAACTTTTGAAAACAAAGTTTGCATTGAATTTTACGCCAGCAATCACGTTGTCGTGGAAAGATTGAAAACAATGATGCACAATAGCAATGTGCTTATTACACTTTAAAAAAAAAAAAAAAAAAAAAAAAAAAAAAAAAGTCTGGCAGGTGAGATTTGGCGCATCGTTCTTTCGCTTCCAAAATCTGATCGTACAGACAACTGGAATGTGGTGGAACAGAAGATAACACTGGTAATTATCATTCGGACCATTATTTTGACATTTTTACGGTGTTGATTGTTGGTACAGCTGATGCAAAAGATACAACTGATTCGACTGCTCTTATGGAATTATTGGAGGACCATAGAGGATCCGACATAATCCCCATCCAAATCAGACAGCAAGTTTTTACGGCTTTGTCAGTTGTTCAGTTATGTCTAAAACATGAAATGTTCCCTCCATCATGCTAGAAGCAGTAAATAAATTCACAGACGTATTACTAATATGTGAACTTAGTGTACTATAGAATCATTTAATTCTCCCTTCATTCGCCCTTTTATTGTTGCTCAATGAAACATCTGAATTTTTCAATTGCGATTTTTCTCTGTTTCAGGTAAGAAGATACGAATGTTTTCGTTCGTTTTGACACAAAACTTTTTTAAGAATTTGGTATGTGATAAATATTAACCACTATCCATACACATAACTCGGACAAGTACTTACATTCATCGTAGCAATTTCATTGTATTAATATACAATAAAACTACTCTACTACTACTCACTTTTTATAACAGTTATATCACAGCAGTATTACCACACAAACCTTTCCACTCAAGCACTGTTTAAGGCACTTAAATATATTTTTATTTAGGGTCATTGTCCGAAATTTTGTAACTACTAGGTAGGAGGACTTATAGCTCTCCATTAGAAATCAATTTCACTTATGCTAACATGAGAATGAAGATTGGCAACATATTTCAAATTTCATGTTATAAATTCTCCATTACTCTATTTCTCACCTCTACCCAGCCCTGTTCGAAAACGGGACAAAACGTGGTTTTTCGAGGTTTCTGCTAAGACATGGCAAATGGGGATACAATTTTAAGTAATTTTGGACTCTGAAGTCCCGGCCCAAATGACTTTACAAATCTCAAAGTTTAAGAAAATGCGAGTAAATTCAATTTATTTAATCAAGATTTTTTTTCTTTCTCTTATTTGACGACTTGGCAGACAAGAAAAGTTGTGGTAGGAGGGGATGAGGGGGCTGAAAAATAATAAACCTTTGTGGAAGAATGTGATGCGTTTTCAATTTGTGCCATTGGTCGGTTCAGTGTCCTTTGATGCAACCTTAAACATAGATTTAAATTGAAATAAAAATCTATCTATTATGGATGTTAGATCTACATTGACATTACATGTCTTCGTTTTGGCACATGGACTCAAAAAGCTTTGTGTTATAAAAAAAAGCGTTGCAGTTGATTTTTAATGATTTTTACGTACAACCAAGCCTTTCCTGGGAAAATGAAACTTCTTAGTTTTCAACTGACAGAAACAGTTCACCATACGTTGTAAAGCTCTAGATTTATCACTTATTCGTTTCATACTTGTTCTTGGAATTTTTGTTGACATTTTGTTTTTATTAATGTTATTATTGTACCTATAGAGCATTGAAGAGAAAGAAGTTGTTCTATTCCGATCTCAAAAATACATGCTAATTTGAGTCAAATTACGCAGTTCAGAATGTGTTGAGAGAATGTTAAGTTTTATTCCTTAATTGGTGTTTCAATTCAGCATTTGATCTTGAAGGAATTGATTGGATAGGACGATAC
Source organism: Creontiades dilutus (assembly GCA_031894815.1). Classification (NCBI taxonomy): domain Eukaryota; kingdom Metazoa; phylum Arthropoda; class Insecta; order Hemiptera; family Miridae; genus Creontiades; species Creontiades dilutus. The sequence continues at coordinate 759,146 of JAVIWC010009095.1, read as the reverse complement.
AAGGTCCTTTTCCGACAACACTGTTCGCGGTTTCTCGGGTGATAACGAGCAGCCAGTGCAAAGGTCAGGGCAGTCGGTGCCACTACAACGTAGAGTCCTACCCCCTCACGGCAGGTGAACATAGATTTCTCCTGTTGTGGTCTATAGTAGTCGACAACTCGCTCAAGAAGTTTTGGGCCGTGGGGAGGGGAAAAAAAGACGTAGTTGGATGAAAACCCTTCAAGACCTCTCCTAGCGTAGGAGTTATATTTGTAGTAAAACAAAAGGGCGAGGGAGGAAAAGGGCCGTAGGGCCGAGGGCTTCGCAAGGGTGTTGCCATGACGACCGGCGACGCGTTCTTGTCGAGTGCAGTAGTCCTTTCCTTTCTCAATCAATAGTTCATGTGCATCCTTACTGCAGCGTAACGTGGCGAGGTCCTTTTGAAATGGAACGGCAGAAAAGAGGCGGGGGTGAGGAGGGGTCTTCTTCAGGACCTTCCACTCCCTTCCACCAGACAGTCTCGGAGGCAAGACAGACTGAAGGGCGGGGTCCTTCGAACTAGACTGGGGAAAACGAACTACTCCTACCGCGGTTTTGCCGTCAAATTCCTTCTACAACCACTCAGATATTGTACGGATCTGGGAAAGATATGGAAATTAATTAGTGTTGAAGAAAATGAAAGTGTTGTCTTAAACTTCAGGGAAAGCTGATCGTAAAAATCAATAAAAAAATGAAAACCCAGGAATACAGCAATTATTTTCGCATCCTAGATTTAAAGCTGAAGTACTTAGCTTCCACCGTAAATGTAGTTCTTGTTGATGCCCACTATTATCGAAAATTCATACATCAATAATTGCTCGTCCAATTTTCGAGTCTACGCCTGAAGTATTGCGATCACTTTCAAATGGGGGGGGGAGGGGGGGGAGTTCTCCAATGTCAAAAGTATCGTTCAAATTGAAAGTCTTGAGCCATTTTCATTGATATTGATTTTGCGTGTGTCCAGTAAATCTGAAATCGGGTACCTACATCTAAATTAAGTAAAGTTTAGACGAAATGAGTGACGTTCGTACCTCTATTGTTCCAAAACGTGATAGTTGTCGTAAATACGGCAAATCCTGCTGGAATCTTTCATATTTTTCACACGATTTTCATGAATGGAAGGGAGGGGTTATGTAGGGGTCTAGTTGGTTGGTTCCTTTGCATTTAATTCCTGCTTGTTACAAGGGTTACATACGCGCTTGCGCAGCAGCTACCAATAGTACGATGAAGACGACGCGTGAATTAGATTTTTTTTATCATAATTTTTTTCCGAATACTCTCCATTTTTGAGTGAGATCCAGCGTCTGCATCAAGAAGCTTGATGGGCATTATGTTGTAGACATCACATAGTGAACAATTGATCGATTGTTACAAGGATTTGCAGACACTCAGAAATGGAAGTTGTCAGAATGTCCTGAAACGTAAATTTACGATTGGGAACTTGTATTTTGGCGTAAGTATAAACGATGCTCCCGCAATCCTGGTAGACTCGAAAACAAACTTGGGCTGTTGTTTTCTCTGAAACGGACTGTCCTCTCTTAAAAGTTTGTTGCACAGAATCATACTCTCAAATTCGTCTATGGATTACGTTCCTGCAAGTTCTGAAACAACATCACATGTAGTTTTTTTCTTGAACTTACACTTGCCAACCGTCCCACACTGTACAGTAACTGGACGGATGCGGATCTTTGGTAAATGTGCCAATAAAGGAGCCCGTACCTATGCTAGGAGGCGCCTACGACAGCGTGCGGCAATGAAACTAGCAACTACAACGGAGATGGTGGTAACTAAAGGGCTTTGTTGACCTTTCCAAAGGGCTCGTTATCACACGCGAGAAGCTTCTCGGTAAAGGCCAAGTTCACTACAGGATCCCAATATCAGATTTTCGCAATAATATATCCAACATTCTGTGTCACTAGGATATTAACGTCACACTCTCCATTTCTTCCATTATGCTGTATAAAAAGCTAGTCATCTCATAGAATATGAAATTCATTATTCTTGTAGAGAGAAGATTTCAATGAATAATAACGTTGAACCGTTCGAGAAATTGGATGGAAATTAGATGCATAAAAGTGGAGAGCGGTACTCCACTTTTGGTTTATTATTCAATAATAAACCATTATAATCGCTCTGGAAAAAAAATTCTAACCCCCCCTGAAAATTTCATGGTTTACGTTTCAAAGGGTGAAGAATCCGAATCTGCAATAAAAAATTTTCCGTCCGTACGCCGTACGCACGATATCTCCGAAACGGCTGGAGCAAAAGATCTGAAATTTTCAGGAAAAGTCCATCTTGGTCCGACGACGCCCCAATTCTTGAGCCAGCTCTCTCACTCAATTTAAAGTGCCCTTTAAGGGCTGTAAAAGTTTTGTAAAATCCCTAAAAACCTCAAAACAAGTCGAATCGGTCTAAATATTTTCCTATTTGAAGAACACACCATGAGGAATCGAATGAGCCCTCCCCACGTCCGTAGGTCAAACCATTCCCGATGTATGGCCCGATTTATGGTGACAACATTTGCGTTATTTGGTTTATTATTGTTTGTCTGTAACATAGTGATGCCGATAGCGTCGAGTTGTAGTGAATGTAGTTACTGGAGTGATAGCCGATGTGGATACTTGTAGTTTATAGCCGATACACGGGTTGAAGCATTCTGATATGTATGAAACGCTGATAATATATAGGTAAAAATTATTACTGGGGATTATTATTCAATATTATTACTGGGGTAAATAAGTATTCTTTCGCTAGGGTTTATTATTAAATTGGCTTGCGTTCATGATTTGAACCTGCACTAAGCTTCGGAGTGTGCGTGTTTCATAGGTGATAGAGTGATAATTGAATCTCAGGAGCTATGCATAGACCACGTAAATCGGTTCTCAACCAAAACCCCTATTTGGATTGATCAGTTGATGATATTTGTGTGCCTCCTCTAAATCAGTCTACCTTTGGCTACATTGTCTAAATTTGGGTTTGGCGAAGTTTTAACGCAATACGAACGCTAAAGGACTTGATAAATTGTAGATGTTTTTATTGAGGTTCAATAAAAAACGCTGCAAATTCTTTCACTGGGGTTTATTATTCAATTGGCTTGCGTTCATGATTTGTATTTCTACTAAGCTTTGGAGTGTGCGTGTTTCACATTATAGAGCGATTATTGAATTTCAGGAGATATGCATGAAGCACGTAAATCTGTTCTCAAGAAAAATACCTATTTGGATTGATCAGTTGATCATATTTGTGTGCCTCCTGAAATTCAATAATCGCTCTATCCAGTGAAACGCGCACACTCCAAAGCTTAGTAGAAATTCAAATTATGAACGCAAGCCAATTGAATAATAAATCCCAGTGAAAGAATTTGCAGCGTTTTTTCTTTGCCTGCATTTAGAATGATCTACATTTGTTCTGATCGCCAATAAAAAAACATGATTTCTTCTGAGAGTTCACAATTATTGTTTTTGTTATTATCATCTTCGAAAACTGTGTTGAGTTGCTGTTTTAAAAATTACTAGCGGGAAACCCGCGCTTCTCATAGAACATCACATGTACAGTTATTGGAAAAACCTATCATGGCTTTTCCGCTTGTCACGATTCTCCGCCGCTACTAAACTGCATGTTATCAACCACAATAACATAAGCTCGGGGACCAAATAAATTGGTAGCGAAGGATAGAAGTTTATGAAGTAGAAGGATGTTTTTGCTGGTTCTGACCTAGCCTATGTTGAGCACCGGAACTCGCTGATCGCTTCAAGACCACTCTCGTCAAAATCGGTTCGGCAGTTTAGCCATCTATTTAAAACATACGTAGATAGCTACATACAAGCAATCAACCTTTGAGTTTTATATAGAGGAATGCAATCGCCAGTTTGTATCGTAAATTTTCCTCCTTCACAAATTTATGGCTCCTTCCCTAGCACAGAGGTAGTGGAATTATAATCGAGTTACCATATCATTTACATTGAATATGAATTTAAAATATTCATGTAGATGAGGTACGAATGTTGTATATTTCCACTTATAAATACCCACCTACAAAACCCATTTAAAAATAGACCATCACACCTAACAATTTATTATCTTGGGTTATTTTTCCAATTTTATTCCCTTTCTACTACTTTGCAGTCTGATCGGTAATCATCTTGTAACTCAAATTTCTCTCGGTACATTGGTCCGATTTCGTTCAAGTTTTTTAGGTTGATGGTTAAATATTCAGCCACTGTGTTTTCCCTCTATGTTTCAGCGAGATTTGTGGAGTAACTATTCAATCAATGTTTATTTGAAAAAGGTGGTATGTAACCATGCATTGAATAGGCAAAATGCCTTTGTCGAAAAAGATTGTTTTGATTTGATTTGAGTAACTATTGACGCAGACAAAACACCGAGGCTAGAGGACTTTGATGAAGTTTTCAAGGTTTATGCGGATTGGCTCCTGGATGGCTCACTTAATTTTTTAAGGGCTTACTTCGGAGCTCAATAGAAGCGCAGGGGTAGCCCCTTAGCGCTCGTCGTGGTGCGTAATTTCTCCCCAAAACCAACTGAAAGGGCACTCAGCTTCGCATAACTCGAGCAATGAACCGTCCTACTGGAAACCTGAACTCATACCGAGTTCAAGCCAAAACAAGGGGAAAAACTGAGGTGAATGACCCCAAATTCTTGTGCAACGTGCATCTTTTCAAGTTCAAATGACTCACCATCATCTACGGTTTTAAAAACAGATTTTCGTATTATAATTCACGTTGAATTATCATGAAATTGGAGACCTTTGTGTGCAAATGACTGACAAATTATTAACTTTATGAAAAATAATTATCACCCCATCAAACAAATTTTTGGATATTTTAATTGTTTACATTTTTTTTTTTTTTAAATTGATTTTGCAGAATAATTGAAACAGCTTTTATGTATTTTACAGCATAATTTTCGACATATTGTTATAGTCACAAGAATTTCATTACAACGAACTAATTTCTTCTTTTGGAATATTTGATTGTTTTAGGTATGTTGAAACATTGTTGACATTGGTATACTGGCTAATTTAAACTTCAATAGAAGAAATACGGGTGAATACCAATATTTTTAATAATAAAAAATAGTTTACATTGTACGATTCATTAATTATTAGGATAAGCAGCCTTGTCGAGACAGAACATACTGTTGGCTGCATCAGTAGTCAATTGACATCAACATGTTTTATGGAAAACAATGGTGTTTTGTAATTTACTCTCCTAGTATGCAACGCTTTGCACATTTCATAGTTTTTTGATCGACATTGTGGCTAGACTAATACAGAACACATAAACGAAAATCCAGCAAAGGGGACAAATTATTCATGGTGTTTTTTTCGTTAAATTTCAGTCATTCTATTCGCAGATTCTTACGATATGTCGACAAGCAGTATGTTTGTTGGTAGAGTACTTATAGTTAATGATATGTATATTGATATTAGCTTTTGCTTGTTACAGAGGGGCTCATTTTTTGTGCAAACGTTCCCTCACAGTTGTGCAAAAAACCTGGGAGATTTCGAATTTCATTACAGAAGATAAGAGTTGAAGGGGGTAAAGTCAGAGGGTTAAAATAGGGAAAACTGGATACAAATTCTAAAATGAAAGAAGAAAACACTTATTAATTATTAATTTGATTTTATTAACAATTATTAAATTAAGCGCCACTTTGGTAAAATAATGTATGACATTTAAGAATCAGGAGCAATCATTAAAAGTAGGTAAGTACAACTGAGAAAAAAGTGATTTAGCAATTAAACTAAGTCAATTAGCTAATTATTATTGTAATTTATTTATTTTATGTTTATTATTTATTTACTTCGTCCCAGGTAATTTTATTTGGTTGAACAATGTTAAATGACAAAAAGCAGATTCAATTTTCTCTTTAAATTAACTATCTAAAATTAAACTCAAAGATCCAACTGGTCTGTGATGGAATTTTACAATATTACGGATGTTATGAAAAGATTATTTATTTATATTTGTACGAGATAAGGGACCTGTGCCCCTCTCTCTTGTGCAGTAAACCTCGTAAATGTTTAATTTGTTGTTGGGAAAGTCGATAATGGAGGGTAATGGCCTATCTATTCCAGCACTGCTCATATCTAGTCTAATTCTCACCTGATTTCCGTTCTTCAAGTGTTCAATTTAGAATTTGTTGTAGTTTTTCGAAAAATATTTATAAGTGTTTATAATTATGTTATCAAGTGTGATCATTTAAAAACCGAACGAGGACGTCTCTGCCATGGATGCATTAGCCACTAATTTTTCTTACATCTAATCCCATGAAGACCAATCAAATACGTCAACTGACGTTTTTAATTTAATTTCTGTTTCGATATTGACCCAGTCAGTAACCAGCTCATGGTACTGTTTTAGTCTGTCCCCGCACGCAACCCCTTTGCAACCTCCCACACATATCGAAAAATATCTGTCTCCTATCGATATAAGTCCACGCTTTCGATGTGTGTTCGAAAGTGTTCTGTTTAGTTTGCTTGTCTCAAAAACAAAAAAATATCCTAAATCAATCCTTCTTGTAATCAGTTGGATAAAGAGATCAGAATGATTCATGAATCATGAACATATCCATAGCATACTGATTTCAGTCTCTATCCTGCCCTTCTCATTGGTTCATTTACAAAACTATCGATATATTTTTCGATATGGGTGGGAAGTTGAAATGGGGTTGCGTGCGGGGACAGTCTGGAACAGTACCCAGCTCAGATTTAGAAAATCAATTCAGAAGTCAATTCGATTCAATGAGTGGAAACGGCTGATCTATGATGGAGTTTTATGGGATTACGGGTGTCGTTACGAGATTATTTATTTATATTTGACCTAGATAAGGGCGAGCCTGTGTCACAAATACATTTAATCGGGTTATGAAGGTTCTATGATAAGGGCCAGGGGGAGATGTTTTTTAGTGTCATCTAGTGGAGCGAGAGAGAAAGAGAAAAAAAAGGAGGCGGTCACGGCCGGGGCGGACTGTACTTGTGGGAAGGCGGGGAGGCGGAGGGTTTGGCACTGACTGTAGAAAAGGGGAGCGGAGCCCTTGAACTGAGCGTGGAAGTGCGCCTGCTTGCAGAGTTCAATGTCATCTCCCCTCCCCGCGCCGCTTCCTTGCCGCCTCTTCCACCTCATCGTTCGTCGCCACCTCGCGCTCCGCCCTGGAGTTTTCCCCCTTGCGTTTCTGCCACCCCTCTCGATTTTTAGGAATTGACAGCCCCTCGGACCCCCTCATCCTGCTCTCCCTCCTAGAGCACTCTCGACGCACCAGCAGAAATAGGTGCAACCCTACAGGCCTACGACCAAAGATCTGTATAGCAACATGTTAAATCTACGCATTTTTCAGTGAAATGAAACCTCAACTTCAGCACCGTATATTAACTAGCTCCAAGATCAATTTGTAGTGTCCCTCCATTCATTGTAATTGTGTTTCATATGTCACCGAGGAGCTCCTTTTCACACTTCAGCACCTGAAATTGATTGAGAAAGAAAGTAGCTAGGGTCACTCAGCTGGTCAGCACGCCTTCATGCATTGAATTTGCTTTTAAAAAGTGACTCATTGAAGCTAGTGGAACAAGATTGGCTCTCCCCTATTCGAACTAACGAATGAAATAGACCTTCTACGGTTCTTGACAGCAGTTCAGATGGGGCATCCAACCAATCATGGGAACATGAGCAGCTACTCGAAGTATGGAAAAAATTCAAACCTAGTCAACAATATTGTCTATATAGACAAAACGTGTATATTTTTTGATGTTCTTCACCTAGGATATAGTTTATTTTTGAATGTCGTCACGCTAAACACTGTTTCAATCAACTTTACCCCCCCCCCCTCCCTGTGGGCACCCCTGGTTATTAATACTTATGGCCAAACTAGTTTACACCAAACGAGCATTATTCGAGGAGTACTGATCTCAAACAATCGTGAGAAGATGCTCGGGCGGTCATCTGAGAGGAACTGAGATTGCGAACCCTATTCACAAATGTTCTCGGGCATCCAAGCGCGTTTCGCCATTTGCTGGTAAACCTAGTGGGTCATAGACTTTGGGCGGGAAACTGACGAATCTTCGAAGGATTTCGTGTTCGTTGTGAACCCAATGCAAACGTCATATCAACGCAAACGTGCAAACTTGGGAAAAGTAATGGCAGGTACTTGATACGTTATTGTGAAGTTTTCGAGGTAGGTACGAGTTAGTGTCTTTATTATTTTGGGTTTATTGAGTTTTGTTTTCAAGCAGTTTAACTTGAAGTTGAAATAAGTATTTGCCTAAACAAGCATCTCTTCTGTCCCGTTTGAGACAGCCGGTGGTGATATCCGTGAGCTCCCTGAGAAGTGTAGCCTTGCTTGGATGGCCAGTGGTATAACCCACGGGTTACTGCCACCAGACGTCAGAAGAGTGCATTTCAGACCGCTCTAGCTGGGAAAGGCGGAATAGAACAACCTATTGCAAGGCTGGGAGATTGTCAGATTGGCTGGGGGCTTGGGAGGTGGAAGACGAGGCGCGATGGTGGGGGAAAGGTGAGTGCACTTTGCCCACCAGGAAAGTGGATAGCGACGCCCCCAACCTCATCGGAACACCCTCGGAAACCGAGCTGGGGCATTCGTTCCACGGGAGGGAGCCACTGCTCCCCGCTACAAATGGCAACAACTTGATTACGTTGATCATTTGTCGTTAATGATTTCCTCAATGTCAAATCAAATCAGTTCAACTCATATTCATCTCATCTGCTATTCGAATATGACTCCGCGTTGTGCTTCATCATGAATAGCAACAACAATTTCCTCCACTTGGCATCCTTGTTTTCATAAATTTGTTGGTTCCATCAGATGTCTAGGTAACCGGTGTAGTTCAGAACAGTCTGAAACTAAACCCGAGCGAAAATTAAATATTCGGCAATACGTCCCGTATGTGCCCTACTAGGTAAATTTCTATGAAGCAATCATCAGACCCCTGTTTTAGTTGAGCGATAAAGTGAACTAACTAATTCATATGATTTACACAGGTTTAGTTTCACCCATTTATGTAGGGATCATTTACTCTTCTAAAATCTCCATTCCTACTGATATTTTGAGATTCGGACCTTTTGAATGAATTTGAATTCGCGTCTATCTTTTTACTCATCCGCAAACGCAGGCAACTATGCGATTCCAAGGACGATATTCGATTTTTCCAACATTTTACTGTACGAAATAGTCCCACGAGAGATCTTTATGTAATCTATAAACCCTTGCAATTCTTAACTGCTACAATTTAGAACTGATGTCGTTGAAATACTTATGATTGAACTCATAGACGTTCTGTGGAGATTATCTATGGATTCCATTAAATACGTTATACATGAATTCACTGCGATTAGACACACGAAAAATCGTTTATGTCTTCTGATTATACTAAGATGGGTTCGACACGTAGTTTCGAAGGAAAAGATATCACTAGAGTGAGTGCCTTAGTTTGAAGAAGAGACGATATGAAATTAGAAGAGGCGATATTCAAAAGATATGAGCTGCACATTATGGAAGTTACTTAAAACTAAACGTATCTATGGTGTGGTACCTCAGAAGTCATAAGAACATCAAAACACTTCTTTTGAACTGTACATTCCATGCTAATTTACAAATCTCAATCAAACTTGGGTCATATCTGTCTAACAATATAACTCCGACGAAAATTAATGTATTTGGACACGATTCGTTTACATCACAGGTAGGTACAGAGTTTTGATTTGACACTATTCACAAATGAAAATTTGCAATTTCAGTCCATAAATTTCATACTGGGCGTGTCAGGAAAAATTTTAAATGTATTATTCCACCACTTATTTATGTGACAAAATAGATGACTTATTTTCGTAAATAAAATGTTTGTAGTCACTAGTACCTACGTCAAGTCGAAGATATTGTCGAGCTTACGAGCAATGAATTCAATCTTGGAATTTTTAATCCCCCCAAATATTAAATCGTTCACCGCAATTTCTATCCATTTAATGACGTAGATACTCGCCAGTTTTGTAGGTGGCAATACCCGAAACTACTTTGTAAATAGGATAGATAATTTTAACGATCAGGTAAATGTTTATTTGAAGTGGTTAAGGGGTGTTTTGCATTACGACTGTGTTAATAATCTATTGATGAGGGTGGATACCTGTCAGGTATGACGTAGAAAAAAAGGTTTTCAAGTTTTTCATTTCATCAACTGTTATGCCTGTATAAAGGTCAGGCCCTATTCATGCTTAGAATGTAGAGAAATATGTACAGGGAAACTTATAACTTAAGGAAAGATAAAAATTAATATTTATAAGGGAAAAACTCCTATTTCCTACTTGGATACGATGTGTCATGAATGGGAATGAGTTTAAAAGATCTCGATGCTATTTATTTGTGTATGTTGTGGTTTTTATCGAATTTTCTTAAAAAATTAAGCTTGTGCAATGGGTCCAACATGTTCAAAATAAAAATGTTGAAGAAGTGTCTTTATGAAAATCCATTTTGAATTGTTTTTTAATGTATATATTTTATATGTGTCATTCTAACCGATAGGTAACTCTCGGTAAGATTGAAATTAAAACTCCGTTATTCCTCCCAAAAGTCAAGCGCTTAAAAATAAAGTATGATTTCGTTGGACAACACTTCTTGATCACCTTAAATTGGTCAAATACCAAAAACAAACAATGGACAAATTGGTAGGTCAAATAATCAGAATAAACGTTTGGCATATAAAGTGTAAAATGTTGATCCAATTTAACATAAGTATAATAACATAATTTCTTTATAACATAATTTAACATAAGTATAATAACATAATTTCGAAAAATTCGCTCATACGGTCATGCTGCATGGCTGGAACTTTTCTTATTTGTTGTGGTAAGTGAATTGCGATCCACGGAATTCCGGTGTTTCAAATAGGAGCTTTTCGTTGCTCGGAGAGCGGCGGTACGAGCACCCGTCAAGTTAGCTACTGCAAGAGCGATCTAGCGGAGAGCGTTGGAGTCATGTTTTTGCGGCTCGTTCGGTGGCGCCGCTCAGCGGGAGCAGTGCGAACTTTCTTATCGAGCGCTAACCTTGTTACGGGAGGGTCAAGGACAGGCGTCAACCCCCATTCATCGGCCACCCTCCCCCACCGCTCGCTACTGTTGTATTATGCCTCACTTCGTCCTCCATCCACCCCGTCCTCCATCCACCCCGTCCTCCATCCGCCTCGTCCTCCATCCACCTGTCCTCTATCTTCCGCCGTCTACTCGCGGTGCAGGCGCCATACCGGCCACCATTACACTCTCAAGTTCCTACGTACTCGGATTCCCTATGACGTTTCCCTGTAAATTTCGCTCTTTATTTGGTACTACCAACAGGATTATATATATCTAGAGCATTATAAATTTCACTGATCGTTGATAAGAATTCTACTCCACAAGGGATTTACCACATTCTGTCGGGTCAATACTCTCAATCATAAAACTGATCTTTATTCAGACTTCAATTGATCAATCAACTGATAACTGATCCCAGCATATTTCAGTTGAATATCACAGCGATTATAATGAATAAGCATGAATGAAAGAAAATACAAAAATGAGAAAATCCTTGTGCATTGGATTGTTTTGAGGGTTTGGTAGAAATGTCGTTCTGAAAATATTAAATATAAATGCCCTAACATTCATGCCTTGAGTATTGTACCAATGTATGTAATTTTACTGTAAAATTCAGTAAAATTACATTGAGAACCCACGTTTTAAAATCGCTCTGATGGTCCATATTTATACCAAGTCAGAAGTACATACACAATATATCATTACATACATAATTACAAATCACGATTCGATCCAGGGGTTCGGCAGTATCCGTCTTCTTTTAAAAGAACCAGTAGTCGCAACATACCTAGTTGTTAAAAATACCGTTTGCGGCGAGTTGATCGTTAATTACTTTTAACGGTTAGGGATGTGATTCTCAAATTAGAACATTCTTATCTGGACAATTCTCGCTCAAATTTTATGCTACCAAAATATTGTTAGCATTTTTTGGGCCTCCTTACACACTTTTTAGCAAATTTGTATCGTCAATATTGAACGAGAATCAGTAAAAAATAATTGTGTTTATTATTCTTTCAAGTGTATTACAATCAATTTAAGTAATCTGATAGAAAACAATTACGAAGTGTGTAGGCACATTGATCAACTGAGGGTATCTCACAGCGCATTTCTTTTCTAATTGATTTGCGGTGCTTAAATATAAATGGAGCTATTTTAGAAAAATCTGGAATCACTAGTATTAGGTATGGAGGCGCGAGGAGCTGAGTTTAGATAATGTACTACAGAACCAATGAACGTATGAACCAATGAACATATAGCCAGAGGTGCCCACAGGGGGGGGGGGGGGTCAAAAGAAATGGGGGGGGGGGGGGAAGTTGATTGAAACAGCGTTTATTGAAACCTGACGACATTCAAAAATGCATTACATCATTAGATGACGGTGATAGTGCTCGAATATTGTCCGTGCTTAGTTTTAGATAAAATAAGGGGTGCTTAGGCACGGGTATTTTATACATTTTTGTTTTGGGGAGGGGTACTAACTTAAATACGGGGGAGGGGTTGTGTCATGAAGCTTGAGGGGGGGGGGGGGGCTCCCCCGTGTAATTCAATTTAATATACAGGTATTATCACTAATAACCCGTACATTCACCCTCTTCTACAATATATAGGATTATGAATTTGGTAAAATCGGTACGTAAATCAACTGTGTGTAGGGAATATTCGGGCAGCATGCAGGTAAGTACCTTGTAGACGAATGTTGTTCAACAAATGATAAACGAGGTGAGCGTAGGAGAACAATTCATGGTGATGATGTAAAACACTCTACTACACAGCGTGAACAATTGCCTTTTACCTAAACATCCGACCGCAAAAACCCATACCGAATTTGAAGTAAAATCACTTAGGAAGCATTTAGCAGGGAACACCAAACACCTAACAACCTAACACAAGAGCGAGAGAAGACTGAGGAATTTTATCTCGAAGAAGCCACATACTGAAAATATTAATGCACAGGCCAGCTACTGTAGATAGACTTTGGTTGAGTTCGTTAGGATTTCTAGACTTTGGGCTCTGCCCGGCCTACAAGCCCATGTTGCTTCCAAGAAGCTTGGCAGGCAGGCTGCCTCACTTGATAAAAATACAAAAGGGATTATGGTTACCTACCTATTGGATATTATTTTCACTTGAACATGTAAAGTTTCTTGCCTCCGAATCAAAATATTCGCCAGTATTGTTTTTTCTCTCTCTTTTTAGAGCATTCTCTTGACGGAACAACTATATTCCATGTGGCTGTCCCTTGTAACCCGCCTAATTCCCACAGTTCTCATTCGATACTGGTAAAATTTTCATGGAATGTGCGGCTTAGATCCTTTAATCAGGGGTGCCCACGGGGTGGAGGGAGCTTGACGCAGATTGCATCATTGAAATTCTCGGGGGTTCCAGATTTCCAGAGGTTTATTGAAGCAGAGTTTAACGTGACGACATTAAAAAACTAACACATCACTAGATAGGACGTAAATAATAATGAAGCTAGTAATTAATTTAAGTATGGTTTGTTGTTATATCTGAAAAAATGTATAAATAACAATTACAGTGCTAGAATGTTTCCCGAATGGGTTTGAATTTATTAAATGTCTACATGAATCTTCTCCTAGTTCTACACATGAAGCTTGGGAGGGATGGGGGGGGGGGGGTCCCACCCCTGATATACCAGTGATCTTCGAAAAGGGCTATCTGATACAAAAATAATAAACCTTTGTTGAATAATTCACTTCGATTTTAGGACTTCCCTTTGGAGCAAGGCTTAGTCAACAGAGGATCTCTATTAGAATCAAGATAGGGGGGGGGGGGGGGGGCTCAAATGTGAGAAAAATGTAACTGAAAACAAAGTTTTGAACACGATAACTAAATGGTCCATTTCAGAACATTCTGATTCTGAATCCGTGAAAAAACTATAGGTGTAAAAGTGTGCGTACGTGTCTGTGACAAATTTGTTACTGCTATTCAGGCTAAAATAATCATAGAAGTAAATAGAAATTGAGAATTTTTCTCAACCAATTTTCATGATTCTTATGTTGTTTGATCCTAATACTTGTTTAGTTGGTATTCATGTTTGCTTCAACAATATTTCGGTTTAACATTCAAGCATAATTCAGAAATGTTAATTTTCATTATGGAGGGTTAAGAGTGATTAATCACTACATCTTCACTATTTTTATCTGATTTAATTTATTTTTATAAACTTCATTTTATTTGACTCCTTTCAGTCCAGTCGTGCAACAAACGTGAAAAATTTTGAAAATCCTGTCAAAAAGGGTGGGACGGTGGGGCCCTGTGTCCACTTTATGTATGATCACACTTAATAACATCATTTTTAACACTAGTGGGTACTGTTGATCGAAAAAAGCATGAAAATCGGCTATGAATTTTAGTATTTATGAGTAGCGCTTGAATGGATTGGGAATTACCCCCTCCCCGATAATAAATTCAATATGATATTTGAGATCCTTGGAAAAACTTATGAAGATTCAAAAAAAAATTTTTTTTTTGTTTACTCCCGTTTGGACGATTTTAGGAGGGGGGGAACAACTTGTGAGACACCCTTTATATGAAGCGGAGACAGGCCCTGTAATCCGTTCATTAGTTACTGATGTGTGTGTGAATATTTCTCCCTTCCCGGAAACATTATAATGAATTCATCTTATTGAAAACTAGGTAAAAATAGGTAAGGCTCTGGCTTTGAGTTTGTAACCCGTTGCGAGTTGTCCATTTCAAGCAGTATTTCGCTAAAATGTGAGCTAACGAACGATAAGTATTGTGGTGGTGGGGTGATTATTGCTTAAGGTGGATTCATAAAAGCTGCCCCTCGGAATGAGTAATGTAATAACCTAGAAGCAATCGCGTCCCCATTTAGTCACTCCGAGAGGTGCCTTCGATTGAATAGTAGGGCAAAATCGTTCACCGGTCACCGACCCCATTTTCGCAACCCCGCGCAGGCCCCGTCGTTTCACCTCGGTCTTTACTCCGGGATTGGAATCCCCCGTTGCCGTCTCCCTCCAGAGATGACGAAGGAAGACCAGAGAGAGATGGAGAGAGACAAAAAAAGGGAATTTTGGGGTCGTAATAGGAACGAAGGGGATTTACGAAGATAAGAGAAAAAGAGAGCGCGAATGTTGAGGGGGGTCCTCCGATGCTTGAAGGTGCCGATGAGTCACTTCCTATCTGTGTTACGTGATGGAAATGGTGGGGGTGGATGTGGATGAGTCATTGCACAGAAGGGTGAACTCCGGGCCGTATCTACGGTCTCCGTAGGAGTGACTCAGGGAAAATGATAAGTGGTGAAGGGGGCAGCTAGATCTTCAATCCCGTTGAATTGCAGGAGAAAAACGTCTGGTGCAGAGCATCTGTATACATTCAATTTATCGTCATTAAAAAGTTTCAATAAAGTTCCAGTCAAGTAGCGTCATCATATGTGCCAATTTCCCATAATTTTCGTATTACGTTCTGTTAAACATTTTAGCACACAAAGTGCAAAGAAATTACTATCTATTTTATGGCAAACTGATTGTCAATAAGGGGCATTCTACATTGCCATCAAAGATTTGGATTTGTTGCATTTTTTCGATAGACTGTTATGAACGTGCGGAGCGAAATGAACAAAAAGGGGTATTCAAAGCGTAAAATGTTAAGAAATTCCCTGAATTTTCTTGAGGTTGAAGGGCCAGCGTGTTCTCAAGATTGTGGTAATGGGTGTGATAACACGAAAACTAAATATTTAGTTGCATAAATGTTACTTGAATTTTGTTGAGCCGTCGAATATTGGAATAATTATGAGGAACAGGGAGATAGAAATTGATCAAGTTCATTTTTGTTGGGGGACCTAA
This sequence comes from Creontiades dilutus, assembly GCA_031894815.1. Classification (NCBI taxonomy): domain Eukaryota; kingdom Metazoa; phylum Arthropoda; class Insecta; order Hemiptera; family Miridae; genus Creontiades; species Creontiades dilutus. The sequence goes on along the minus strand of JAVIWC010009095.1, from coordinate 743,209 downwards.
CTACTTGCAGGATCTATGGGTATGAAAAGGTTTGATTTTATAATTTGTAAAACTGGTACGTACGACTGTTCCACCGGCTTACTGAAATTGTCTCTCAAAATAGTATCCGAAAAAAAGCACTAAGATGCGAAAAACTACGAAGGAATCAGCAGGCGTGGACGTTGAGGCGGGAGTTGTTTGAAGACCAGGTTCAAGCGATCAGAGCTTGGGTTGTGGATGAACTTTTGTAAATGGTCAGACGCTTCGCAGCGCGTAAACAGAGCGGAAAATTGAAATTGAAGTCGATCAGCTTAAGTATGCGTATTCAACTTCAGGAAGTTACCAACATCTGAAAAAATTATGTTTACTCAAAATTCTAACTGTGAACATTTTTGAGCAAAGAAATGTGCTCGATTCATATGAAGGCACGCGACAATGTTGCCAAAAGGGCTAAAATTAATCAACAATGTAAAATTTGGTTTGAAGGAGGAATGAAACAACAAAAATTAACTGTGGAAATGTGATTATGAAAAAGGTTCGATAGTAGAAATAACGTATGTTAGTTTGCCATGAAGCATTCTTATACTGATTGTAAAGATCGAGGAGGAAATCGTTGGTATTTATGGAGTTCTATTTATGGCGGACTCCAGTATATGGGACGTCTGAAAATCAGTTGCAAATAGGGGCAGCAGGGAATCAGGACAATTAATAATAAAAGGGCCAATGGACGTAACCACTCTCTGCTACCATGTGAGGTGATGGAATGGTATAGTTGCCCCTTCAGAGCAGGTGGATGCATCAAGTAATGCTCCGCCACGCTCAGAGGATGATTCAGACGCTTGCAAGCGTCCGACCCATCTCCCAAGGCGACAGATTTTAAAATCAGGAAGGGGCCAACTAGCCATATCCATCACAGTGGCTAATTTATTTCATAATCGATCTTCCGTGATGGAATATAAATCGAACTCTTTTTAATGTATTTAGAATAGATTCACAAGTTACGCGAGCTCCGAGTTAGACATAGCATTAGCAAACTGAATTAAACTTTTAGCAAACTGAATTAAACTTTTAGCACACTGAATTAACCTTTTCGCAATTAGAATAAACCCTTTCGCAATTATAATTAAACTTTTGTCAATTAGAATTAAACCTTTCACAATTATTAGTATTTGCGAAAGGTTTAATTCATTTGCGAAAAGTTGAATTCTAATTGCGAAAGGTTTAATTCCAATTGCGAAAAGGTTAATTTAGTGTGCTAAAAGGATAATTGAGTTTGCTTAAGGTTTAATTCAGTTTGCTAATGCTACAATGTAGGTAAGAGCCATAACCATGGATAATGAAAGGGTCATCTAATATAGAAATATTAAACCTTTGTGTAAACATTTGCAGATTTCTTCTGATAATGTTGTATCAACTCTTGATACTGAGCATTGTGTGAAAACAGTTTTTTTTAATCCGATAATAGCTTTAAGTAAACTTTCATTCCTTCTACTATCATCTTGTAGATAACTACGTCCTAGTCGACATAAAGTGGGTATCCAATATCCTGTCCGTTTTATTCTCCGTTTATCATCTTCCTCAGAAAAACGGTTTTATTAATACCTCCCGGATTACGTCCTTGGGAGGGGGGACCAGGTGTGGGTCTGACGTCATGACCCACTCACAGATCGTTCACCTCGGCCAAGGCGATACTCACATACTTACAACCCTCTTCAAATATTATTCATCTTAAATTCGATTCAAAATTAATTTAAAAGATTCAATTAAAGTTAATCGTACTGAACGAAACACATCGACAGAGAGATGGTAGGTGAGTAGTTTGTTCTTAAACCGAATGTCTGACTCGCGATTCAAGTTGTTGAAATCAACTCAGTTTTAAAGTATTTGTGATTCCACATAGGGGTATCATTTACACGACTTTAATTTAAATTTGATTGCTTGACATCCAAGAAAATTTAACCATGGGATACTAAACATAGGATACTAGACCACCCCAGGAATGTTGAGGGAAGTGTATGGGGCTTTTGGAAAATATTTCAGAACACGTGGAATAACTTAGTTCATCTCATAGCAACCAACGACACAAACATCTACAGGGACCTATACGTTGCGATAACCTATAGCTCCTGAATCCTCATATGAAATTCAGTTTACGAGAGATTCACAAACTGAATACCTATTTGATCCTCTTGCTTTTGATTGACTACACCTTATTTCGTAGTACAACCTTAATAAACTGGATTGTACAATAGAGAATCAATCTGAGGTCATTGGATCGATTTTTAACGAAGGGATCTGACTTTTCCATGGTTAATTTATGGTTTGATGCCCTTCGTACCGCTGAAATCGCATGAAAACTTAGTAACTCCTCTCTACGAAGCTAACGGTATACCACAAGTGTTGACTTATCAAATCTTGTTCAATAACAGTTTATATTAAAGAACGGATTGGCAGTTTGATCGGATATTCATTGTTCCGAACCAAACATAAAATATAGTTTACTACTCCAAGCGTTGCCTGTATAAGCTGTGATTACCCCACTGCATATTTGGCGTGATTTGATCGTTAGATGATTTTTCACAAGTATCAGCAATTTTAGATCAACAATGGGACTTGGCATACTAAAACACCTTACCCTCGCTATATAGATTACTTCCACGATTTTCATACAATTTACGTGTAAATTTAACAAATTACGGAGATCGTCTTATATGAAATTTGTCTATCATGAACCAATATTACAGTGTGCACGATTGTTGAATTCTCTATTCTTTCTTCTAATTTGTACTTCACAATCCATGTTGTGTAACAAATTGTCACCATGACACTATATGAACACGTAGGCGCATACACACACACACACACACAAATGCTGTTTAGCAATGCATGAAACTCTTAGTTGTGAAGCTTTGTTTATACACAAACGACATTCCAGCTTTTTAATTAAGTTGAGTTAAATATTGTTTCTCACCTTCCATTTAAATCTGTTTTTGCATTGATTTACACCTTTTTCACTTTGAATCGAACGTTTTTTTACTTTCATTTGAACATTTTTTTACTTTAAATTCCTTTTTCGGAAATTGCAGATTGTGAATGTTCTCCCCTTGAAATGTGTTGCAACAAATTTCGAGTTCTTTTCCGTGCGATTGCAAAGGCTTATTATTGATAATAACTAAACAATACAATCTACGTATAACTGATAATTCAACCTGAAAATGCTGCAAATGGAATATTAACCTACATCTTTGTTATTTGGCACAGTAGGGCAATACTTTTTGCTGTGCCAAGATGATATTCATCATCAAGTTACTGTTACTATTCTCATAATTAGTATCAGAATCGTTATCAACCGGCTTCTTGAGATCATCCTATGAGGCAATAGGATTACGCAAAACACATTTCAACGGGCAATATCTTCTTGAACTATAACGGTAGCCTTTATTACTTAAAGAGCCGTCAGTGGTTCCTCGCCGTGTGAGTGAGCGCTTCTACGTGTTCATGGAGCCGAACTCGTGCGTGTTAGTGCGTGTGTAGCTTGTAGTGTAATTACGTCTCAGGCCCCTCGCCATTCTCTCGGCACGACGTTTACTTTTGTTCTCGTTGAAGTGCCCTGTGTTACAAACACCAGTTTTACGATCGGCCAATAAAACGTCACACAGTAATGTCAAAAAGTCACATCTTCGCACTGCGTCATACAGTACAACTATTGCAACTGCGCTTTCCTTCGTTATGTCTATCAGCAACTTCGTCTAGATTTCTCTTAATTGCTTTTCATTTTGAGAGACTAGTGATTGGAAGTTCGGTTCATTTGAGGGATCCGGTATGACTCCGTTCGTTCTCCAATGAGAACTGTTCTTGAACTGCACCCACTGCTGAACTGTTCCCACCACTACACAAGGAGATAAAAACTGTGGAAGGCAGGATAATACACAGTGCTCATACTGAGTCGCTCCCAATGATGAATATCTTCTTAATGAATCTGTAAGATCTTGGATGAAAGAGGAATAGATCATACTCATACGATGAAGAGGATATTTGACCCTTTGCTACACATTCATTTAGGAGGGAAAGTCTGTGTTTCTCAACTGGTTGAATCCTTACAGTAACTTGAGAGTAGTTCTCCTCCAAGCAATCCGAAGCCACCGTTGAGAACTTAAGTTCTCATCAAGAACTTCAAGTCCCAAGCCATATCGCAGTTCTGAACGGTTCCGCTAATTTCTCATCTCAGTTTTCGCATATCAGCAGCAATAACCGTTTGTTTGGGATTTGCTCCTTTTGAGTTCGATTCCGATCAGTAATACACTACACAGCAGCTGAACGTTCTTTCCTCACAAATTTTCAATTCTGAAACATTCAACAGTTCCTAGCTGTAGTGGTTCACTTGAAGGAGCACTTTCCAATTCCAACCGCTATCACTACTACTAACCGTCCATTGGTCTTCTTTCACATTGGTTAGTGAGTCAGTAAGTCCCATTTTTGAAAGAGCGAAACTTCATTGTAGATCTAAGCACCTAAAATACATAGCCACCTTCTAGAAAACACGAGTTCCCAACAGTTTTCGACCCTCTTAATTGTTTACGAAATATTCCCAACGGAAAGATCCTAATAACCGAATCTAAAACGGCGTAATTTTACGATCGAATGTGGTTTAAAATATTGCTTCTAAAATTAAGTACCTAAGATTACATCATTTGCTAAAATGACGTCACTCATGATAGTTTTTTTGTTGGTAATGACAAAATTGAACGGAATTTTGAGCTGAAAGTTTATGCTGTTTTTTTTAAAGGAGCACTGAATCTAAAGTTAACATCGCCAAATTGAGTTCACTGAATACCCCCACGGTTATTCTGAACATCTGAATTTCAAGAAGTTTGTGTACGAAGTGCACTCATGACGTTGAGACGAGAGTATTTGAGACGTCAGGGCAACGTCATCATTTCGTAATAGCGCAAGGGGTGAGTCACCACGTTGGTCGCAGCCGTCATCGGAATTCACAGTGCAAATCACTGACGTGCCACGGTGTTGCAAGTCACTCATTAAATTGCTGTCCTATTGTCCTTAGAACGATTTATTACAACTTTCTGTTGTCGTTACAACCGCAGAAATCTGAAACAGCTATTCTGTTCATTCGTTAGAGTTTTCCTGCTCAATAGCAGGCGCTGATATGAATAACCTGAGAAGGTGGTAGACATTGAGGGTGTATCGCATTTCATTGCAATAAATAAATTAAGAAGTTCTCTAAAACTTCTCAATATTACAGTACATTTTACTTCCGACCTTAACAGAATATATTGATAGACGGAAAATCGTTTTCACTTTTAGATGAAGACAAAATCAAATTTTCTACTCTCATTGGATATTTTATTCCGTTCCGAACGACATACACCTACGTTTTTTGTCTGTTTTTCTGTGTCTCTACAGAAATCCTTAAACAAGCTCAATTTCCTCAGCTTCCATCAGATTTCAATGAAATTTTCAGCAGATATGTTTTTAAGAAGGATGATGTTTTTGTATTAGTTACATTGCGGACTAATGAAGTGTAGATGGTTGGTGTTTCATTATATACAAGCAATTTTCTTCCGGTGCGTAAGTTCCTACATTTATTTAGCTATACATATTACCTTAGCCAGTTGCTTTTGCCATACATACACCTGAATCACTTACTGAAAACGCTGAAAGCTGATTTTTTTAAAGCTCTATAAAAATCAGAATAAATGTGAATACGTCGCAAGATGTAAATCATTTTGAATGAATGTCGTTGTGCACATATTTCTCTAATTTGTTTAGATTTATGAATTCATTGGGCTTTCATTTTTAATAAGATATGTACTCGTAACTCGCCATTTATCTTTTCAATAGTTACGAAAGTTGCTTTATTTGTCCATCCCGGACTCTTCTATATTATGAGGAATTCGAACTGTATTCAGGGCATCAACGCTTATAGGTTACAATTAAGTAAGTAGGTATTGAGTTCCTTTGTGTTTCCCCTATCCTATCTTTCTAAACAACTTCATTATTTACTTGGAGTTTTATCTTCCCATTCTCTTTCTCACGTTTTTCACGCGATTTTCCTCAATCATTCGACATTTCGTGACGGTCTATCGGTGACTCTTGGAATCAAATCGGAAGGTCGTTGGCCTCCTTCTTCCGACACGGAAACAAAGGAAAATAATAAACTGTGACAATTTTTGATAGATAACTCAACTCGGATATCCGATAGGTGGAACGTGTACAGAAAGCCTTATTTCATTTATAAGCGATATGATCACGACCGCGGATGTCGGTGAACTATTTCATCGTTCTTTTCAGTAAGAAATTGGTTCATTTGCGGAGGATCGCAAAAGGTTCGTTATTCGGTTTGTCATTATTTCTTATAATGAACATTCGTAATCGACCTAGAAAACAGTGGTTAATCCTCTTGGGATTGATTTCGAGTAGAATCCAAAAATCGAATCGGTCCGCCACACACCACCCCCTATTCGGATTTTTTTCTGAATAAGTACTTAATCAAAGTAAATTAAATTGGTAAGTATAAAAATATTACATACATGGTCTTTAAGCATCGACATCACTTTCGACCAACCCGAAAAGGTAAAATTGGAGGCCTGGAATATTGGAAAACCAGAATATTGGAAACTTTTGAAATTTGCTAGAACTATGTCAGAAAAAAAGATCGGAACAACACAAATGTGAATGTAAACAGGTGCGAACATTGGGGAAATCGTTTTCTTCACCTCAAGTACTGATATTTATAACAAGGCAGTGATGAAATGGACTGGTTTTCCCTTCCAATTATTTAGGCGACATTCCTGCAACACTAGGAGGATGCCCCTGACGCAAAAAAGCGGAAAAGGGCACAAATCCAGTCCTTCGACTACCTGGGTAGAATTGGTAGTAAATTCGTTGAAGAAGTTCGCATTTCCTGTTCTGATTAGGACACGGACGTCACACTCCATCACAAACCAATGGATTCTACGTTACATTGGATCGTAAACACTTCTATCAACAGATGTAGCTAAACAGGTTTCCTGAACTATTAATAGAACGCCCTAGCATAGTCATTCCCAATTCTCATAACAGAAATGTGACGGGTAGAAAGTACGTTATGGCTGCCAGACTAAAGGTTTAGAGAGTGAGATACAGGCAGAAACGACCAATCCCTTGTTCCCGTTTGGGCGGACGAAAAATGTAATAGAGAAATTTGAGTTGGTGACTTAGGTAGGTAGTCGTATTACTCACAACACTAGTGGCCATCTTTGTAGGTAGCAAATTATTCAGCATGATCACTGGGTGCTAACTTCTAGGATCACTTCACTAACTAAGTAGGATAATTGTTAGTTGTCCTTAGTATGTGGATCAAACCAACACTTTCAAAAGTTAATTATGAATTAGTAACTGAATTCTCAATGAGCATTGGTTAGTATTAGTTGTTTCCAAGTTCACCCGTTATTTAATTTCACCACGTTCGACCTTGTAGTCCAGTAGAAAGATCTGAATTCGAGATAGAAAAGTAAACGTGGGGACCCACCGTTCGGCCCACACGTTTGTCCATATCTTGAACTGAATTCCTGACCCCGGAGGATCGACGAGAACTTGGAGGAATGAGAATACGTAGCGGGAAAACTGATAAAGAGACGCGTGAAAGGAGGGATCGAACAACACGAGTCTGTTGGCTCCAAGGGATGGAAAGAAGGCCACGGTTTGGAGACCGATTGCGGCATCACCTGCCCGGCAGCCTCCTTGCAACTTTGCACCCAGCGCCCGTCTGCACGAGTTGGCACATCGTCTCTCACACGATTCTTAGGCATATTTCGAGTCCTTATCAAGTCGATAAGTCCTACCAGTATCGATTCTGTCAGAAACGAATCAATTCCATATATTAGTTTCCAATCAATATCTCCGGAGCGGTTTATTATTTGGATAGATAGATAGATAGATAGTTTATTTACATCATTTTACACGTTACATTCTTCATTTGAATAATAACTGATGACCGAGCTGGATAGTGTAACACTGTGGCCCAGCCCGAAGTTGGTTCTTACATCTGATTTATATAAAGTACGTTCCTATAACACTATATTTACACCACATTAATTGTTAAAGTTTAGATTTCACTTCCATAAAATGATGTACTTACTATACACGCCATTTATATAGCTGCTAATTTTATTTATTCATAATTTTAGTTCATAAAGTACTCATACGGGTTATCTCTTATTAGTTTATAGGTTTCTTTTTTGAATAGATGCTGACTGTTTATCTTCATTAGATTTCTAATTTTTTCAAAATCTTTATTAACTATTTGCATGCCTCTGTATTTTGTCGTCATTTGAGCAAATGTATTTTTTACTCTCGGCAACTTGAGTCTGTAAGATTTTGATTGCCGCTGTCTCACATCAGCAAAATATATATTTTTGTGTTTACGGATTAGTTTTAGCATATTAAATGTGTGCAATTGGTGGACAGTTAACAGATTCAAATCACGAAATAATGTATCACTGGGATGGCGCCCGGGCTTATTGAACAATACCCTTAGGGTCATTTTTAGGATCTTAACAGTTTTGTCAATTAGGTACTTGAAAGTGTTCCCCCTTATTACAATTGCATACTGTAAGATTGACTCAAACAGCGCCTGATAAATATTGATCTTCACCTCATCTGATAGAAATTTTATTCTATAAAGGGTATAGGCACATTTTCTTAGCTTTTGACACAGATTTTGAATGTGGTGGGTCCATTTCATTTGAGAATCGAAAGTCACTCCTAAATAAATTAAGCTATTCACTCTTTTGATTTTTGAACGTGTTTGTGAGTTGAGTTCACACATCACTGGGAAGTGATCGGTTATTGCTGTATTTAACACAGTCACACTGGCATTAGTAGAGCCCCTGTGGAAACAGTGGTCTAAACAGGAACTAAGACGAGTCGGGAGATGGTTCAGACACCTGTATCCGGACGAACTTAATCCATCTAGGTATTTTTCGACTCCAGCATTACTTTGTTGTGAAATTATATTAATATTTATGTCACCCATAAATAGTGATTCCGTATTCGGATCTTTGTCAAGTAAATCGTGAATTTCTTCAATGAAACGATCCAGTTCTTCATTTTTACTGTTTGGGCTTCTGTAACAGGCGATGATGTTCAGGTTTTTCGTTGGATTTATTTTAATGGAAATCTGTATCGCACTGGTTTTAGTGAGTTTCAAACTAGTATCAATTGCAACTATATCGATATCATTTTTCACGTAAGCCGATACCATCTTTTTTATTGATCGACCACTGTATGCACTGAATAACTGTCTAAAGGCTGTACATGTGTCCAATCCTGGAGAAAAGCTTCGACTAGTATAATGATATCTACATCAACCTTTATAGCTGCAAGAAAGCAAAGGAATTGCTCAAAAATTTTGGTGTAACTACGTATATTACAGCAGAGAATCCGGAGATGATGGGTATCTGACATGTTGTTCATGTTTATCGGGTTTTCAATGAATACGGCTTCTGAATGCAGATATGAAGGAATTATGTCAGGGGAATCCGTTGGAGTAGCGTTTGTTGTTCCGCCATAGATTGGGCCTTGAGTATCTAATAAAGAGTTCTTCGTCTCTACATCTGCTTGCTGAGTGACCGAAGGTCAATGTAGTCACTTACTTCACATCTTGAGAATCCGATATTCAGGTTTCGTACCCCTAATAACAGATCTCGAACTTTTTTGGACACCTTCACCACCCATGTTACCTCTTCTGTACCCTTTCATAAATGAAGGGAGAAACCCATTATTCATTTCTTCAAACGTTAATAAATCTTTGAGGAACGAGTTTTGCCTCCAAACTGCCATTACTAATTGCTCACTCTCAATTGAACGGTCTACCCGATTTATTCTAGGAAGAATTGGCCTCCAAGGTTTTACTGGATTTGTTACCTTGAAGCCCTTAGCCTCGAGCGCTCTTGATAGCACCACTTTGTCCTTGTGGTTCCTTGGCTCTATAACTATTTTGTCCCTGCCTTTTCTGCAGGCATTCACTCCAACACCTAAAGAGATCACATCAATTTCACTATTCATGGCTCTTTTGAGTGATCCTGGAGAGAGCGGAGTTCCCTTTTCATGATCCTTGGATATGACTAAAGGATCAGGTTTACTACTTGGTGTCCTCTTGGCGGTGTTTGATAAGGCCTCAGCATAGAGTTTCCGAGGCTGGATCATTTGGTGTCCGGTTTCCTTGTGATAATTTCCCGTCTTACTCTTCGGCATGGGTATTGTATCCCTTTCGCGGTGTTGGTGCTGGGCAACCTTTACTTCCTGTGTACGATTTTCGTTCGATGTCTTGCTTCTTTTCCTTTTTCTTAATACTTTAGTGAACGATCCCTCGTCTGTGTCTGCACCTTCCGTTGTTTCAGCTGTGTCCGATGGGTGCAGATGAACGACAAGCGGCTGTTTCCATTCTGCCTCAGCCTCTTTTTTTTTTTTTTTTTTTTTTTTACATGCGTCGTAATCTGTTTTACATGCCGGTTTGTGAAATCCGCCTTCCGTCCCACGACTATTCGGTCTTCCTTTCTTAACCGCTCAAACTCACCAGATATGGATGATACTTTCCCTCCTAGTTGGTCTATTCTTTCATTCAGCTCACTTTTCAAGCTTGTTATCTCATTTTTGAGGATTACCTCCAACATTGATAAACCTTCGGGTAATCCTTGAAGAATTGTGTCCTCTTCAACTCCTCTAAATGATATATCGCGGGAATTCCCTATTTTCTCTTCCAGTGACACTACGGCTTGATGTTGCATGTCTAGTTTGTTAGCTACGACATCTCTTAGGTACATCAGCTCTTGTTTCTGGTCCTTTATTGACGTGTACAGCTCACCTGCTGCTTGGAATATACGTTCCATGAACTTACTGATCGGCTGGACTCTAGACTTTGCTACGTTGTCAGTGTCCTGGCTATATGTACTCCATTCTGATAAAAATTTCATTTGCATCATTCCAAGCTCTTTTGGCCCGATCTGGTACCTCCATTGTGTTTACACTTTGCCTACCTTGATTGAGCTCAACAGGAAAAGCCGTATGAACTGTGAAAGGTGGGACGAACCTCTCAACGGATGTTAGTTCGTTTGCCAACCTCTTCAGTTGGTGTACTTGCCCTAGAGTCCGGTGGGGTAACCAATGCCTTCTCACATTCCTTGATCACCCGCTTAGTTTCCTCTTCTGATATCGGTACACTCCAGTCCTCGTCTTGGGTGGATGTCGAGGTTTCCGATTCACTGGCAGTTTGCCACAAGAGGCAGGCACTATCTTTTTTCTTACCTTCAGGGTTCCAATACAGGGTACATTCACCAGTTTGCTTTTGTTTTTCTTGATGTTTGAAGTTAATATACCTCCCAAAGAGTTTGTGTGGTCCTTTTCGGGCTCATGGAACCAACTCCAACCCTCTGGGATATTTGGCCCTTCTGGCCAAGTATTTTTTTCTTTGTACCCTATTGGCTTTCGGTATGGACTATATACCAGCCCTTTTTGTTTAGATTGTACGAAATTAAGTTCTTTTGTTTGGTACTGTATGGGTGATTTCGGCCTTTTAACTATTGAGTTAGCAACGTAGCTACTCTTGCTTGAGCTACTTGCCTTTTGGCTTAAACTATTTTTCGCCGAAAAAACTACGTTTTTAGACCTGTTCAATTGGTTCTCTTCCTCAGCCTCTTGTATTGCGTCTAACGATTTGTGATACCGCTGTATATCACTGCAAGAGTTTTGTTTTTGTTGCGAAAATTTATTGAATCCCGTCGGATAAATTACTCCAGTAGCGGATTCCACGCAGTATTTTGTTCCGATTCCAACTAAACCCAGTAAAACGTAACGACTTTTATTGACAATCAAATCTACGGCAAAACCTGCTAGTGCACGCCTGTCTGCTATTCTTACTTCACTGGCACTAGTAGCATAGTGGTAATCAAAGTCATGCTCCTTGGCTATTTGATCTGAATGACAGGTAGGAGGAGGTGCGTCTAATGGGTTAAAAGGGCCAAGCCAATTACAACCCGGTGCGGTAAGGCCTTTTTCTTGAATTTTTTTAAACATAAATTTTAAATAAGTTTAGTACACATTCGAGGGAAGAGGCAATGTTATCGTTTCATTTATACCGGTTCAATGACTCTAACTTGTGGATGGAGGAAAAATGAAAGGCGGCAATCAACAACTGCTGAGACAGTGATATCCGAGAAACCTGTATTCGCTCACCCAGCGATCGAGCCCGGAACTAAACGGGAGTCCGAATGAACGTGGCGCGTTAATCGCGTACCATATATTTTTTACACCGAATAATTACTACTTTCCGGTACTTTCTTTCAAGTTTTATATCGTTATTGACACTATACTCTTGAACTAAGGACCTTTGCCAAAATTCCACTTTGTAACTTCACTTCCACTATAAGAAAATACTCATTTACTGAGGATCAACTTCGGACACGTCCGCACTCGACAACAACGCGACGGCAACTGGAGATACGGCCAAAATGTAGTTCTGTATAAAGCACCCTTCAGGATTTAAACTTGTGGTGTAGTTCTTGACGCAGGATTGTACATCAGCGTTTTAAGAGATAATGGTTAGCAAAAGTGAATAAATCGGTCATTTGGGCATCTGATATCCCTAAATTCGACGGTGGTGTCCAAGGTGTCGATCGATACCCTGCACTACTATTATAGGTTAAGGTCTAATGAATTAATGAAGGTTTAATGTATTAATATTCAAACGTTATTTATTCTAAAACCCCTTCCTGTTCTCTGTAGAGGATTGAGGCACTCAAAATAGGACCCTGAACCATCATAATTTGCACAGAATGTGCTACAAGAATTTTTGAGGTCAAACAAGTTTGAAGTGACTTGATGATTATTGAATCTCTTACAAACTTGCGCGTGAACTGCGTTTTCAATTCTGCGTGAAAAAACACTGAAGATGTATAATTTATTATTATTATCATTAATAACTAGTTTAAAAAAACGACGTTCTTGTTCAAAATATGATGGAGGTATTTAGATATAAACAATACAAGATACATGGTTCTCAGTAACATTTTAAATTGCATGGCAATCCCATTCTTTGTTTATTATTTTCAATAATAAGCCTTTGTAGTCGTATTACATAAAAATTGTATAGCTCCTTCCCCGCGGGACATGAAAGCCCTTACAATTTAGGTAAAAATTCATTCTTTCCTGTATGGAGTCCACTTTGGGTGTAGTTGGTCCTAACATCTAGCCAAGCGTAGATGCTATGGGCCAGAAACATGATTGTTTGGTACTTTTTCACTGACATCGGTAAGTGGAATGTGACTTTTTAATAATTTTAGACGAAAAATAGACTGGGATAGGTTTCAAATCACCCAAAATTCACCTGTAGACAATAATTGCAATAAAAGTAACCTCCGAATGGCCTGAGCAGTACAAAATTATTCAAAAAGTAATACACTCGTTCGGTGAATTAGCGGCGTTTTTCAGGCTAATTACGTACTAAAAGCCCAAACATCTGCATCACTGTTTGAGGACATCTTAGTTCAATCATAATATCGATAATTTTCATCTCATTAAATTCAAGTTAGTATTATATCGTGATTATATCGTATGTACCTAATGATGATGATTATAGTGTAATATTTGCTATCGTATAAAGAAAACTGTTGATGGAATTTCTGAATGCTCATGCTTTCGTTTCTTTTACAGGTAAGTTGGTGAAACTGTCTACATTACAACTTATGTGGTGAGTAGAAATAAGTAAACAATCAAGGTAGAAGCCGTGTTATTGAACTCTACCAAAAGTGATTTTAGTTGGTACCAAGAGAGAGGGAGTTTTTCATGTTGAATGTTACAGTCAAACGGTATTCAGTTCAACCATTCTTCAAGTGTATTTTTAGAGGAGGGTTGAAGTGGATTTTTCCCAATTAGCTTGCCTAGATTCAATGATTTGGAATTTTCCGAGATCATGACCAAAACCAGGATAGTTGGGTTGCAGCCTTATTTTTTATCTAATCTTTACAGCTATTCAACGGTATTCATTAAACTCTGAAGTTGGTATGGAACAACATCGCGTTAGTACATTGTTTAGCACTCTACAAAACAGTACATAAGGTTCAGTACTTAAGGATTCTACTCACATTCGGCATTACAGAGACGTTACAGTAATAAGATTACTAGTAATAAAAAAAAAAGATCGTAAATTCTGTTCCCTATTATATTCCCTATGCAAATGTAGTTAGTCAAGGATATAGCATGGGATGTAAAATTGTAATTAACGTTTTATATAATTATGTCTAATCACTCCTCCCTCCAATTGATGATTCCTCATTCCAATTTCTTAGATGAAAGGATTCAGAATGTAATTTACTACGTACACTTCCGAGACCAAAACTGTTGTCTACTTTTAATATCCATCAACTTCTGTTGCATTTCTATTCCATTGCTGTTAAAAATCTCTAACGAAATTTCCAAATGTTGTCTGGTTTTATTGAATGTTAGCTTCCCAAGAAAGCAGAGAAGTTAAATAGGTACTCGTATATACACGTTTGACATTTGATGTCCCTGCGATTGTGATAATAAATTATTCATAATTTATATTTTATCGTACGAGTTTCAATTGGATTCGTTACATTTTTCTATTTCCATCAAGTTTTGGAATACGATGGAATCTCATGCATGTGCAGCAAAGGTTTTTTGAGTGACAACAGAGCGGTTATTGCTAGGATGATGAATTATTGCCTTCGATTGGAAATAGAACACCATCAGGTATCGAGAATCGATGTTCGCAGAGGTCAGAGCGAAGGGATTTTTCATTGGCGGCCGCCCTAAATAGACGGAGGGCATGGGAGCCGTGAGGGCAGAGTTGGTTTATCGAAGGACCCAGAACGTTTTCCCCACTTCCCCTCTGCTCCTCCAACGCCACCTCCTCAACCGCCTTCTGCCATGTCCATCCGCCCCGACTGCTCGTCCTAGAGACGGAACAGCTCTAAGTCACGATGAAGTGACTTGGAGCAGTTACAATTCCTAAGGTTACAGTTCTACACGAACAACCAACCTCCTATCTGCTCCGCTATAACCTGTCGCCTGAAGGAATTGACTCTAGTTGACATACTAGTAAGAGTGAAAGTGTAATTTGCCATAGGTATTATACAAGTAAAAATGAAGGGCAAAGGGAAAAAATCGATAAATTATCCTTGATTCGAGAAAAATGAAATTTCAGTTTCAAAACTCAATTTAAAAAAACAGATAGATAAAGATGACTTACATAAAAAATGAACAAAATCTTGAGACAGTGCTGTCCTTTCTGAATATTGAGGTATGTTTCCTTTCTGGTCTTAGGGACCATCTAAAATTATAAATGAATATGTCTTTATTTCATGAAAAACATTGCTTACATCGAGCTGATTTAAATTCGTGGATTATCTTTAGGCTTCTGTGAATGGGTTCCAATTTCCTTATGGTTATGCCGTGGATGTCCTATGGCACGAAATCGTATGGCACAAACTTCTGTCTCTTCTATTATTGATTCGCTCCCTATAAGCAAAAGGTGTATCTCGGTATTTGACAGTATCGTCATCTAGCCGTTCTTGCTGGGCAGGGAGCGTAGTAATCAAAAACGTAAAATATTGATTTTGCTCAGTATGAGAAAGGAGAGCATTGAATTGCCGTAATATTTCACGTCTTTCATGTTCAGACACTGAACAAAAACACTGCTTTTAGTTTGTGTGAAGTACGGAAACAAGCTGTGATGAGGATAAGGTTGTTCTGCAGTCTTCTATCA
This sequence comes from Creontiades dilutus, assembly GCA_031894815.1. Taxonomy (NCBI): domain Eukaryota; kingdom Metazoa; phylum Arthropoda; class Insecta; order Hemiptera; family Miridae; genus Creontiades; species Creontiades dilutus. The sequence continues at coordinate 727,449 of JAVIWC010009095.1, read as the reverse complement.
ACATTCCAACTTACCTGATCGCCTGGTGACTTTACAAGGTCATGTTTCTTCCCCTTACCCTCCAAATGAAATCCTGGAATTTTATGGGCGGATAAACTCAAGGGATGAACCTTCTGAAATGTTTTAGCCAGGTTAACGTCTATTCTTACTTGAATTGGCTTCTAATACAAACCTACTACTGTTCTTTTCTTGTTCGGACATTTTTCATATCATTTATCGGAAGACAAGATCCTACTTTTCATATGTTACCTCCTAGTGTTAAAAGAAGGATAGAATCGGATAAATGACGCGGATAAGGAGGCCTTTCTTAATTTCCAGATAATAGAATCGTGATTCTTGAGATTTTCATCTGTAGGTTTTTCTTGGTTCGCTATGTAACCTAAGTGAGACAAGGTGCCTAATGAATTGTGACGTATGGGAACGGCTGAGTGGAACTGCTCCTATCGTGGAACGTAATCGTTTCGGAACTGTTTTTCATGGAACTTCACCTCGTCCTGCCGCCTTACCGCCCTTCCACCCCCCTCCGACCAGTTCGTCCTCCCGCCACCCCTCCGCCGTACGCCCCTCTACCCTGCCGTGCCCTGGCAGAAAGGCGGAGACCCGAAGCTACCCTTGAGCTCGGGCGTTCACCCGACCTCATGGAACTGGGTCGCGATGGAATTACCATCTATCCCCCTTCTGATTGCGAGGGTTGAACGGTCAATCTGACAACAGAGTTTCAGAGAACTTTAGAACCACCCCCATCTGACGACTCACACTCAACCCCACCTACTTCATATCAACAAATTAATTTTCAGATAAACTTAATTAATCTTTCACAAAGTCAAATTAATCCTCATATTTAGAAATTAGTCACGCGAAAGTCCACATGGAAGTCACACTTTCGAATCAGAAAAATAACCCTCTCTATTCATTAATTACGCAGTTGCCATGGTAACATTCATAAAACTGCAATCCACTCAAAGAAATTCAAATACATTAAAATCACTTCTGAGGTCCTTGATTTTAAGTCATTTTCGGTACTATATTAATAATACAATTCTTGTCATTGCCTAGTAGAAGGAAAGCTTTGACATCCGTCTGAGAATAAAGTTCTTTAGAATCCCTCAATTCGTTGATCCTACCTTTGAACTGTACTCACATTTTGAGAATTAAAGAATTGTATACTAGTGAAGTTAACGTAAATTTATCTTTATCAATACGATAATTGTATTGGTAACCGACTATAATGTGACTGAGAGCCAGTTGATCAACCAAAATTTTTCTGGTTCTAGCCTTGATTTAGTTTGAGTTCAGGAACACGCTTCCGCGGTGTGGATAACGCAAGTTTGTTTTTCTTGCAAGTGTCTATGACATAGCTATTTTAGGCTCTACTGCGTGTATCAGCTCTGATTGTTTTTCGTCGTTCTGAAAACCAACATTTTGTATTTGCTTTGGAAATTTACATGAAGGGTTTTAGTCCGATTCTGAGCCTGAAGGTTTTGGTATACATCACTTGTCGTCACATGAGTTTTCGTGATTTTTCCTAATTTTTCGGTCAGTTTTTCACAGCTGGTGCTTCTCGTCAACATCGTATCCTCGGGCTCATGAGAAAGCAAGCATTTGTGGGGTCCCATATGAAACCACCCTCCCACGCAAGGAGCTGAGCAACCCCTGTCCAATTAGCGATCCCCTCTCCGGTTCCACGCGACGCTGCAAGCGCGACATCCTACGCTCGGGGCTCCCCCAGGGGTGGTGGAGGGTTTCAACAAAGGCCGCAGCCCCGTCGGCCTGGAAGTCGGTCCGGAGATCATTGGACTCAGCCAAGGTTCTGACCTCAAAAACGAAAGGACACACTTCGGAGCGGCGGCTTTTTTTCGTTACGAAACGCTTCAAAGCGAAAATCCGTGCCCTGGTAGCGCTCGGCTTGCCCTACTGGCGGCAGAATTAGAACTCCCATCTGCCCCCCTTATGTTTCTCACCCCCTTTAAGGCGCAACGGATAAACCACCTTTGGTTTGAACCTTTCAAATCGATCGTGGAACCCAAGTTCCAACGGAAACGCTGAATCATGTCATTATTCAAATTGACTATTTGCTCTCACTTCTCATAAATTAAGACGGTACCGGCAAAAAGGACTCTTCAAAAAACTTAACAAAATCGAATGAACACTGAAAAATAATCACGCACGGCGTAAAACTTGTAGTTTTGCTTGTTACGTGACATAAAACTTAACAGTAATCAATATCTAAAGTAACAAAGTTCATTAAATATGCGTTTGATGTAAAGAGCTCAATTGTGAGGGGAAATTCAACGAAATTCTTTGGAAACCAACATGGATGGAACTTCCAATATAAAGTTACAGTTGATGGACGTTATCTACATCTGCAGACTTTGGGACTGTTCCTAATTCTTCTAAGTTTTAAAGTTGGAACAGCTGAGACTAAAGTTTGTTGTGTCATTATCATTGAAGTGCTGTACAACATAATTGGTATTTTGCTAATCATTTTCCCGTTTACAATCTGTTATAATATAACATATTACAGTTTACAATCTGTTATAATATAATATAAGATATTATCTTACCGTAATAACATAATAAAACACTCAAGACTAACACATTAAATGCACCGATGATTTGGAGCAATATATTTTGATTCAAGATTTAAAGGACCATGTACTTGAAATTTATGAGTAATATGGACGTAAGAACATGGATTTCGAATCCAATGGGATGCAATTATTCAAAACTTGAAATACTTGTTCAATTATTTATATAAGATCGCTCTTGTGCCAAGTAAACAGTAGAAATAACAAATTTCTTAAACTCTTTTGAGTCATTTAAAATTCATTTTCCATTATTACCTTAATTTGGTATTAACATAATGCATTTAGGATATCAATGTAATTTTCTACATCGTGGTAAATGTGATAGCAATTAGAAAAAATTAACGTTTCACCAAGTTTACCGTGTAATTTGGAAATATGAGGTGTATGATATGAATTGATATGATATTTTCGTAAAAATATTGTGTTGACTTAAATTTTAGTTTATATTCATTTCCGATTTCGAAGGACGGCACAATACTGCCAATTACTGAAATACGAATGAGTAGGTTATTCGCTCAGGTTTCAACGAACACATCCGTTTCCTCGCTCCCATGATGTTACTTCCTACAATCAAACCTAAGGCCAGTCCTTAAGGTCAGTCCGAGACCTCACTCCTTAAGGTCTTCCCCTGTAAGGACGGGGGTCCTTGGGGAGCTAAGGGCCCCGTAGGCAGCTGACGGCGGCCGCCCGGCCTGGCGGGGAGACCGAAACCCCCGCGGTGGGAGGGGGCGCAGAGCCGCTGCCGCTCAGTTCACAACACGACCCTCCGCCACGAGGTCCTACCCAACAATTCTTCTCGTTCTACGTTAATATTTTCCCCCCACTAAAACTGAAGTTTTCGTTTTAATTTTGTCCTGTGGAAAAGTTGTTTCCCCCTCGAACTGAAGTGATGATTTGTCCGAACGTACCTGAGAAACTCTCGTAGTGCTGTTGTCATAGGGCGTTATCAGTTTATATTTATCAACTCCGTGGAAACCCCTGTGATAACAACCCCCCTTTCTTCCCTGCTCGAAGGGAAACCTCTAACTCTGCGGACAATTGTTACCAATCGACAGCTGCTGTTTGTTCTTCATTGAAAAATGACTGTCACCAATTTTCGGCCAATTCAAGCGCCGCCGCCGACAGATCTACTTGGCCGAGTCCTCGCAGGTAAACATCACATATCGTTATCAACACCTTATCTTTATAATCACAACCTCTTATCTCAACCATACATTTCACATTCATGTGACTGCCACACATCAACACACAATTACACCTCTTTCACACAATAAACTATTCGATAACAAAAACTATGGACCTAAATTGTTCACTTCTTCACCAGGAACAACTTAGTCCGCAATGTTCTGGCATAATTTAAATCTTTTGTCTATTTAAAACGTCGTTCGTTGACCCTAGACCTAGTTCTTCTATACGGCCATGATATCTCACACTCTTACGCAGTTGAGGTAGCAATAGGCCAGGTTATGTCGCCCAACTCACTTCCCCTCCTCTGATATCGAACCATCAATTTCAAGGGATATTCCCACATTTGGTACACGACAACACTGAATTACACGACAAATTTAATTATTTATTTAACAATTAACTGAATTTGTCAACTCACATTACTTTTCTTATCAACCACCTCTCTACTCGTTCCTTGATTGCTTACGTTTAGCACCAATTACATTATCCAAATTCAACGAAAATTATACTCAATCCTATCGCTGATACAATTCTCTTGGTTATTAAATTAATCTACAATTTTAAGTCGTTAACACTTCCGCACATTTTCGGCCCATTTTAGAGCAGAACTTGCCGTGCCTAATCTCATACCAATATCCCTCTCTCACATCTAATTATTTTTTGTCTATACTTACTGTGTACGTGAAATATTTAGATACATTCACTTCTTTTCATCTTCCCAAGAATCACTTTGTAGTAACAGCACGCCGATGCGAAACGTGGCGTTCTGCTTCCAGATTGTTGACGCCCAGTTTGTTATGAAAAAATGTTGACATTACGACATGCAACCATAACTGTTTACATTTCATGCCATCCTCGGTTTTCTTAATCAACATTTCCTGTTTTTTTCTACCGCCAGTATAAACTAACCTCAAGACTGTCATCCCTAATCCTGAAAAATATGGCTCTTCATCATCATCATTTTTGTAGATGATAATATCCTAAAAGGATATGTACAGGTTAAATCCACCATGAACCTGCTTAGATAAATTCATTCTTGAGTATGATTATATTTTACGCGGGTGATGATGATTTTCTGTGTACTATTTCAATGGAAATTATCAAGATTACTTTTTCCTTGTTTTGACGCATTTTCACGCTTTCATTTTGTTGGTTTTTGTAATATATATCGGTTCAATTCTGGTGTTCATCTTAATTCTTTATCTCTTATATTTGTATTAACGCATGTTCACCTAAATTGGGTTAATCATTTCTTGCTTCTGAAGAGGCTCCATCTATCCATATATATCTATCACATAAAAATCAGGCAATTTTCCTACAACTGTGATACGTATGAAAAATTGCGTACGCTTTACAGAGGAAAAGCTGGTGCTTCTTTTGGTTTTGTTTCATCAAATCATTCAGGTGGATATAAGATTATTGATATTTGTGACGCTACTTTTTGTTGTTACCAATATTGGAAAATTGTTTCCTGTAGATGTATAGGGGTGATGACATTTTTCGGAGAACTTGAGAGGGTTGCCCCGATTCTAATTCAATGGTTTCAAATGGAATTTTTCAGTGTCTTTTTGATTTTGGCCTTTGTCAAAATGGCGTCGGTTCATAATTTCTCGACGTCTCTCAGTTTTGAGCCCACCTTCCAAGGAAAACCCTTGAAGGAAGGAGATTCCTTGAACGAAATCGAACCCTGTTAGGTAAGGCCGCCTTCCCTCCCGCCTCCCTTCGGTTTGTAAGGCTGGATGACGGTATCGTCAGAGAGGTAGGCACGAGGGGGGGAGTCTTCTCGAGGTTTCACTTTCAACAAGCTTCCTTGAACGGGCCCCGAACTGGGCCAAGCGGTCTCCGGGTCGTTGAACTAACCCCCCATATGACCCCCTCCTCATCAGTTGTCCTCCATTACTCCTCCCCTCGTCTTCCCCTTCCATCCCATCTCGGTCTTTTAGGTTAGCTTCTATAAACCATGTTTGCCCCAATTAAGCGATTTTCGCTCAGCGATAATAACTTTTCAAGGAGATGAACCGCGTTCCATTTCAGAACTAGTATTAAATGCCTATGACGTACACTGTGGTGCCCCAATCCCCCAACTCTTCTCACAATTAAGAAAATGTCCATACCAACTCACCTGTACAATTAATTTCTTTCCAACCACCTACAGTTTTCTGAGAAATTGAAAATCACTACAGATAACAAAATTCCATGATTTCTTTTACATATTTGATCTCAAAAAAATTGATATTTATTGTCAGTAATATCTGAAAAAACGAAGTATATAAATGGGATCCTAAGTTCCTGATTATCCAATCAAGTATTTCCGTATTTACGAAGTTTCCACACCTCATTTATTTACTTCAAACCCATTTAATTCATATTCAGGCAACGTACTGATCTTTAATATTTCAGTTCTTGTTTAAAATATCGGAAATGCGGAATCGTTAACCCTAAAAAGCATATAAAATCGAATATAAAAAATAAACTAGAAACTGACAACAGAGTTCAAGTTTACCGTTTAATTCTCTATGAAAAATAAGGTGGATACAATCTCTTGGATTATGAGGGTAATTTTCAACCGTGTGAGGCACTTTCGATCAATTATCGGCCGAGGTTTAATTTTTTTGGATTATTTTAGACCTGTTCCCCTGCCCCTACATATAACGTTGTAACTCGGTATTGTCAGATATACCGTTTTTCAACAGACCTTTCTTTTATATTTGCTATCAACGAACATTTCAAAATCCACATCCTCCGGTCTTGAACGTTTCCATTTGCTCAACCTAATCGTAAAAACCCATTTCTTCTGCCGTTTAGTCGATTTATCGCCTCCCCACGGAGGTTATGAAATCCCGCTCGGAAACCTTCAGGAAGTGAAATGCATTGAAGGGGATGGTCCATTGTGAAAGCGGGCTGCAGCCAACCTGTACATTCGCATTCATAAAAGCTTCGCATTTCGTAACGTTCCAACCCCCGAGTCTCCTTTTTATTGTCAATTGACTCGTCGGATTCCACGAATAATTGCGGAATCTTGGAAACGACACATTTTTTGCTAACCGTTAGTTAGATCGTTTTATTGCGATTTCGTTGTCATAACGGGGTGAAGGGAAGGCTGGAACAGGATTTGATTGTTTACTTCACTTTCACTGCTGTTTGTTGTTGCAGTTTTGCAAGCTTCGAGCGTTTAAGCAAATTTTTATTGCCCATCACGGTGGGCCTACAACTTTAAAAGTACGAAATATTGTTTAAATGAAAAATCAGTTGAAAATACGTATCGAGGATTCCCGATCCGAACATTAAATTTCAACGCTTTTGGAACTTAAAATCAAGTAGTTAAAAATTAATAAAAAATTATTATTATTATAAAGTTAACAAACAAACAAGAATTAGTCGGACCTAACATTGAAAAACCCGGTTAGACATTGCAATAAAAAGGAACTACAAACATGAACCTAGAACTTGATCTTGCATGAAATAAAGATTAATTAAAACTAGCTAAGTTAAGAGGCATCTTATATTTACTGGTTAGGCTAATGCGAAGAGCCATCGCTAGGCCTCTCCCAAGGTGCTACAGAGTTGCCTAGGCTCCCTTTCGTTCGAACGTAATGAAGCAAGGCTTAAGAATACTTTCAACATGTAAACTTGTACAGTTTTTGTTGGTGCTTTCCTGTGTATGTACATGGTAATTGAAAATTAGTTTACGATGTTCTTGTGCTTGCACAGCTCGTTGAAATTGAGGATCATCTGATTCTATTCGTAGCAATCTAAATTCTAGAGTTACTTGAGATTTATCAACGTTTTAGGAGATTTGTGGGAGAAAGGTAGAAAAACCACATAACTCCATTTTGTCAGCTATTTTGATTTTGTTTGCTTATTGAGAACCTTATGGGCTGGTTTTTTCAACTTGAGAGTATGAAAAGCCTATCTCGAAACCGGATTTCGTATGTTATTCAAAATGTTCGAATGGTGTTTACACGATGCAAATAATACAGTGTGATATGGTCACACAAGTGTGCCTATATTCTTCAGTTGATCGAAGAGAATCTGGAATATTATATTCAGCTTCCTCTTACCCATTATGCTCGATAAAGTAATCAGGTTGGTTCACAAAATGTGTTTTGTATTATTATTTTGAAAAGTGGTTGTTCTTTATGTATTTTTGTGCTACCACATCGTGAACTGTACAATAGCTGGACAGTGTAACAATAACTCAAATAGACCGAATCCCGAGTGGTCGAAACCAAAATATTTTGAGCGTGGGTTGTGACGACCACAATGAGAAGCGCGAGTTCCATTGTTTAGTGACTTCATTGCTCAACGCGCTCACAACTTCCTGCTCGTTTTAGTCTTGACCCGCTTTAATTATGTAAGAGTCGGTCGGTGAGGAAAAAAATTTCCATTTTGAAAACAAAATTCGACGGTTTAACAGGGGAACGTTTGAACAGTTTAGCCCTGGGTTAGTAATGAGTCTAGGTCGCTAGCTGGAGTTGGCCTATTTCCTCGGCGAATGCCCTCTTTTGCTGTGAGTCAATCGCTACGTCACATCTCGGTAATATCCCTCCTTCCCCTACAAAATAAGGAACCATTTCATCTGAGATGGAATTGTCATTTATGTAAAATACCGTTATTGTACTGTGTATCACGCATTAATTGTGATCCAGGTTCAATTGCTAATAAATATATACCGTATGGTTTCTTTGTTTCCTGGTAATTTTCATATTAAGAACTTGAACTGAATTTTGCATCCTCAGGTGTGGTTTTTGTCTTCTATTTTTATGTGAATGTATTTTTAGTGAATGAATGCAGAATAATTTTTGTCACCATTGTTCGCATACTTCGCAACTATTAGCAGCTAAAATTGATACCTGACAACTTAGGTATTCTTTCTCTTTTACCAAACACAATTTTAACTTGGGAGCTTTCCGAAAAAGTGCAATGTAATGTATGAGTATCTAACGACCAGAAGTTAGTGATAACTGATTGTGTACGATCACTGATTCGTCACGTCACATATGACCACACGAAGGTACAGTAGGAGGATATCTTCACATGAAATTAAAATTAAAAGTGGGAAATTTGGACTCAATACTATGGAGTTGGGTTTTTGAGGACCTAACCAGTTTTTATGGTCAAACATGACTTTCACATGTCATCATAATATCATAATATATATAATGGCTGTGTTCTCATGTATGCATTTATGATCCTATTGTTTAATAGGAATTCTGAATGTTAGGTGTTGTTTCTGTTGAATTTCTTTCCGTTTATCGGTTCGCATTGCAACAGTTGTACTAGTTCACTTTATTCAGTACAAGTGTTTACAACTTGTCTCCTCTGTAGGGAAAGGCCTGAAAAAACCTTGGAAGAGAAGCTTGGAATGTCCAAGTATCCGAGGTGGGATGTTCGTGATTTGGTTAACCCTTTGGAAACCAACCCCCTGGAGTCGGGCCGTTTTTCACCCCGTCCCCTCCGCTCTTCCCTTTCAGCGGGAGTCCAGGTCAGGCCAAAGAACGCTCTAACGCTCAGCCGAAGGTCGAATGGCTTCGGGGAGGGCTGAAAAAAAAGCGAGACTGGTGTGCCAATTGGTTCACCCCGAAGTTGTTCGGGGCAATGTGACGGGGTGGGTTTGGGGGATGATGGGATGAGGGGAAGGGGGGGGGGATCTCATCGGCCGTGGCGGCGTTGGCGATGAAGGAGGAGAGGGGAATATCCAAAGGCTGCGGGGCCAACGTCCTGCGAAGCAAAGTGGGACACAGCGGGGCCTCGGTGGCCTTGTTGAGTTTGGGTCGTTGCCCTCGCCCCTCCAACTGGGTCAACCTCCCCTCTTTTCGCCCCGACTTCTCCCCCCTTCCCCTCTAAACTCCCCGCAGCTCCTCCCCAGAAACTCTCCTCTACTCCCCCCCCCCCCCCCCCTTGTCGATCCCGAAGGCTGCCTTCCCCATCTACTCGTGTACTTTTATTGTCATCGTCCCTCTTTTATGAGTATCATGACCTCATTAACACACTGCAACAACCGTTTTGAGTATTGATAAAGGGACGCCTTCTCGAAAACCCAATACTAATTTGAATTTGGACAAACTAAAAATGTAAATTCAACCGTAAAGTTACTGATATGTGATAATCTGCGGCAATACTTCCAATTTATGCTTACACCAATTACTAATTGATTCCAATTCAGAGAATAGTGTCACGAAACACTGCTCTTGTAACCCTGCGGTAATACACTTTACCAATGTTGGAGAAAAGCTGGCGATTTCATAGCATCCCAACCCTATCAAATGACAAATAGAAATGTTATTTATTAAAAATCTCATCCCGTCCCTTGTGTATACCTCAACGATGAAACGCCATTTCTAAACATCATGGAAAGAGTTACTTGATACATAAAATATGAGTAAATATCAATTTACAGTCCAGAGAGTATCCAGTAAGTGTTGCAATATCGATATTCTGCTAATCATATGATGATTACCTATTTGTAGGTTGTACTTAATTTTAATTTTTATAGCCACCTAGTTGAGGAATCATTTTTTGAACGCCTTACACGCGGCGTTGTTCAAAGGATAGTATTCAGGAACGGTATCTATAGTCTGTCCAAGGGGCCGTGCGCCCCGGAGGATTAAGCGACCCTTCACCTCTACACACACACACTCACACCACGGTCGCCCCTCCCTGGGCCTACCTGCCTACCTGCTACGCGCGTGTGACTGTGTGTGCGCGTGGAGGAGTGAACGGTCGCCTAATCCTTCAGGGCGCACGGCCCCTTGGACAGACTGTAATCCACCCCGTGGCTTGCATGGATTATGAAGAAAGTTTCATGCTATACTCACATGAAAAATTTTGAAAGAAATATTGTGGTTTATTGAACAAGGCTGCTTGCTTGCCTTCAGTTAAAGTGGGTTTCTTGTTATCAGGAGTGCGAAGGGGCGGGTTCACCGTGTAAATCAGGAGGGGCGGCAGGAGAAAGGAAGACTGTTCTTATTCCAACGTCACAGGTCGGGGGTGAAAATCTGGTTACGGGAGCAAAACTTGATAGTCGACACCCAAAAAAGTAGGGGAAATCAACCGACCGTGGTAGCTTCACGGCTACGGAAGACCCGAGCCCGAGAAACAGGTTCAAAACAGAAATGGAAAGTCCTGCTCCACCGCCTATGGGAAGGTAAAGAGCGAAAGTCAACCACTTTTCCTTTCAGGAGCCGAAAGTTCTTCCCATGCCTGGCGGAGGAGGAGGGGACGTCACGTTGAGGAAGTAGGTCGGAGAAACCTGCGAGGCGGTAACGAACCGACTCCGGGGGTAACGTCCGACGCGGACGCGTCATACACTTATCGAAAGTCCGAGTTACCCAATCCGGACTTGATCAAACCGTGGGATTATAGTCCCGGTTTCGACGTGGTGATTGACCGGGAACCTTCCCATTCCCCTATGAAGGTTATTGGCGTTCACTTTTCCTTAGGGGACCTCTGATCTTCTCATGCTCGATCTACATCCATCAACTTGTAGATTGTTAGGGTTACTACATCTGGAATTCGGATCAAACCTTAGGGTTACAGTCCTGAACCGGAGTGGTTGACAGGGAACTCTCATGTTGCTTTAAAAAGTATCACTTGTTGTCAGATTCCCTTCTAACTTCGCCGTTTTTCGCTTGCTGGACGAATATTCATCATTCGAAGGAGTCGAAGGAATGAAGTCTTGACTTTGAAGTGTTAGTTGACTAACAGAATCCTCTTGTTCCCTTACAAGTGTCAATCATTGTCACTTTTCCACCGCTCCCAGTTAATCTTATAATAGTTACCATTGATTGCTAGGATTACGAGATTTGGATAAACCTTTAGATTACAGTCCAGACTTTCAAGTGGTGGTTGACCCACAATGCTATTATTCATAGCATTCATATTGTCACAAATTGTCACTTATCCATTTCCACTGTCAATATTATAACAGTTAACATTTATTGATCAAAGTTGTTACTTTGACTGCCGGGATCGGCGAACTGGGATCAAACATGTGGATTACTGTCATGACTTTGTAATGGTGGTCGACTCAGAAACCTCTTGTTCCCTTACAGGTGACACGTAGCACATTGTCACTTTTCCACCTGTCTCTCCCAATCTTATTACAGTTTTTGATTCATTGACAAAAATTCTAGCTTATATTGCCGATCCGGGCATCTTTACGTTGTAGTATTGATACATACTTCACAGGAAACCCTAAAACGCACCCACTAACCAATCTGGATGACTTTTCTATCTCCAGTTGGGCTAAGAATTCAGTCCCAACGCAATTTACTCCGGACAATATGTACCTTCGTTGAATAATTCTCGTTTCAGAATAATGATTACTCATTTAATCATTTATCCTGATCATCCACCTGCCATTTTCTCTCCACCCCTCACTTTATTACGAACCTACCTCAACGCTCGACACGGTAAGCCATGAAATAAGTTGACTTAATGAATAGTACATTCATTTGTACACTCTTATTTCTCAACATTTGATATACATGTATTCGAATAAAGTCTGGGAGCCATGAGTACATTGTTCTTATTTTAGCTATGTTATATTCTGTGGAAGCTTGCCCTAGTTTTGTCGTGTATGTTGTCACTTGCTGAAATTGAAAGTGCAAACACATTGCTCATTAAAGTGAGAAAAGGTACTGAAAGAAATGGGAATTCATGCTGCATTTTTTGGTCATAATATGTTATTTTGCAATAGAATTTTCTTTGGTTTTAAAAAATCATCTGGATTAGAAATACAACAAGGTTGTTGATTTGAATGAAGTACTAGTTTGAGTTGATTTGATTAGTTCGGCTAGAATTTGTACAATTTTTACTTAATTTTTATCTGGTCACTGTAGGGGTGGAAAATATATTTTTCCCCTACGCCGCGGATGAATGTGCTTCAGCCAATAGCCCTTTGGCAGCCCAATATAGAGATGGACTTTGATGGACATGGAAGTAGTGTTGTGTGTTACAGTGATATTAGTGTTATAATTCGTGATGGGGTGTGGAAGGGGTTAGGTGAATGGCCAGTATTCGGCACTCGTGACTATTATTGGAAGAATGACACACTTTAGGCGGCACCCTACTTTAAAAATAAGACCTGAGTTCCGAAAAGAAAAAATCCACGGGTTTTACGGCGGTTAATTGTCACGTGCGTGGGAGGGGGTCATGTGTGATGATGGATTGGTGGTAGGGGATCGTGATGATAGGAGGAGGGGGGGTCGTGTATTGTGCGCTAGTAGTTAGGTAACCTTGTGGTTACGTCAGCATGTACTTGAGCTGGCAGACTTAGGTTAGGGGGAGCTTTCTATCTCGACTGAAAAGGGGGTCGGAGTCAACGTCCTAGCCTCCCTCCGCGGGGCGCTCAGTGCCGCGGGTTGCCCCCACCCGGTTACCTCGAAGGCGCGGGGGGCGGTGAGGTAGGGCCCCGCGGCACGAGGCTAGTCCTGACCCGGCTCCCTCCTCTCCGAAGGGGGCAATGCCCGCCTGACCCCCTTATGGCGCCCTGGCTCTGCCTCCCCTCTCCCCTTGCCACTCAGATTTAAAGCTCCCTTACCACTTGGCCCAGATACGGGGGCCTCTGGGTGAATGGACTCGAACTGGGATAGTCTTCTCTTATTGCACACACACACACACTCACACTGACACACTCTCACTGGCAAACACACACACACCGACGCTGGCATACAGGCAAACTAACCCTCCCAACACAGATAACTTCTTCTTGAGCCTTCGCCAAAATGTTGAGGCTTGCAACTTGGAAGTAACAATTTTTATTCAACCAACCCAACTCAATATAACTCTCGTTGTTTTACAACCAACAAACTATTTGCAGTACCCGCCTTTGGGGTTATATTGCATTATAAAGTGCAAATATCTGGTATCTCATCTACCCACCTAACACATACAGTACGATGAAGTTTTTGAAACTTGAATAAGGGATTACATCAATTAAAACTGGTTGTATTTAAGAATAGACAAGGCACCACATTGTTAGATCATCTTGGTTTTAGACAACCCTAGTCCCATCAAGAACTCCAACGCCACGCTTTGATGTTTTATTCTTGAGTACAACTCCTAATTTCCATGACGAAACGTGAGTTAACGTGAATCGTAACCATCCTTTGTTTTGCCCAAATAAAAGCGACAACCGATTTTTTTTTTCTTTACTTTTAGTATGGTCTTATTTCTGATTCTGTTACAGCAAGTCCCTGTTGCAATGTTTGATCAGAACTCTTAGTAGGGTGATTTTATAGGTGCCTCGCGTTTAATCGAAGTTTAGGTTCGACTACTTAAGATTTCCAATTCGTTAGCCAAATCAATTTGCAGAATTGTTTATATTTCGTGATTGAATTGTTGTGAATTATTGCTCGACTAATGTGCACTGATGTCGCTTTAAAAACTCAATATTCTCAAGTGTAACTGTGTAACATTGTCCGTATTTACAAATGAACAAAAAAAAACCGGTTGATTGAATCAAAGCTAATTTAAGACATCTTCATCTCATGATGATGTCAACAATTTATCTCATGCTTTCAAGAATAATTGAGAATGCTGGTTTATGATGGTACAAAATTGTCTGCTGCATTAGGATTGTTGCACTCAAGGTTGACTAGGTACTGCTAGATGAATATCGTTCCCACATTTGATGTGGATTGTGCGCAGTATTCCTTTGCATGTCTTTGATATATCATCTTAATATTGACCATTGTTGGGTTTATGGACGTTAAATATGATTAGGGGACAATAGGAGTAAGTTAAGAAGTATGTTTTAGGACGTAGGAGATAGGAAGAACCGTGGGCTATAGTAGTTCGTAGATTACCACTTGGTTTTTATCATATACAGGGTGTCCCGCACTTAGTGTAAAAAAAAAAATTGGGTGAAACTACATGGAAAATGGAGTAAATCGCCGCCAACCGCGATTTTTTTTTTCAACCCGTTGCTAAGATATGCTATTTTTAAGAGTTTTTTCAAAAAATCGCGTTTTTCGCCATTAAAACGCTTTTTTCTCGGCAATTTCCCAACATTTTTGCACATTTGACCACATTTTCCGAATCTGCGTTAAATTTCCTATAAGATGAAGTTACTTTGATTTCCAAAACGCATCTTCCAAACACCGAAATTTTCAATCAAAGATGAACATTTTTCGCAAAGTGAAATTTTTCAAAAACTTGGAACGCTTGGCGTGACCACAAAAATAATTTTTTTCGTTGTCAAATTTGATAAAAACTTTTCCCACTCCTAAGCTTTCCAACGGCGTCTCAACCATTTAATTCTGATTGGAATTGACGGAGAAATTAAAGTTCGAATGCCAGAAAACGTGTATTTCGTTTTAACGTAAGTTGGTAGGTGACGTACGATATGGGCCACAGAAACTGATTTTTCTCGATTTCAATTAATGTTTTCCGGCATTCAACCACAGGTTCGAATTGGGCGTTAAATTTCCTGTAAGAAGAGGTTCATTTTGTTTCCAAATTTTTCTTACACATTTATCACAATTCTCAATTTTTAACTTTTTACAGTTCCTGGAAAAAACATTTTGGAAACAAAATGAACCTTTTATCAAATTTGACAACGAAAAAAATTATTTTTGTGGTCACGCCAAGCGTTCCGAATTTTTAAAAAATTTCACTTTGCGAAAAATGTTCATCTTTGATTGAAAATTTCGGTGTTTGGAAGATGCGTTTTGGAAATCAAAGTAACTTCATCTTTTAGGAAATTTAACGCAGATTCGGAAAATGTGGTCAAATGTGCAAAAATGTTGGGAAATTGCCGAGAAAAAAGCGTTTTAATGGCGAAAAACGCGATTTTCTGAAAAACTCTTAAAAATAGCATATCTCAGCAACGGGTTGAGAAAAAAAATCGCGGTTGGCGGCGATTTACTCCATTTTCCATTTAGTTTCACCCAATTTTTTTTTTTACACTAAGTGCGGGACACCCTGTATAATCTTATGGGTGACGTCACTGTTCTCCACCTCGCGTGTAGCTCATCCCACGATCCACACGTTACCCTACAGAAGGTTTTTCACGGTTACCCGTCGGTCGTTCATCCCGAAAACTTTCTCCCGGGGAGCCTGCGTTCCCTCCCAGTCGGAAGGACGAGTAGGGAAAAAAACGGGCTAGACCGACGTCACATTCGTTTTTGGGGTTCTGGCGCGCTGGGTCGAGGTTTCTCCTGGTCGTTCGACTGCCTCCGAGATGGAAATCGAAAGTTGTTGAGCTAGAAAGTGAAGTACGAGTCGGTCCCTGGGGTGAAAGCCCTCGCTGAGACCTGCTCCGCCGTTACCACTTTTACTTTTGGTTGAGAGTGAGCCTCGCTTCCAGCCGTCACGAATTTCTTTCCCCGTTGGAATGAATGCCTAGAATAGTAATCCTCGTGTCCCCTACACGAGACTACCTCAAATCCACTCTTGGAGTCGGTACATAAAACCCACGAATCAGTGCGTCATCACCTATCTTCAAAAATGCTGTAAAATGGCTCTAATTAGCAATTGAGATTAACCTTTCAACCTACATCTGCATTTTTAGAGCACATTTCACAGCCTTTCGCATACACTGGGATCAATCCGAGCAGTTTACTCGCCCAATTGCAAATTACATTTCACTAATTAATTATCTCTGTCGAGAGTATTCAAATTGTTCTCATTGTGATTCAATCGCTATCAACCTTCCCTGACAACCGTGATTTTTTGCTGTAATAAGCTTTTACACAGTTAATTTACATGGGTATTTTGTTAAAATTAATTTATGAAACGTATGAGCATTTAATTGGCAAAGTTTACCATACCGAATCATCACAAGAAGTATCAAATTTTATTGCTGAATTAATCCAGGTTTGACTAAGTAGGACTAGTAGGATTTCTTTGAAATGGTGAATGTAAAGGAGCAACATGATTTACGTAATACAAGTTTTATTTTATACATTAAAACAGGATCTCAAGCCCATTTCTCAGTACTTATCGTTTTAGTTTCAAACGTCTCGGAGAAGCGGGGACCACAATCGGTCTAAAAACCATTTCACGTTACTCAATTAAATTCCGCTATAATCATTTCAATGGTTCGTGAATTGTGTAAGGAATCTTTCAGGGGGAATATGTTGAGGAAAATTATGTTCGGACCTCTAAAATGATGCAAATATTGATCGAGGAATATGTTTCAATGAAAATTACTGTTTAGTGAATCTAGCTCAGCGGGAAAAGTGTGAAACTGGTAAAAACCGCAAGAATGAATACTATTTTCAACAGGCGGAAGTCAGCGATTGGGGGTTGGGGGGCGAATGCCCAGGGTGAAGGACCCGGATGGCCCCAGTTGCCGCCCCCGGAGCTGGGTGCCGCCCCCGACCCATCGGGGGCGGTCACTCGGTCGTTCACCCCTGACCTCCAACTTCCAGGAGGGGTTCACCCCTTGGAGTTCAACAGTCCCACCGCCCCCTACCCATATTTCCTAACCTCTCTTTTTCCCTCGATAACGTCGATAAGGAGTTTCTGAGTCACAGGGAAGTTTCTTGAAGCTCGTTTTCCGCGTCGTTAACGACCGATTGGTGGTTTGTTCGACTAAGATGGTATTAGTTGTTTCCATATTGAAGAGCTTATAATGATCACATTCTGGGGTTACTTACTTACTACTAATAATGTAATCCATTTTGGGCTATCTGTACACAACTTTATACAATGTACAAAACGGTCAACAACAATATAATAAACGTATAAATTCGCCCCTGTATGAGTGATGATATATTCATAATGAGCGATGAGAGATTGTTTATTACTCTCAAAGACTAGAACAGTTTGTTAGTTATAGAATCAGAGACACCTTCGGTCTAAACTAAAAAAATATGAAATGGGTGTTTTTCACCCATATTTCACAAACTATGCAACTTGATGCAATACCTGTTCACAAGTTTTCGTTAAGTATCATCTTCACCATCTAGCAAATTTATCGACTGAACCGGAACAGAATGAATTTCCAATCATTAGTTTATGGCTTAGCGAAGGTTCTTGGATGAATCCAAGGTGACACGGAATCGGATTATGCAAATTCACACGTTGTTCGGGTAGGTATCTTGGTGTTATGGTCCAAGATAGATGTCAGCATTTTCAGGGAAACAAAAAACAGAAGGATACAGTCTTGAGCTCATGTTTTTATAGGACAGTACTATTTTGGGTTAATACTTTATCCATATCCAATCTTCGGTCAACATATAACTCTTGGTGTCTTTTACAGACTATCAGTGATAATTAATGATTCTTATTTTATTCTACTCGGCTTCAATGAAGCTTGTGGTAGTTTTCTCATCCGATTCATTTTTTATATCGCTTTCTAGGATGAATTGAGAATTGAGCAATAAAGTTATATTGAACTCTCGAGGGGGTTATTCCTGGGTAGTTGGGAAGTTCATTTCCGTTGATTCCCTCTCTTCTTTCGTTCACCTGTTCCCGGTGACCTGAGGTCAAAGATCAACACACGGTTTGAACCCCGCGGAAGGGCCATGTAAATACGCGGGTTCAACGACCCCTAAGGGCGGAGGGGGCGGGGCCTGCGCCCTACGTCCCTTCAGTTCGTTTGTCCTGCGCCCCCGCGCCCTTCAGTACCAACTCATGGGTCGACAAGGCACAGTCTCTCTCAACACAGGTGAGCCCGCCTCCCCCGTTTCACTGTTGTTATTGTTGACAATTTCGAACACCAAAACAAACAACTTGAATTTATTCGTTTTCTTTCAAACACATCGATCGTTTCATGTCACCTGGGATGAGTCAGATCCAGACAGCTGTGCCATTAAAAGATCATACACAATTATCTGCAGGTAATCACAAGTATCTATCATGGTCTACGCTATACGTAATGAAGTCAATCATTTTAATTTTTCCATTGATTTGCCGTCTTATTTCCAGAAACTCGAATAACCTGAACTCAAATGATCCATTTCTGTGCTGCTGTTGATAAAACACAAAATCCAAATGTTTAATTTTTGTTTTCAAACACCAGATTCATGCTCAGGTACCGGTTAACGAATAAACACAATTGTTATAGTAGTATCGCTAGATGATCATACCGATTATGATTAACTTGATATTTCGAATCTCCCCCAATTACGGTGAACGACTTCTTTTTCACTACTGTCATTGTTGTCCATTTGGAGCATAATTTTGTAAATCATGGAATTAATCAAATAGTGGAAGAAATACCGAATATATTTTCTGTATAAAACACTCGCAATCTCATTGACCTAATGCAAATCAAATTTACCCAATCTAGAGGTTGTTTTGATAGTGTCACATTATGATATCTAGGGTAACCCACCTTTACCCTAATATAGTGCCAGCTTACGCTGCTAATGTGCGTCTCTATTAGTGACGATAGAACCTGTCGGATTCTGAGCTTCTGACTTGCGAAAGAGACTCGCTTATCACCTTGCGACACGAAACCTAACCGTCAATATTTTACAACTTTTCTGCATATTATCGTTTACGTCTCCGGTTGCAAGTGCAGGGAGATTTCAGTGCCACTTTCATAATAACATAAGCCTTTGCATAAACGCTTACGGCTAAGCTCCTTTTGACATTTTACTAATGAATTATGTTCAATATTTCTTTGAGAACTGCTTTGAATAATAATTTTATAACTACGCATCTTAAGAATTTTAATGGACAGTTGTTGCCAATGTTTGTTATAAACATTGATGCGTCCTGTAATTTTTGACTTTTGGTGTAGGAAACGATTCCCCCTGAATAGTCTAAAATTAAATAATCCATCTAAAAACTAAATATTTAGTGATTTCGGCTGTTTATTGTCAAATATCTACATTTCTGGTGAATTTAATAATTACCTGTGTCAGTGCAAATCCTATCATGAAAAAGGCTTTCAGTTTCCCAATATTTATATTTCCTATCAACACTTACACATGTAGTCTCGTAATTGATGTGAAAATGTTTGTATTTTCTTGATCTGGAGAACAGGAAATGATCAGACCTAGTTCAAGGCATGGGTTTACATGATTAGCAAAGCGATTTGGATCAAACCTGCCAATTGATTTTTTACAGAACAATTAAAGCATCTTAATTACTCAATTGAAAGTTTAGATTTTTAATATAAGTTACTCCACTATTATTTTTGAAGTAACTCATAGAAGTGATCTCTGTCTTATTTCCATTTACACTATTCAATCAATTAAAATTATTTTTACTCTTCTCCTCAAAATGAAAAAGGATGAGAGAACCGCATTTCCGAAAAAAATCAAGTTCGATCAATAGTTGAGGACCCTTGTCGTCTGTCTTCTCGTTCTTTCTATCCCACTCGAATGTCTACTTTCAAGTATCTATGCCCTTGCATTCGCGTCATTTGATACACATTTATAATCATATGTGTTGACAATCATAAACATGTCTCAAGGGGCACAGGCGAAACCCAGCAGTCCTTCTTTCGAAGGGTGAGAAGAGAAGGCCTGGTAGGAGGAGAGGGGACCTTCTGTGTTGCTCAACCTCGGCTACCAAGGTTTGCCCAAGCGCTCGGTCATTTCCCTTTGGCCCAGTTCCAGTGTGTCCGAGTTTGCCATCTTGGTTTTTTTTCGACTCCGAGGCCTTTTTTCCGATTAGTTTACATCAACTTGCTCCCTTTTTTTATAATAGATATCCACTTTATAGTGGGGTTTTTCCGGGATGCGTTGTTAAAACATGTCACGACCTTGTTGCAAGATTAAGTTAGATTCTAGATAATTTCACTGCTAACCGCTCAACTCTATACCGATAAACTCTCCACCTCTCCACTTCTGAACTTCGCAATTTTTATGAAACCCTATAAATACCCAATGATTTGTTTCCCATTCATCTGAGGTATAAATAACGTTCTTCTATTTCCGTCGGGTCTTATTGACCGTCTTTCGTCACAGTTCTTTTAGCACTGTATTCTGTGAAACTTTCCGGTTTTTGTATAAAGATATTCTCATTCCAAACGTAATGATTGGTAGGCTTCGCCTATGAAATCCTGATCGAATGGTGGGATTTCATCATGTACCTGATCTAATATTTTCTATAAATTTGATAACTCCACTGATCATTTTGAACATACGTATCAGGAGAATCTGTTGGCCCATCTACATTGTAATTGATGAGGCTTGTGTTGAAGCAGACCTTAAAATCTGTACATAAAAAAAAAACAATCATATGGATTGGATCAGTATCTCTGTTTCGGACTCATCTCGAAAGCCTGTTTATAGGAATTTACCTTTGTTATTCAAGAATTTTTGCTGCTATAAGACTGTTGTGCAGAAGGCGTTTGTCAAAATTCTTTTAGTGATTAATGGTTGTATGGGATAGGCTGATGTAGGACTCTGTGGACAATGTAGTTCAGGTCAAGAGCACTCTCTCTTTCGAGAGGCGCCGCCGATGAAAATATTTGATTTTCTGTCGGAATTTCCCCGGAAAACCCCTGCCGGAGTTGACTAGGACGGAGCCAGGGAGGTAGGTTGGAGGAGGTACGGTCAGGGGCACTAGACGGTCCGTGAAATCAAGTCCCCGCGGTGGGGTGGGCGACCCAGCGCGGGGGAGAAGGGAGATGGTGGAAACCGGGGTCTACGACATCTATCCAGGTCAGGCCCAAGCAACTATAGCCATTTGGTGCGATTTAATTTGCTCACATCAGGCGCCATGTACGTAATCCTCGGCGGTCCGTTGTGGTTGAAATATCGAAATCAAACCTGTTGAACCTATTCATAACAGATCCGTTTCCGTTATCAACTGCAGAAACAGATTTGGAATAGTCAAAGATTCTAGACTGCTGCCATCATTCATACATTATTGCTCTGAACATTCATATACTTATTAGTATATATATTTGAACTCTAATTCCGAACATACGACCTCAAACCTTCCATAGACAGAATCCCTACCAAGCAAATAATGTGAATAAAATTATTTGTGGCTCAATACTGTACTTGAGTTAAACCAGATTGTTCTAAGTACAGAATTCCAACGCAATAGGGATACGAATTATAGAAATAGAGTCAATCTTCATCGATTTCCACGTAAAATTCTGTATGTTCCATATAAAATGCCAATAACATTCAAATGTAGTACACGTAAACCCTTATGTTACGAAACAATATCTATATGTGCATGATAAAACAGTTTGCACTTATAGGATGTGAAGAATGGTACACAGATCTATCATTACATCGGTTTATTCTCATTTACCACTGTTGGAACATTTGTTTTACAATAGTCCCTTTGTTGTATCACCTCGACAAATTATTAAACGTTGACTCCATCGTATAATGAATTAAATAAACGCCGCCAACTCACATTTTTGCCAATCTCAAGCCTCGATTGCGTGGAGAGCTCTCGGAGATAATTTTAGGTGTATCATCCTGCGAAAAACACATTCCGTTATCTGGTCATATCACTTGGAAACAGTGTCAGTGAACCTGCGTGGCTCTTGAAGGAAAATTATAACGAGTCTCTTCCACAGATGTGTTCCCATTCTTCAAGAGGGTTTTCGAGAAATTGTTTGCTTGACACCGTTTAAGTTTTTTGAACCCGAAAAATAAAATCCCGATGTAGTAGGTTATGGGCCGATGATAAAGATCCGGTGAGCCGCTATCTCTTGTCCAAAACGCAATTAACTGTATAAAATTCGTTCTTATCATCTTCTTTCTGGACTGAGGAGTCTTTAAAATCTCTCGGCACACCTCGTATTTCTTGTTTCTTTGCGAAAAAAGAATTCGTATAAATATTTATGGATGCTATTCCTGTTTGAATCCGAAACTTACGTAATATTCTGTTTCTTGCTCATATTTTGGTTTGTTTTTGGTGGTACACAACATCCATTGTCATGTCACACCAAGCTTGCGGTACTTGGTGCGCATAAGTATACCTCCTAGTGTCTACCGTTGTTTCATCCTCAATTCCGCACTTCCCCACTCGAGCAAAATCAGAAATAACTTTCAGTTTCATAGGAATGTCAACACAAATAGTCTGATATATAATTTTTCTCAATAGAGAAATCTCTACTATGAAATGAACGTTTCCGTACTCCCGTTTTTACAATTCATGTTATACGGACCAGTACTATTAAATCTCACAGGTTCTAAATTCAATAAATTAGTTCCTGTCCCAGTATTCTCCCATAATTCTGTTTTAAAAGTGACAGTTGAACGATTCGTATATAGCGGACGAACAAGTAAGAGGTTATTGGTTGGTATTGTTTATTTATTGGTTCTGTCCTAGATTGGAGTCTTTCCAAAGAGTTTTCTTCATTTGATTCACATATTTTCGTTTTAGATGTGTGATTGGATAGGTATTGTATTCCATTTAAGCCGTCGGGTAGTTCACTTTAATTCGAATCAAACTATATTCCAAGCAGTTTGAGAAGGAGGCCTACGGAGGAGAGGTCCTCTAATATTAGGCTCTATCCTGGCGGAGCGACCTGGTGGGGGCGAGCCCAAGGGCGCTGAGTCCTAGATAGCGTTCGAAGTCGTTGAACTCAGGAGGCGCCCAAGGTTTCACTTTCAGCCTTGCCCGCAACTACCCCCTCCCTACGACTGAAGATTTCCCCTCCGTCGCTTCCCCTCCAGTCCTACCCCTTCCCTCTCGATCAAGTATCATTCAGCTGGCACATCCTTTCAACTTCGTTTGATCCACCTGATATCATAACATCAAATCATGTAATGAATTCTTCATCTAGTCTCATCCACCCATGCTCAGATCTGGTATTGCTGTACGGCGCCGAGATCGTAGTTGGTCTATAAAAGTCCATTACAGTATTTTTTAACATAGTCTCATGGAGGACCAGGCTCCAAATCTGTCACAGATTTCAGTGGCAGATGAATGCCCCACATAGATCACTATTACTTGCAGTAGTTTATTAGACCAAAAACTGACAAAAGCACAAACTCCCTCTCACAAACTGTTTCTTTCTTTTTTATATAAAAGTAATCATTCCCACCGACTCTCAATCATTATTGTAGTGAAAACTGAAGTACGATCGTGCTTAATCAGCTGCTGTTAGTTAATAAATTCAACACAGCCTTTTTCTTGTTCAACATCTGATGACTTGACTATTCGTTAATTATCATCGAATTATTTGATTCTGTTAAATAGTCGTTGGAAAAATGTTCATCCCTCCAGTAAAACTCGTTGAGCTAGGACATCTTGAAGAATCAACCCCAACTATTCGTTTTTTATGTTTTGGGGACTCAAAATAAAACAGCAGTACTAGCTTTCCCTCTAGAGTTTAATGATATTATCGTGATTTATTTCTTGTTAATTCATCGTGAACTAACTCTTATCAGCGAGTATGCGTTCTCATATGTACCCTGATACTCCGGGTAGGAGGTGGAATGGGGAAATTATGTTTAGATCATGGGTTGTCTCATGTTCCATTTCTGTACTCAAATTTCGCCACTGATAAACGAATTCTATTACTTGGAAATGATCTTATTTTTATGATATTCATAGGTGTGAACAGCCTTTGGGTTTACGTCAACCTTATAGCCAAATATAGATTTGGAACTAGTTGTTGTCAGGTAGCGTTGTTGGTTTTTTATTTTAAATGTAACTCACGTAAACCCCATTGGATTCTTAAACCTGTAAACAAAAAACAAATCAATTTTCATTCTGCGTAGTTTTCAGTAAATAAGGGAATTCTACTAGTATTATTTTTGAAAATACATCCAGACTTGTTTCTTTTTTTTCCAAACCCCTTCTTAACTTTGCCCGAATAATCACGGTCTTTTATTCGTCGAACCGATCCGAAAATAGCTGCCTCACCCTTCTGGTTGTGTAATTAAGGGAGCTGAAAGAAAAAAATCGTAAACGTCTTGAGCAGGCTCTAAGTAAGCTCGGAGTCGATGGCACACGGACCCACCTCGTGAGATCTGACGGGTTAGTAAATATAGAAGCCACGAGCTTCCGACGGACGACCCATCCACGTGACGACTACTATTCTATATACCTGTACCCAGTTAGGGAACGGCATAGGAATCCTTATGATTTATTGTTTCTTTAGTCTTTGATTTTGAAGCATTCATTTTCGAAAAGGAGAATTAATCAATTTCTTTAAGTTGAGAGGGACTAATAAAGAGGAAACCTCATATCGCGTTGACCCACTGGGCAGTTAAAATCAGTATGAATCGCCCAAATAAAAACGGAGTAAGATGGAACGTTGTCTATATTTTCACGAAAGTAAAGAGTTACACTGTTAAATCGATTTCGACGGTTAGGTCATCATCAGTAACAAACATGAACTCGATAGACACTAGATAGCTTAGACCTGTGAAACCTCAGTCTGACCGCAATCGACCAAACATAATGTCAGTGTTCAGCGTGGAAGTTCATTCCATCATTCATCTTGCTGTCAACCAACACTTCAAATCAATCAATGACTGGTAACTTCTTAGGTTAATTTAATGGTACGTCTTGCCTCAATTAAACTTCTTTCTTGTGGATTTAGGTCGGAGAAATTAATTAATATATCAATTCCGAAAAACTTGGCGATTCTAATAATTAGATTCTAACAATTATTGGTCGTAACAGATTCTAAATAAGGAAATGATCAAATGAACAGGCATTAATTTTTACATTAAGACTCCCATTTGTTCTCTCCCTGTACGTTAAATAATGCGGATGACGATGATATTCCAGTGAGAATCTTCTTATCGTTCGATTCGGTCTATTTCAACTTTGCTACAATGGGAATAACTATGAAGGCAAAACACATTACCAACATAGGTTTCAGTAGTGTATTCAATTTTGTATGGTCAGTACTAGATCTCAATCATCATATTTTGACCAATAAAGGACGGTAGTCTTCATCGCGCTATACATCGGCTGGTGGCTATAGCGGACGGTACGCTGTGAGTAAGGGGCCGGAGCATACATTTCCTTCAACACTGCTCGGTCGTGCGGGTCGTAGCCTAGACAGCGCCGTGTCTGTCAACCCGTTCAACAACGTGAGACGCCGGAGGTGGCAGAGCACGTGGTCCATCCGCGTGGTTTTCCGCCCCCGGAAAATGCTTGCCGCCCCCGGAACGCCACCTCTGACCGCACAGTCCTGTTCGGACCCCCGAGCGACCCGGTACTGCCTCCAGCTTCCCGGATTATCCCTTCAAGTGTTCTCTTGGCTGAAGCAGCTTATCTTCACCATTCTGCCCCCACAAGTAGTATTTGGTTTTCTATCACAATCGGAACTACCTTCGCTGAACATTAACTTTAGACCGCTGAGCGACCCTTCACTGCATTCCCTTATAACTGATTATTGCCTTGAAAAGTCCTTCTGACCTAGTGCACCCATACAAGCTACTTAGCTGGTCCTTTACGTGGAACTCTCAGAACTACCTTCAGTGATCACCATGGTTCCAACTTCTCGCCTATCGGTCTCGAGGAAATGCTACATCGAATTATGCCAAAAAATTGCTTTCCGGATGAACACTAATAGAGGTGACTTTTTTTTTTTTTTTTTTTTTTTTTTTTGTCATAAACCTGGGTAAACTTTTGTCAATGTTAAGCACTAAATTTGATTGCAGTTATTCCATATAATTGTGTTTTTTCTCGTCGTTGAGAAATGCCCTTTTCTGACTGACAACTGTTTTTGATAAATATACAAGGTCTAGATCGACAATTATTTGCCACTTATTAGCTAAAGTTTTCAAATTAGCTATTGGGTTTAGATTCGCCTGTCTCCTATAACCCTTTGTTCAGAATAGGTTGAGACTCCAACGTAAGATTGGATTTGGTCTGTCACAATTCATTCAATGAACGAATAACTTAACGAAAATCAAAAAGAAAGTAAAGTCCGTTCGTAGGTATTTAATTTAAATGTCCAATCTTGTCGCTTTTGCTATAATTTGATTAATGAAACAATCAAAATACACAGGAGTAATAGGATAAATCTTAATTCTCTCTACCTGCCTTGATCCGTTGTTGTTAATTCAATATTGATTACTTAGTGAGTTAGCTACATCGGTATATTATTTTGTGGGGAACAATCTTTTTCATGCACATTTTCATAGGAATATAACCCCATCCATCGTTCAGCTAATGATACCCAACTCGATACAACATTTGTATGGTCTTCAATGACGTTGGTTTAATTCCATATATCGTCCATATATGACAAATATGAGAATCCTGATGAATAGCACTTCGTTGATTAATTTTACGAGAGTTGAACGGTTGATGTGCATCAGAGTATTTTCCCACAATATCGGCTTTTTCCGATCTGATATTCACCTTCAATCACAGAAATTGTCGACTCGTCTTGGCTATTTTCGAAAAACGGCGTGATTATGTAATTGAGTCGGAACGTGAGCGGTACACGTTGTACTACACCCTTGCGGCTGGAATGACAGCGTGAGGCGCTGTCTATGGAACTGGACGAGAACCTTGAAGAAGTTCCGCCACCCGCCGCTAGATCGCCTTCGCTACCCTCCACTCGAGTGTTCTCGTCCGCGTGGGATTCCCACCTCACAACGCGGTTTGAGGTTCCCCATGATCCCGGACAATTACTAACCACTTTATAGGATATCAATTGTTTCTGATATACGAAATGCGTGTTCATAACAAACCATTGATAAACTTAGCTCATATCGCTTGAATCAATCAGTATGTAGAAGAGTAAAGAAGAAAGTCAACCCTCTACCAACTATTACTATTAAAAATGATAGTTCCATACAGCCAAGTTTTCATCAATGGCGTTTCATAAACATAACTGACTCTATGAGTAGAAATCAGCTCGCCTCTCTTTTGAAAAATGCAAATTGAAATGGATTCCCCTGAATAACCCGTTATTTCTAAATTTCTTGTTTGAACTCTTTCTCAAACGAATGCCTATATGGGAAACCATATTTCAATTGATCCCCCTCTATTGTCTTGGAAATGCACGGAATATCTCTCGAACAAGCTGAACTGGAATGGTCCACTCGCTACTCAGAATAACAATTTTTTGGTTCATTATTATTTTTCATGAGCTCATACGTACTGCAATTCAGTAACCAAAATGGGTATTTACGAATGCTCACAAAATTCTGATTCTTCATTTCTCAATGCTCCAGTGATTCATTTAAGGAATTGTATAGAAACTTCTCGTTTCCAACCTCTATTTAACATTTTAAATATTCCATAAGTTCTCTTTAATTATAAAACATTGTTGAAATTGTGCTTCTACAATATTAGGCGTTTCATGTTCGTACCTCCGTCTTGTTTCGGTTTTAATTGCCCACCGCTCCTCGCTCTCATTTCGTAAGCTCCGCTGATTCGCCTGAGAGAAAAATTCATCCTTTAAGTGAAATAGTTGTGGCTTCTTCGCCCGGATGATGTTGCGTAGCGAGTGAAATGCGCGATCCACCGAGGGGCATTACCCTCCGAGACAGGCCAAGGCTGACCCCCCCTTCCCCGCGAGTTACCTGACTCTTCTTGGAGCTATCGCCCCCTTTTGACGCCATTAAACTTCTCTCCAGGAGTCTGCCAACCTAACCAGAACCCTCAGACTCTCCATCTGGGTCTCGGCTCTTCTATAACAGTTTCAAAACTCCCTTCGTTCTCACTTCCTTTCCAGCTTGTTGGTCATGATTCAAGATCACGAGGCTGTTCGTGGAGCGCTACGCAACAACAACAAACAATATTATTGTTTGACAAATACACATCTTGAAATTACTTTTTCCTTTTTCATAATAAAGAAAAACTTACAAACATCAATAGTGCAGTGGCGACGATTTAGAGAACACAAGGAGATTCTCAACTCTTTTTCGAAATCGCGCTTTGTCACCATGACATCCGCCATTCCCATATGAAGCATTAATTCTCTATTTGTCATAATTTATCATTGTTACTGTTGTATTACCAACACGAAGATAAGATTGAAGGAAAAAATTAATGTAATCATGATTAACGTATTTTTCACTTCATGAGGCATGGGTAGCCAGCCTGTAGACAGAAAATTGACAGTGCTATTGGTTTTTCTTTACAAAGAACATATATTCACTTACTGTGTGAATTCTTTAAAATTATGTGTTGGAGTTGAGCAGTTATTATTTTGTAAGTTGTAACACCGAACTGATGAAGCTATCTGGGTGAAAAATGAAGACAAAATTTAATTTTAAAAACTAAATTTTTGAACTCAATAAATCAGTTTTGTTAACCATTGTTTGCCTGTTCCTCTTGGAGTTTCCCTAGTCTTTGGGTAACTGCATTTCCATTTTGATGTTCAAATTGTGAAAAATCAACAAGAAATTTGACTATTCCTCTGCTTATGAATGATTACAGACATGGGCAATGGTGCCGTATGGTTTCTTGCGAAATTTGAATTTTGTCGATTGTGTTTTTGCAACCAAGTATTCTCTTAGTACGCCTGGGTGTTTTACTTCAGTACAGTGTATATTTGCAAACACAAACCATCGTGCCATACGTGAAGTGTGGGGTTATGCATGTCGATATAACGTAATAGGCACTTTCTTTCGCGTGCGGAGGCCCTTCGGAGGTGATTTCTCTTGGCGCAGGGGAACCGTTCCGCACCGAGCTCATTGTGTTACGGGTAACAAACTTGTTAGCATTCTGTTGTTGTTCCCTCGTCCCTGGGGAGTCCGCGGGGGCCAATAACCTCCGGCTTCCTCCTCACTTCTCGTCGTTCCATCTTTCAAGATCGGGAGTTGGAAATTTCACGGTTGGAACGTTGGAACTCCAGGTCATACCTCGTAACTTTAGCACTGAATGCATCCAAAAAGCTACTACACAGCAAGGCCTATGCCCATGCCTTAATTCCCAATGTTCTGATTTTTCAAAACACATTTATGGGCTCATGACATAATTTCATAACATACATTTGAAACTGTCTAATTCACGTCGTACTGGAAATACTGTATTTATGTATCATCACTAAAATCAATGATTCATACAATTTTTCGTTGTTTCTTACAATTTTGATCAAAAGTTTCTGTAACATCCAAATATATGAATTACCTACAAATCGCACATACGCCGCAGATGAAATGTATTTATTTTTTTTAAATATATTTTTTTAATTTTCAATCATTTACTTTTTAAAATTAGATTACTCTTGTCATGAAATCTGTCTGTAGAAATACTACGTTACACATAGAAACCTTGTAGGATTTACAAATTGTAATACGTGAATTGTGGACTACGTTTTTCTGAGCAAGATTTGAATTGTAAGAATAATCAAGAAACATAGATCCAATCACAATAATAATGAAAAAAGATTCCATATTGAGTGGCAGATTGTATCTTGACTAATGTGGGTGCGAATTCCACTCGACATTCACCTATTCCTATTCATTAAACCATTCTGAGGATTCCGGGATTTCTTGACAAATTTTATTGAGTTTATAGCTTTTTCCACAATTTGAGAGCGTTGTCGAGCTCAAGGCATGATGTTCTACTACTTCTATTCACCTACATTATGTTTCTGACCAATAGAATGGAACGCTATTTGAATCGTTTGGAAAAGCATAACCCTTATAATGTTTCATCTTATTAGTACGCATCCAAACACACCTAACTGTGTTAGAGAATTTTTCAAAAATTGTGATTATCCCATCGGGATAAATTCATTTGCCTCTAAGTCGCAAAATGTAACAAAAAGGTATACAGTGAGGACTTGAAAATCAGTTCTATCTCGTGAATGTGGGGATAGAAATGTTCTTGCGTAAGTGCCGAAATTATTTCGTGCAATAACGAGAGGACATTCGCACGACGGATTTGGACTTTTTATTTAACGGAAGTGCTCTGCCATTTGTGAATTCTTCCTCTGTTTGGGAAGCTATTTCGAACGAGGGCGGGGTTCGGAACTTCAACAGGTGAACGTCCTGCGTGTCCCCCTGGAGAGTCTTAAACACGTCAAAACGCAAGTTTCCTCCTTCCCATCAATCATCACTTCCCCCCCCCCCCCCCGGAGGTCCAGCTTCTTCCGAAAGGCCGCGTTTAACCCAAATAACTGGGGGTTTGTCAAAAAATAACTGACCGCAAGTGGGGAGGGACTAGAGGTTGTTGAACTAAGGAACCGCAACGACAATGAGCTCCTTAACAAAACGCATGTCGACTTGGCCAAGGGGTCTGAGAATTGGAAATTCGCAACGTTTCCGGGAATGAACGTACACGAATAATTTCCATACCACCTGCGTTCATCGCAAATCATGACGCAGACACCCAAATACATTCAAAGAGACTACTATCATCACGGTAAACTATACCACGTGTTTATGACGTCATAATGGCCATCTTAAATTGTTATTTTTAATCCCCTACCTACCATGAAATGTCGAAGTGAAACTTCGAAAATGTCTTTGGCTCTGATACCTCCAAAACAGTATGCTGCAATGCGTAAAGGGAGAGTTTCATTGTAGATTCTTCATTGCAAAATATGAAGTCCAATTATTTGGGCTTCAGAACTTGCATGTTATATTGAACTAGTTTAATGGCCCTGCTACGCAGGTTAAAAATAAATAGGTGAATAACACAATTTTTTTTTTCGTGATTTATTAATTGCGACTGAAAAATTAAATACATTTCATCTAGCAATTTTACATATCAATAAAGGTACACTCCAAGAGGGTAGGTTTACAGCAAAATCTAGCCCTTTATTATATAGCTCAATTAATTAGCACTGAGTTCGATTGCACTTCTATTCACGCAGCACAACTAAATCCAGTGGTTTGTTTCGCTTGAGACGTCGGATTTCACCTTCGTTGTCCAAAACGTAGAGCATCTCCAGGTTCACGTGTTTGTGGAGGCGATGTTCATGCTTCCTTGCGTATTTTGCAATAATTTCATAGACTGTCTCCATCCTCAAATCTCGGACTTTTCGGTTAGTGAAGTTGATGTGGGCTGATTTTCATTCGTTCTGCTTCGTTCTCCACATCTTGGTCCATTTATAAACCTCAGTAGTAGACGTCTGTAGTTTGCGTGTTGCAGCTTCTATATCATCTCCAACAGAGAGGATAGCCGTATCATCTGCAAAGGTGGCAACAGTTGTGCCTTCTTGTTGGGGTAAGTCCCGTGTGTACAGGAGGTAGAATACTAAACAACACAATGAGTATAATATAACAATATTAAAAGTCAAAAAATCGTATATCCCAAATCCCCGAAGAGAGGACCACGTCGCTTGCCCTGGGAGACGCTTCCCCTAGCTTGGGCCCTCCTTCCTTCACTGGCGGGGTCGGGGGGAGGAGGTAGCAGGTCGGTTGCCCTGGGAGACGGGGGCGAGAATTCCACCCGCCCAGCGTTACCACGCCCTGAAACGTCGATATACTCTGATAAGCTGGTTTTTATATAGAGTGATGATATGTATTATATCCATATAATAAAAGTGAATTTGACTATCCATAACGGCTTGCTTTCAGATCAGTTTTTAGCTGTGTTATAATCATCTACGCAGATCCGCTGAATGAACCCTGGCTTATTTTCGTTCCTTATCCTCGTACTTACGACTTTGACATTTGAAACCACACTGAACTTTTATGAATTACTCTATGTGTGAAAACATATTACGTATAATATCTATGAAAATGTGATCAAGTATGGACCTTAATTTTCGATTCTTTAACACTACAGATAATAACGAGACTTGAATAGGTGGAAGGACATGGTTTGTTCATTGATGGAATATCGTTGTATGCCACTATCCTCCTTGTCCATTGGGTTCAAACAAGCATAATTTTGCATAACCACAATTATGCCCATTCCATTCATTTTTTCCTGCCTTACATTTGACTTATGGAATAGATAATTGTTTATTCAAAAAATCACAACTACACGTTTTACCTTGGTATTATTTGTTGAAATTCTTTCGTAATTTTTACTCAGGTTACCTACTTAATAATACAGAATTTGTGGTGTATTCGTGAGTTGTGTGTTTACATTATCTTTCAATGGAAAGTAGTAAGTTTCCATATTACAAAACTTATAACGTGGGAACATATACTTATATTTAGTATTCTATTCATGCCTTTTTGCTGTGTCCATAAGATAACACGAGTTTCTATTATTTTGAGTTGTTTATTTTGTAGGGAATTTAATGTATACGAGAGAGGTTTCCGTGGATTATATACTTGCCGTACGTTAGACAATGATTCGTTTGAACCAGTCAAGTTCCTAGGGGAAATGTTACCATTGCTCACAGAGCCATTCTGATATGAAGGGCTATTTCCATGTTTGTCGGAATGGATGTTTGTGGTAGTAGGGACGCATAATTTTCATGCCTTTACTAGAGCAATCACCGCATGAGTGGAAATATAATGAGACGGACAATTAATTTTCAAGATTGATTGTTACTTCCAAAATCTTAGATGATCGAATTGAAGGTCCCAACCCCTACTGAAATCGCATAATTGAAGCGTGAAGCCGTAGGTATTTGATATTTAACGATTTGCTGCACGCTTAAAACTTCGTTATTTCGTGTGGCTGAGGTCAGTGAACGAATCCCTGCACATGTTCGGAAACCCGTTGAAAAGACTTCGACAAACACCGTATTGAGGCAAGTCGGGCGTTCACCTCTCGAAAACGCATTCATCACCAATAACGCTTCCGACGGCGGAGGTCTCAAATACACTCAAAAACATCTAGGTCGTCCCTCTCTAATCTCCGGAATCCCTTTTCCAACAACCCTTTCGGACAACGAGGAATAACAACGTCGGGGCAATGAGGAATAACATTAGCCGCGGTGACCCACGAAACGGCTCATCGAGATAGATTGGGGGCATCTCGGAAAGTTCACTAACCCATTTACCGTCCGTCGGCTTTCGGCTAAAAGTTTCTGTGTTTTTCATTCCTCACTGTCGTACAAGTGGAGCGAGAGGGCAACAAACTCCGGTCATTAAACCGCCGCATTTGTCGCTCTTCCTTCAAAAATCCACAAACGTGCGGAAAATCGCGTGAATAAAAAATTCTCCCATTTAAAGGGGACTCTTTTCAGGTTCCTATTGTTAATTTGAGTGTACGTGTTCTTGTTTGGCTGATTGTCGAAGAAACGGTTTCGCTCATTCACGCATCCCAAATTAAGTTAGTGTGTACACAACGGGACTTTGTAGGTGTGAATCATAGCGACTTGTGTCTCATCGACCATTCAAGCTGCCACGCGAAATCTAAGCGCCTGGACTGGATACTTGTATAGAATTTAGCGTATTTTCTTGCTAAATTAACTTGGAAAATTCATATTACCTGTACTTAAAAATAAATTGATGTTATTTTTATGTATATTTTCCGTGGATCTCACTCGCTTAAGGTCACTAGTTAAATGACTATGTTTATTTTTCACAATGTAGATGAGGTGTTACAATGACATGCGATGAATCATTATCCATCATGCTGGTATAAGAACCTATATGCAAATAGATACATTCTGCTACAAAATTAAATTTCGTATTATCGTTGATGTTTAGGAATCGTTTCCCTCCTGTGACTCCCTCCAAATGACGAGAATAATTGTTTTTCATCGTTGAGCGATGCAACAACTTCATTTTCTCCGAAATTTTTTTAAAACAATTAATTTTTTACTAAATGCTTTTGGGTTTTTGTTTAATGTAGGCAAGTTATACATTGGAAAATTTGACACAAGGTTTGTGGCTGATGAATGAAAAACGATGCTATTTTCAACAACTGGTTCTTGGGTGCATCAAATGCTATCAATCGAGTTTCAAAGCGAAAACGTTAACGCATCGAAATGTTCAGTATTTGAAGGTACTTTGTGGAGTGGGTTCCGCTGATTTGTTGCAGTCGATTGGTAAATTATTACAGTATTTTTATTAGTGATTTATTGGGTTATTTATATTTACAAATACATGGGGTTCGGAGAAACGTTTCCGTATTACTTGCTGAAAATGTTGACCAAGTCGCTGTGTTTTGAATTCACTTTTCTGGTGTTTATTCGTGAAGGGGTAATGCAACTCGTCTAGGTCGATTTTTCCCTCGTTTCGCCCTGGCCATCTTTTTTCGCCTCTGCCAAAAAAAAGATGGATTTTCTTCGTTCCAGAGCAACTCCGCCGCGTAAAGAGGCGAAATAATAGGGGAGAAAAAAAGAACGAGCGATTTTCGGGGTAGAACCGTGAAAAATGAAGTAGGGATACGCAGTAGGCAGAAGGCACCGTGAAAAAAGACTTGATGGTGGGGGAGGAGCAACGACCACTGTGGGCCCCTGAGCGGCGCGGGGCGGGGGTCCCGTTAGTGCGGGTTTACTGACCGCCGCAGTCTGCTCTCGACTCTTCCATCGTATAAAAGTTCACATCAGCCCCTCCACCTCCGTCACGAACCTCCACTTCCGCCGCGTGAGTGGCCCGGGCTAAAAATAAAACGCCATTGTTTATATTTTGGTTTTATGGTCAATATTTTGAAGGAGGCCGGAGGGTTGTAGGAACGTAAAAGCGTATAGTCGATGCCAAGGGCGACTCTTTCGTATTACCACTACATTTCAGTGATGACCCAATTCAATCGAAATTCGATGAAAAGTAAGGGTATCAAAATAGCAATACCCGAATAACCTATTATCAACATAAGTAGTTGATTACTGCAAGGAAAATATACCAATAACCTTGATGCACCTGGTGAAGCCTGATGGCAAAACAAGTCGTGTTTAATGAAGAATTTCTTCAAAATACACATAAAATAAAGTAAAGGAAGCGGTCAGTTACTTCCTCCCTCATACCTATACTCAAAAATGAAGCAGCATTGTTTATATTTTGGTTTTTATAAGTCAATATTTTGAAGGCGGCCGCCGTTGTTCATTCCTTGCCGAAGGCGACTTTGGATGAAAGTGTATATGTAAAAATGTAGAAAAAATACTGACTATTCTTACGAAATAGTTTTCTTTCAGTGGTTTTTCAATTTCGCACTGGTTTCTGACCAACGAAATGGGATGCTTGACTTCAGTGGCGCACAAAACTAAAGCCCGGTACGCACTTGCAACATTCGGCCGCTCCGCTCCTCCGCTCCGCTCCTCTGCCAGGTTCGGGGCGGCAAAACTTCAGAGGAATGAGGATCGGAGGAGCGGAGCGCAGCCCGATCGCTCAGTTGGCGGTTTTTCCCACCGCATCAAAGAAATGTTCGGAATTCGATTCTCCCGATCGCCCTCCCGTACCCAATTTGTTAAGGAGCGAGGTTTGGAGCGCTGCGATGCTACGATGAAAAGTTCGTTGAAATGTTCGGAACGGAGGAGCGGACCGAAGGAGCGGAGCAGCAGTTTGTTGCAAGTGCTTACCCGGCTTAAGAAAAATCATAGAGCAAACTTTGTAATCATCGTAGGAGAGTTTTGGTATGGAATACTCCATCCTCCACGTGGTGTGGTTGTTAGGAAGGAGTATAATTTCATGCAAACATGAAACAATGGGTAATGCTCAAAATGAGAGGCCGAAAAAACCATTTTAGAGAACAATATCGAAATCTATCAGTGACCTAGTATCATCTTGCCCCTTACTACAAGTAAGTAGCTTGCGATTAAAATTAATCAGAACGATGTAATTCGTAGCGAGTGAAAACTATGATTTTTCCAATCTTTTTAAAATTCAACCCTTGAAACAAAATAAGATCTTCCAGAGGGTGAGCTCGTAACGTATGAGCGGGCACGTTGCCTTATCTTTACTCTTTACGATGAGTTAATATAAGGTGTTAAGTTGTGCATAGTCATTTGTCGCTGGAGTGATTTGGAAATGATTGGTCGGTTGGCTATGGGCTGTGGAACCAATCCGTAATTCGTCGCCTTGTCCTTATTTATGAAAGCACTAGTTTAATGGCCCTGCTACGCAGGTTAAAAAGAAATAGGTGAATAACACAATTTTTTTTTTTTCGTGATTTATTAATTGCGACTGAAAAATCAAATACATTTCATCTAGCAATTTTACATATCAATAAAGGTACACTCCAAGAGGGTAGGTTTACAGCAAAATCTAGCCCTTTATTATATAGCTCAATTAATTAGCACTGAGTTCGATTGCACTTCTATTCACGCAGCACAACTAAATCCAGTGGTTTGTTTCGCTTGAGACGTCGGATTTCACCTTCGTTGTCCAAAACGTAGAGCATCTCCGGGTTCACGTGTTTGTGGAGGCGACATTCATGCTTCCTTGCGTATTTTGCAATAATTTCATAGACTGTCTCCATCCTCAAATCTCGATGAATATCATCGTTTCGCATGTACCAAGGGGCTCCAACTATACTTCTCAGTATTTTATTCTGAAAGGTTTGGATTTTCTTAATATTTGATTTCTTGGCACAGCCCCAGATCTGTATCCCATAGGTCCAAATAGGGCGAAGGATCTGCTTATATATAAGCAGTTTGTTGTGAAGTGAGAGATGGGAATTCCTTCCCATTAGCCAATACATCCTTCTGTACTTGATTTTAAGTTCTTCTTTCTTCTTTTCTATGTGTTTATTCCAGTTTAATTTGGAGTCAAGTGTCAAACCCAAGTATTTAACTGCTTCAGTATGCGGTATTTTATTCGAATTGATTTCAACATCCAAGATTGGGACTTTTCGGTTAGTGAAGTTGATGTGGGCTGATTTTGATTCGTTCAGCTTCATTCTCCACATCTTGGTCCATTTACAAACCTCAGTAGTAGACGTCTGTAGTTTGTGTGTTGCAGCTTCTATATCATCTCCAACAGAGAGGATAGCCGTATCATCTGCACAGGTGGCAACAGT
This sequence comes from Creontiades dilutus, assembly GCA_031894815.1. Classification (NCBI taxonomy): domain Eukaryota; kingdom Metazoa; phylum Arthropoda; class Insecta; order Hemiptera; family Miridae; genus Creontiades; species Creontiades dilutus. Next base: position 690,052 of record JAVIWC010009095.1, on the reverse strand, counting down.
TTTGCCTTCTTGTTGGGGTAAGTCCCGTGTGTACAGGAGATAGAGTACTAAACAACACAATGAGTATAATATAACAATATTAAAAGTCAAAAAATCGTATATCCCAAATCCCCGAGGAGAGGACCACGTCGCTTGCCCTGGGAGACGCTTCCCCCCGCTGGGGCCCTCCTTCCTTCACTGGCGGGGTCGGGGGGGGGGGGGGGGAGCAGGTCGGTTGCCCTGGGAGACGGGGGCGAGAATTCCACCCGCCCAGCGTTACCACCCCCTGAATCGTCGATATACTCGGATAAGCTGGTTTTTATATAGTGTGATATGCGCAAAATTAAAGGTGAGCCCCTTTAGGGAAGGGGTAAGTCCTGCAAGTACAACGTAGTACTGCTTGGTTCGCCCCACGCATGATTTGAAAAGAAAGAAGTTGGCGTAAACTGGATACAATAACCTGAAACCCTCGTTAAAAAGCGTTACCAAAATGTTCGATGCAAAGTGTATGTGAAGCAATTTTATACTCGTCAGAGCTTTGCAAAATATTTGCGGATTGTTTGCATTCTTGTCACATGGAAAATTGTGCACGTGACGTATTTTCGAGAATGTCGTACAATACACCGACGTACACCGACATCTATGCTAAAACATATAAAGATATTGATGGATCACTGTCTGGAGTCAATTGAGTTTTCTTCCTCTCCACTTTATTCTCTCTCTTTCATTCATTTGAGCCAAAGTTATTACTAGCCTGTAAGTGGACAATTCCTCCTGTTTTCTTTCATTTTCTTAAGTGACCCGCTTTCCAGTATATTGAGTGACTGATACCTGGGAGTTGGGTTGATCGTTGGGTTGACTATTAAAAATCTGGTTTTTTAAGGGCCTCCGATTTCTTAGAAATTCTGAAAAACCAAATATTATATTCATTACTCATCAGTTCCAACATAATTGAATATTGGTTACCGGTTTTGATTGTGGAGTTGTAATAGTAATTCTTCAGAAATGCAGTGCATTGAATAGATCGTTGATATCCCACAACGAAAAATGAATAGTAGAAATGGTAGTGCTTCGTGCTGAATAGATTCTGCAGTGCGTTACGTTCGGTTGTTGGAGCAGATGGAGGCCTTATTAGCTATTCTGTCGCTTCCAGCTAAAGTAGCCTTTTGTAGGTGGACGCGACAGGCGGCAGCGGAGACCGCGAATTGAACTTGTCGATCGCGGGGTCGTTGTCCTCGACCAACAAACATCCCCTTTGTCACAGTTGAAAGAAGAAAGGGAATAACCTATGAAAGAAAGACGAGGAATAGGAGGGGAAAAAGGCCTCTCGAAGGATAATTACTTTCTTGCCTTCTCCGAACGGGCGTATTGTGACCGGGAGAACAAGAAGGGACTTTTGAAGGCGGGGACGAATGAGTCCTATCGTACTCCCATTGATAAAGATTAGCCTGGAAGGAACCGCCCTTTCCCGGAACGCCTTTTCAGGTGGGGCATCTCATCCAGGATCGTCTCCAGGAAATCATTCCCTCCGGGAGAGCAACCTCCCGCGGGACATTCGGCGTTTTGTCCGTGCTTTTTTTTCTCCACCTTCTCGCTGGAATCCATTTCGTGGAGATGATAGCGTCAACTCTAATTTCCCGATGGGGTTATCCAGGAAACCGCTAATCCTGTGTAGACGGGGGAGAGTCATCAGCTTCAATCCTCTGATGCCTCTGGTATGCTGCATTACTCTAATATCCTAGATCAATTCACTTCGTTGCCGTTGGTTTTGCTGACTATGTGTTGAAATATCTGTGTCTGAGAATCTGAAACCTTCCAGAATCGTTTTTAGATAAAAAACTGTTATCTTTAACCTGTTCAATTATTACCACAAAGGCGATTTTCGCGATCAGGTCTATTGGAACATTGGATTCAGTGGTCTCTTGCTTTCTTTGACAAATTATGAGCTTTAAACCTCGCTGTAGCGGATTTTAGTTTACGAATCTTGTTCTTTTACATGTATTAATCAAAGATTTGTTGATTTATCTGTGATATCACCTGTAAATCAGACTTTGTATTTCTTTTAAATACATTGCTGTTCCTTTTATACTCATCTAGTACGGAGGAGTAAACAACGACCCTTGTATTGTTAACAACAGACGATAAGCGTAACAAAACCTGAATGCCGACGAAATTTTGCTTAAATGGCGATTTCTCGCTTCATTTTCAACGTCACTGACTCAATTTTTTGTCGACCAACGGCCAAGAACTTTATAAGGAAATGAGTTTTTATAAGGGAAATGGGTTACTGCGCTGTGTTGTATTTTAGACGATTCCGCGAACTAATCAAAAGCTCGCTTGCCTCACCCACTTTCCGTGGCGAACAACAAACAAACGGCTGAAAACCGATGACTCTAGGTTTTCGAGGTTTTTATTCATTTTTTTACATGTAAACACTAGGTGGGCTCAAGACCTGGTTTTCTCTTCTGGTGTCAACGATCTCTCAGCACTAAAGGTTCACAGTAATTTCGCAATTTCTCGGAGGACTAATCGAAAATGTAAATCTGAAAGAATTGTTTTCGAGCTCTGTTGATACCTACGTTTACTTGTTCCGAACTTTTAGAACGTTAAAAAACGCTGCAAATTCGTTCACTGGGGTTTACTATTCAATTGGCTTGCCTTCATGATTTGAATTTCTACTAAGCTTTGGAGTGTGCGTGTTTTACAGGTGATAGGGAGCGATTATTGAATTTCAGAAGATACGCATAGAGCACGTAAATCTGTTCTCAACCAAAAAACCTATTTGGATTGTTCAGTTGATCATATTTGTGTGCCTCCTGAAATTCAATAATCACTCTATCACCTGTGAAACACGCACACACCAAAGCTTAGTAGAAATTCAAATCATGCACGCAAGCCAATTGAATAATAAACCCCAGTGAAAGAATTTGCAGCGTTTTTCACAAGTGATAGAGCAATTATTGAATTTCAGGAGGCACACAAATATGATCAATTGATCAATCCAAATAGGTATTTTGGTTAACAACCGACTTACGTGCTATAATAATAACACACCCCAGTAATAATATTGAATAATATTTACCTATATATTATCAGCGTTTCATGCATATCAGAATGCTTCAACCCGTGTATTGGCTATAAACTACAAGTATCTACATCGGCTATCGCTCCAGTATCCACATTCATTACAACTCGACGCTATCGCCATCACTAGGTTACAAACAAACAATAATAAATCAAAAAACGCAAATGTTGGCACCATAAATCGGGCCATACATCGGGAATGGTTTGACCTACGGACCTGCGGAGGGGCTCATTCGATTCCTCATGGTATGTTCTTCCAAAAGGTAAATATTTAGGCCGATTTGACTTGTTTTGAGGTTTTTAGGGATTTTAAAAAACTGACAGCCCTTAAAGGGCACTTAAAATTGAGTGAGAGAGCTGGCTCAAGAATTGGGGCGTCGTCGGACCAAGATGGATTTTTCCTGGAAATTTCAGATTTTTTGCTCCCGCCGTTTGTGAGAAATCGTGCGTACGGCGGACGGACGGAAAAATTATTATTGCAGATTCGGATTCTACACCCTTTGAAACGTAAACCATGAATTTTTCAGGGGGGGTTAGAATTTTTTTTTTTTTCCAGAGTGATTAAAAATATATTATTTATATTCTAATTACAAATATATTATTTATATGCTAATTACAAATATATTAGCGATTTATTATTCAATAATAAACCAAAAACCCCCACTTGAAAAACGTGCCCACTTCAGGTTTTCTAAGCTACTCTTTTCACTCCAAAGCACTTTCCCAAACTATCAACTCGATGATCATAGCTGAGGGGATCAAAACGTCAGTTTTATTTCGCTTTATTATTTTATTATTATTTATTTTCATTTTTATCAATAAGTTTGTTCTGACATGACGTGCCCTTCAAATTCCACCAAGCTGTTCATTATATTTAGTTCTCCATTAATAGTCCTTCATTATGAAGATGAATTACCCAATCATCTCCACAGGATGTGGAGAACAGTCACACTCAGAGTGGGTGTGTATTTCCTGAATCTAAAATATTCCGAAAAATTCAGAAATTGATCCAATTTTTGCTTTTGATTCTTGTTTATTCTGTTCAATAATAAACCATTGTAATCGCTCTGGAAAAAAAAATGCTAACCCCCCTGAAAATTTCATGGTTTACGTTTCAAAGGGTGTAGAATCCAAATCTGCAATAAAAATTTTTCCGTCCGTCCGCCGTACTCCGAAACGGCTGGAGCAAAAGATCTGAAATTTTCAGGAAAAATCCATCTTGTCCCGACAACGCCCCAATTCTTGAGCCAGCTCTCTCACTCAATTTAAAATGCCCTTTAAGGGCTTTCAAGGTTTTGTGAAATCCCTAAAAACCTCAAAACAAGTCGAGTCAGCCTAAATATTTACCTATTTGAAGAACATACCATGAGGAATCGAATGAGCCCTTCCCCATGTTTTCTCAAGTGTTCGTCGGACAGTTCATTTTTTGGTGTAGTTGTATTCTGTGATTAAATTTATTGTATCAACTTACCTTATAAACCAATAAATTTTGAGAGGGATGCAATGTCATTTTCTTGGTCGTTTACAGTAGTTGATTCTCACAACTAAGATAAATTACTTGAAACCTGATTGTATAAACTATTGATTTAATAAATCCAAATGATTAATAATTAATCATTGACTTATCTATTATCAATTATTATTATCAATTATTGACTTATTGAAGACTATTGATAAATTCTATTCCGTTGATGTGTTGCTATGTTAATGTTCTGTACAAAAGTTGTTAATGTTTTGTGCCTGGTCTACATGTAAAATAGACTTGTATACGATAATAAAACGACGGTGATTTAAATCGTACAAAGTGTAGTACAAACCCATTTCGAAGAAGGTGGTTACATGTAACTCATGGAAATGGATAGCGTCCTGTGTTTGACTGCCATTATCTTTTTCGGTGTTGTGTATAACGATGAACATGACGTGGCAGAGGAATAGGGCTGAAGAATGTAGTTTGATATTTTCACTGCTCCTGTTCGTAAGGGTCACCTTCTCCTCCGTCTCGCTCTACTATCGGCGGAAATTGGAGCTGCCCGCCTCGAAAATGAGCTCCGCGGGGCGAGAGGCCCCCGCAGGGTTCTGGCGAAGGGGGATCCCACGAAAAAGTCTTGTGTACAAACAAGACCCCGCGGCCCCTGTACAGGGGTTTTTCCCCTCGCGCCCGCCACCAAGGGGAAGGCGGGAGCCTCGCACGTCTTCTCGCCATCTTCTCTCCTTGGTCCCCTGAACTCCGCGTTCCCTTGTTCTTCCTTCTGGCTTCTTGTAGGTCATCGCCCCTCGCTCTTCCAGGTCATTCTCCCTTCCTCACTCTCCTCTCATTCTCCTGGATATTTCTCTTTACTCTTCTACTTCCATTCCTTCTCTTCAAACCATGACAACATTCTTCACGTACCATGAATTTGCCAGTTGAAGGCATCTTCTTACTTACCCAATTAGTAATGAAAAAATAGAAAATTAATTTAAAAAAAAAAAAACCATTGTAAGATTGGACCTTTCCAAAGGTCATTTCCATGAAAATCTGTTTTGAAGTATCAATAATTGAACTCAGAATTACATTCAGTGAATGTTCTCACATGAAAGAGTATATATGTAACTATTCTCAATTTTGCAAAGTTTCATTATAATTTGAGAACGTTTTGAAACAACAGAATTGGAATTTTTAATTTTCTTTTATGTAGTATTTTATTAGATATCTCATTGAACACGTAACTACTGTTCCATCTCTTAAAATTGTCAATCTCTATAACCTTGATAATCACCCTACAAATGCCACTTTAATGACATTAGGGTTTTGTGCGCAGATCGCAATATAAGTATGCTCCATTTGAACTGACTACGAAACTCACGTCTCTCTGTTCGGTTCTTATTTGGCGGGAATGAGCTAAATATGAATCTTGACATCACGATCTGCTTCGATCTCTTTTTCTCTCTATCTTTTAGTTTTCTCTTGTAAAAGCAAGCAGATAGTTGGCGAATGACATCATTCGTATTTCTATCACACTTTTATTCCCACTCAGACTTTCATTACAGTACTTTCCACCTAATCGCGTAACTCCTATTGGAAGTTGAACATTTATTTGACTGTTTGATAGGACAGTAAACTCCTCAATCTTTCTCCTCACATATAAGTAGATCGTTTAATATTTTTAGTTTCTAGGTATCTATCTGAGTGTCTGGTGTCTAGGTATAGATTTAGGTATCTGGTAACTGCTTTATCAGTACAATTCGCCTGTATCGTCTGTAGTAGATACTGGTTTGTTTCTGCCAAACTGCCACTCACGAGTACTGCCACAATTTTTAATTATCCCAATCGAATATGCTCATATTTGCATCTACAACTGGAGTATGCACTAATGCATTCATATCCATTTTCACCTGGGTACCTGCTTACCCACTTGAACACCTAGACACAATTATTATACAATGAAAATCTTTCCGGAACATTCGAGGTTTTCAGTGAAGTTCGTTACTTCCGAGTTGGGTAGTAGTTAATTGGAGCGGTGAGAGGAAGCAGAGCGATGGAGATGTGCAGCCTGTGAAGACCCGAGGAGCGGGAGAGGGTTAAGAGTCGCTTGGCCTTGGGTCCGCGGCGTAGTCGGGGTTCCTGACCTCGTGCGGGTCACCCACCCCCGGTGACCCGGATTCCATCCCCACTCGCTCCCCACCATTAACTTTAGCATTCCCCCCTCTCTTTCTTTCACCATTATCATCTCACGAATTCACCATTAACTTCTCAACTATTTCTCTCTCCGTGCCATGTTTTTAAGGGCATCCATATAAATTGATAAATTCACCATAGAGAAATAAGAGGCCATCTTCCTGTACCACAACAATAATCTTATGGATGTGATATGGAATTTACCCTTCCGACCCTAAAAATATATGGTTGCATCTCACTGCCCTACTAACCTATTCAAAACAACCTACCCACCTACTGATCACTGAAGCACAATCCTGAAATTCAGCTCTGTCATCGTCCATTTCCAAATATCTTGAATCATCTCAACGGTTTTGAGATCAAAGCGAAGTTTTTCCATGTGTTAACAATCGACAAAATCCTTGAACCCAATCAAATTCAATGTTACTACCTCCATATTTAAGCTTCATTATCAGAGATCGATATCAGAACACTGAACAGGTAGAAATCACTGGAATAAGCAAAATATCTTCTTTTGGTTTATTATTCAATAATAAACCATTGTAATCGCTCTGGAAAAAAAAAGTCTAACCCCCCCTGAAAATTTCGTGGTTTACGTTTCAAAGAGTGTAGAATCCGAATCTGCAATAAAAAATTCTCCGTCCGTCCGCCGTACGCACGATTTCTCCCAAACGGCTGGAGCAAAAAATCTGAAATTTCCAGGAAAAATCTATCTTGGTCCGATGACGCCCCAATTCTTGAGCCAGCTCTCTCACTCAATTTAAAGTGCCCTTTAAGGGCTGTCAAAGTTTTGTAAAATCCCTAGAAACCTCAAAACAAGTCCCAGCGGCCTGAATCTAAACTTAATTTTAGAACATACCGTGAGGAATCGAATGAGCCCCTCCGCAGGTCCGTGGGTCAAACCATTCCCGATGTATGGTGCCGACATTTGCGTGCCAACATTTGCGTTTTTTGTTTATTATTGTTTGTTTGTAACCCAGTGATGTCCGGCCGATAGCGTCGGGTTGTAGTGAATGTGGTTACTGGAGTGATAGCCGATGTGAATACTTGTAGTTTGTAGCCGATACACGGGTTGAAGCATTCTGATATGCATGAAACGCTGATAATATATAGGTAAATATTATTCAATATTATTACTGAGGTTTATTATTCAATATTATTACTGGGGTAAATAAGTATTCTTTCACTGGGCTTTATTATTCAATTGGCTTGCGTTCATGATTTGAATCTTACTAAGCTTCGGAGTGGGCGTGTTTTACAGGTGATAGAGCGATTATTGAACTTCAGGACACATGCATAGACCACGTAAATCGGTTCTCAACCAAAACACCTATTTGGATTGATCAGTTGATGATATTTGTGTGCCTCCTCTACATCTGTCTACCATTGGCTACATCGTTTAAATTTGGATTTGGGGAAGTTTTAACGCAATACGAGTGCTAAAGGACTTGATAAATTATAGATGTTTTTATTGTGGGGGGTTATTGAGGTTCAATAAAAAACGCTGCAAATTCTTTCACTGGGGTTTATTATTCAATTGGCTTGCGTTCATGATTTGAATTTCTACTAAGCTTTGGAGTCTGCGTGTTTCACAGGATAGGGCGATTATTGAATTTCAGGAGGCACACAAATATGATTAGCTGATCAATCCAAATAGGTATTTTGGTCGAGAACAGATTTACGTGCTCCATGCATATCTCCTGAAATTCAATAATCGCCCTATCGTGTGAAACACGCACACTCCAAAGCTTAGTGGAAATTCAAACCATGAAAACAAGCCAATTGAATAATAAACCCTTAGTGATTTTCCTTCAAATTTTTAAACCCAAGAGTCGTTCACTCTGGTCATTCTTTGTACATTATATCTACCCGAAATGGAGTAGGTACTAGTTGCCCAACAAACGATGGTTTTACGTCGTTCAACGTCCCGTTATGTAACCTTCGGAGCTTTTTTCGACTTACAGACAAAACGATGATTTATTCCTAGTAAAAAAAAAAGTAACAACGGTCTCTCCTTAAAAACCGTTTTCAAAATGCCCCCAAGTCCGTTCTGAGGCTACCAAAACCTCGCACCCCCTCGGAGGGTGCAATAAATTACTACTACTGAAAACGAAAGGGAACACGATACTCACTTTTACAACTGTTTTTATGAGGAGAGACCTCCCACTAAAAGAGCGGGCCGGGGCGGTACAGTTTTCCAAGAACTTTCTCTTTTCGTTTACGATGGTGCCCCGAATATGTAAGAAATGATATTTTTCGTCGGCACAGAACTTTATGATGGATGGACCTCTGTTCAGGGTCGTTTGTCACATGTTGCCGCCCTTGCCGAACTCTTACTCTCGTTATTCAGGTCATACCGGTTCTTTCCAGCCATATATCATGAAAAAGGGGAAAAAAGTATCCAGTGTGTGTTCTCACATCCCAAATCATTGAAAATAACTCAATATTCGCGTTAAAATTGATAAACATTAGCCTAATTGTTGATGATCATGATTATTATTGATTTTGCTGTCATCGAATGAGTGATAAGTCATTCCATGAGCTGTGGGGCATGAAAATGATCATCGATTTGCCCGGATTAGCTTCGATTCATCAATCACCGGGAAATCAGTTGAGGTAGATGAGTTGAGAATTATATTTACAACCTTGAACTGACGGCTAACCATAAAAATTGTCTCCACCTCATAGTAGGTGTAATTTGTCTGGTCAACAGGGTGACCAGATAAAAGTTTCAACAGAAGACTAGAGTTGCTTTCGATAAAATACTAAAATTTGATTGACTATCTGTTGCTCTTAGGGTCAATGATTTAATTTGTTTTCTATTCCCTGATTCTTTGCCATAACGCTCAGGGGTTTTGGTCAATAATAATCGCTATTCCCATGTTAGTAAATTTTTGTTTTCAACTGTCAGATAAACTGATAAACTCTTATAAAGTTATTAACGATTTAATTTCATCCATACGAACTGTAATTGTGCAATTAAGGTTTTTAATCATGACAGTATACTCATAAAATGGCATAACTTAGTTTTCTATAACTGGAGGAAAGTCATCCAAAAACCGAATGGATGTTTCATTTTAAATTGTGGGATTTGAGTGGGAGTAATACGTTTGTTGAGAGACAGCAATATTGAACACAATCAATATCAGCGAAACTAAAACCGCTTTCTTTTATTGCGGATCAATCGACGAGATTTAATTTCATCCAGCTCTTGAGATCCAACTGGGATCGAAATAGATGAGCATTTGCATTCGAAATGAGTTCAAGACCGAATTCAAAACGAGTTCTGGGCGGAATCGAAATAATATTTTTGGGGGAGCTCCGGTCCGGGCCGAGCGGGGTCGTTTGCCGAAGGGGAAAGGGGGATCGGGGATCCAAAAGAAAGTGGCTGACGGAGAAGAGATGGAAGAGAGGCGAGTGAAAGCCTTTCTCCTCGTCCGCGCCGCCGCTACGTAATACTTTCTTTACATCTTCCCATCACAATGTTGACTTTTTTTCACTTTTACTTCTTCGGCGGGTGCAGCTACCGGATCCTGATCCAACAGCTTCCTTCAGAGTGTGACAGGAACGAACAAAATGTGGCCACATTAAACGTGATAGAAGCGTTTATGGTTTGAAGACATTAAATGTCTTCAAACCATAAAATTTTTTTTCATTTTAAAGATACAACTTTAGCACATTGAAGGGATGAATAGTTACTCCATATCAACTTTAACGTTAAACTGTCTACCAAATTACATTATTAGGAATGATGACATATCATAAACTCTATTTATTAACAGGCAAACAGACATTTAAATGGTAAAATTCATCAAATTTTAGTAACATTTGTTTTGTTGTCTCATTTTTTGTTTTAGAATACGTTAGGTCTCTCTCCATAACCTAAAAACAATCATCGTCTATTAAAAGCATACCAACTTTGTGATGTTACACATCAGCGGGGCAGATGTATTTAATATTGAAGAAATTCTCTAGCATTGTTTTATAAATTCAAAAACTGATTTTTCGACAAGCGCACCTAAAGCGCGTATGGTATTACACATTTTATCTTCTAAACATTAATTTCTATATTAGATTGCATTATTCTTTTGCATAAAATGTGGTACGTAGTGCGACTGATTCGTTCAATGGTATAGATTAATTTAATCATTTTACTTAATGATTTTAGTTTCTATACGCAAGGCAAAGCACTGCCATATCGACGAGCTCTTAACTCATGTCTTTTAAGCGTACATCACGTATGACGAATTTTACATTGCAAGTCCTACCCAAACGACTTCAATTTTAAAGAAACTTGCAATTTTCATACAATCGTAACTGGTAGCCAATGAAGTCAATTCTGAATCGTACTGAAACATTACCGAGAGAAATTTTAATGTTTCAACACCAGAAAACACACCCATCCATATTGAGTAGAAGTGTGGAATAGATGGAACCTGACAGAAATGGTTAGTTGAATGCTTCGCTCACTCACTTTCTGTGTAGTATATTTTGTGCTTAGATTTTACAGCGCATTCATAATTCGTTATTTCCCTCGCTGCATACATAGATTCATGTATGTTGAAATCCCACACCCCCTCGCTAAACCTTATTGTTCCATTGTGGTATTCAAGCTCGTTGCATAGCTATTTTGACATTGCTTCAGCGTAGTAAACGCCGTTCCATTTACACGTATATGAACACGATGAATGGATTACCCCGGAATCCGCACGCTTTCACGATCGTGATTCGAGACCTCGCAAGCACATTACACGCTATCGTAATCATTTTCTCCGCCCATTAATAATTCATCGAGTTAAGTTCGTCGTCCTCATATTTCATAATCTGCAAAACCCTGGGCGGCAATCTTTATATGTTCGTTTGCTCTTGTCTTTGGATCGGTACTACCTGCAACTCTGCCATAAATACGCTATCGAGAAGGTTGAAAAATCATAATGGTTACCGAGAATTCCGAACGTAATTGTTCAGAATATGCACTAACTAACCGCATTCAACAAGAACTTAATTTTGGATATTTGGCTGAGCTTCAGTTATTAGCTATTCATTAAGCTCTATGCTCTCTTGTTCTCAATGCTTTACTCATCTAATAAAATTGAATTCAGTATCACAACGTATTACATCTTGGGTGTCTGTATTCGTATCTACGTGAAGAGTAGATCATTTGATTTTCATTTAGAACGTACTAGTTGTTATGGAATAAATGTGGAAAAGCACATACGCAGTCAAAAATAACAGTAATGGTATTAAATAAATCAAAATCTATAATGGTATCGATCTTCCAGTTGGAAATGTCCAAAGCTGATTTTGTCAGTAATACTTTTGTGATGGAAGAAATGTTAGTCGTTTGTGGCAGTCAAACTGGTGTTAGACTTTCTAGTCGTGCAGTGGCAGGCAAAAATAGTCGTGTCTAGATTTCGATATTATGTGTAGTTTATCTTGGTGGCTGATCAATTGAGTACAGGATTTGCTACTTTGTCTTACTTTAGGACTTGGTAGACTGAGGAAGCTCTAGTTTATACGTAATTCGTGTGAATTAAGTTCTTTCTCGATAATTCGGTGGAAAAATACCAGAGCTGTGTAGGATTTGCTATTTTGCCTTACTTTAGGACTTGGTAGAATGAGGAGGCTCTAGTTGATACGTGAATTGTTTGAATTGAGTTCTTTCTCGATAATTCAGTGGAAAAATACCAGAGCTGTGTAGGTCGGATCCAAAAAACGAAATCCAAATAGGAAAATAAACCGAAAATAGACGGGGGGAGAGGGCGGTGTTCGACTTCAAAAAAACGAAAGGAACCACAAGCGAGTTTGAAGGTGATGGTGAAGGGGGTAGGAGGGCTCCTTCAGGATTTTATAATATCCCCCCCGAGTTGTTTGTTGGTATCGGAGCAGTAGGGGAGCCGAGTTTCGTTGTCCTTGGGAGAGCTCGGCGGAGCTAGCTCTCCAAGTCTGGGTAAATGAGTCAAGGTCATTGACCGAAGTGGCCCCGGCGGCGCACGGGAGGAGGGGTAACTTGGAGGGAGTGGGGGACTCTGAGTAGCCAATCGGCGGCCGTACGGGTTTCCCCCCCTTCACCCCCGGCCGCCGGGGTCGTTTTCTCGTCGGGGCCTGTTGGTCTCTGTCCCGGGTCGTTCAACTCAACCCCACCAGGCGTCCCTGGGAGCCAAACCACTCCAACAGCACACCCTTCTATCATTGAACTTGGAAACCTTTCATTTCACTCTCGCGTCGTACCTCTTCTGGTTCGGATCGTGCGCGCATTCGGAGTTATTTTTTTTGTCCTGTGTTTTTATTTATATTTTATCAAGCATCCCCCAATTTTTCATGTGAAATAAGCCCCATTTGATAGAAACGTCTATATTAATACCGTACAATGCTGTACGACACGCGAGTGCCTCAGCACCATAGCCAGTACTACTTGGCTGGATTACCTCCTCAGGTTCCTGATGATCATCCCCAGCAGGGTGACCTCCAGCTCAATATAGGTCCGCCTTTCAAAACCATGTTTATCGCTGACATCCTGTCCATCAATTAGTAAGTACACAACTAATTTGTCCGTTATTTTTTATTGTTACAGAATTCGACGGGACGACCGTCCTCTGCAGGGTTTGTGGTGACAAGGCCTCTGGTTTCCATTATGGCGTTCACTCCTGCGAAGGATGCAAGGTGAGTTCTAACAGTCGACAATCCAATACCAATTTTGTTTATAACGTTGCAGCGAACGGGGAATTGTTAAATGATTCTGGGAGGTCGTGAACTTGAAATGAGGTGAGCTTCCTACCTGTTGATTCAATGCCGATTCCTCGTCCGCTTTCTGCTTCATACATACAAGTTCTGAAACGCCATTAACTCACACTCATACTTCAAAACAACTATTCTACAGACCAATACAACTGTTGCTTCATTAAATATATTCTTAAACTTAGTGAACAGGGCCCCAGTAGTATTCATAAGCAACATCCAAAGTCGCATTTGTTACTTTATACTTGTAAGAGAACCACGAAAAAGCCTGACATTTCAGAAGGGGATAAGTCTTTTTATCTATATTTATTTCTGGATCGATCAATCACCCTACTCTTGCTGTTAAATTGCCCGTTGTTCTGCCACCTTTCGTGATTATTGGTTGAACCTATGAATACAAGTTGGATAATTGTAGGTAAGTTGGGTAGTTCCATTAGATGTTCATAACTACGTAGAAGTGTTGAACGTGGTAGGAAAACCGGGGATTGTGCCACAAAATGTTTATTTCTTGACCCACTGAGATTCCACTATTCCTGTCTTCTGTATCATATCATTTTCAAGGCTGTTTATGGTACTAGACTTATTTTGAGGAAATACCATATATAGCTGTGTTCCTAGGAGGAAAGCCATTCGCCTATATTTGTTTCTCTGTATGTCAGAATTGACTGAAGAATGAACATTGATCATAATTATCCCTTGTTATACCCAGTTATGGCTCATTTATTGTCGATATGTAGTTTTCTTCGGTCTCCATAGTATTTTGGTTGGAGGCATAACTTTGTGCGAAAGATTTTAAAGAATGTTGCCATGTGACTATTATTAACAGTGTGTGTGTGTTTTCCCGCTGTCTTTGCCGACGTAAGTGAGCTCAGGTACCCCTGCCATATGCACTGGCTACCGACCTCCCCCGCACTCTTCCAGCTCATACTGGGCCACGCGTCATCACGCTAGAAACTTCACCCAGTGAGATACCGGAGGCTGGATGTGTCGGCATCTTACTCGAAAGGTGACGCAACGACTTTCTTTCTCGAAAGCGAAAGCCCTTTCACCACTCTTGCTTTCGCCCCTCCGCTCTCCCGCGGGGCACAAGAGGCCGTCCCGTGGGCTCTTTCTTCTGGTCATTCAACTGATCTTTCCCTCACAACCTTATTTTATTGTTCCTAACCTCCCTCGTTCCGCACCCTTTCGCATTGTACGAAAAACCCCTTTTCGCTAACCTTCCTCCCTCCATATATCATATTTGACACTCCCGAGTCGCAATCATTGTTATTCTACGATTCTCCAACTACCCTTTCGCAAAAACCCCATTGTTGATGTAATTCTGACGACACTTTTGCGTCGTTTTCCCAAAATCGCAGTTTCTACTCGGCCTGGGTTGTCGTCCCCTTTTTCTGCCAACTCCGTGTTCCAGGAACTGTTTACGGCAACTGCCATTAGCTTAGTATGCCGTAACCTCTTTTCTAGTTATTGAAAACTCATTTTTCCATATTCTATCGAGCATTTTCTGTTTTGATTGCTATTGCTTTATTACTTGTTAGATCCAATAACTCCTAAATTTCATTACAATGGGTTGTCACGTTATGGGTAAATTTGACAGGTGCTTTTCTATAACGTTCTTCCTCGTTGTTTTGGAATTCATTTCAAGTTCGTAGTATTCACTGATTATTCGAACTTGTTATTATTTATAAAATTGTACTCACTTCCTTTTTCTTTGGGATATACCTGGAGAACCATCGTTGAGGCTTGAATAAATCGAAATTACATATTCACGACAATTTAGCTCTACAGTGATAGCACCTGCGAATATAATGAAGAAGTGCGGTTGATCAGGTCCCTAAATAATTTTTTCATCAATGTGGTAATCAGTTTTACTGGCGAAATGTATGCCTTTGTCGTACAAATATTGTATATATGGGTGAAGTGTACGGTTGTGTCTTAACTGGCAGCGAAATTTGTTTGCTAGGGAGTGTAGGTCGGTTTTTTCCGTTTTAATGATAAGCGTTTGGTTTGATTGGTTTCTCGCGAAAATTGAGTGAGATGTTTGAATGTATATGTTTATTTTTAGGAGAGAATCTCAATCCAAGGCCTATATCCCATGCCTAAGAGGCCGCATTTGAAAATCTCGAGCACGTGATTGGAACATTGAGGTCAAAAACCTCGGAGCTCAGTCGCATTATCTTGGAAGGAGTCATTGTCTCCTTCCTTTATCTGCCAACTGGCCTTGCAAGACGCTATCTGGAGTATCAGCAAAACAAAAAACAAATCCCTTTCAGCAGAAGGAACTGATATTGTGCACGGCTGCTTCGGGACAGCACGTTCAGTAGAATACCGTTATTCTTTATGCAACACTACACTTAATAATCGTACAAGAATCTGAGAGCGGTCTTGTTTAGGATCTCGACAAATAACCGCCCTTATAAGGGTTTTCAGCCCTCGAGCACGACGTTCTATTTGAACGTGTGGTTCCATGAAAACATTCAGCGTCGTCCGTTATCAGCCGGACAGATTGCCGCCGAAATGTTGACTTGCGCGGATATCTCACTGACCTCATTGATGATGAACGTTATCAGTTTGGGGCATTTCTTCAGGAGGTGAGAGATAAAAGGCTTCTTCCTTCTCGATGACGTCCGAATCGGTCCGTTGGTTGAATGTTTACAGTGAAACAGCCGTTTTTTATTCTCCCTCCCCTTATAAATGGTCAATCGGTCGATTGGAAACGTGATTTATCCGGCGATGAATACTCGAGAGGTTAATGACTCTTGGAGGAATGCTGTAACCCGAGGAATTGTCTCTTTTTGGAGTACATCGTTTTGATGAAACCTAATGGCCGACCAACAATAATACGTTAACTCCCCTTATATTGTGTTGGTACCTTGGTGTACCTTACAAGACATGTGCGGAACAACGAAGTATCAAATAGCAGCCAGTCTGCGTCACGCTTTTGCCGAATCCAGTTTCTAATGCTGGTTGAATTTGTTCTCATTAAGCTCATGTTATTTTCCAGGACTTAAGTTGTTTGAACTTTAGGTAATTCCTTAGAGGTGAAAGACAAAAAGCTGAAATTGGCCATATGCCCTTGTCTCTGCTAATTCCAATGGAAAGGTGGGATTGCGTTGGAATTCAAACGAATTGTTCAGTATACTCGATTTTCAATTTTAGCATTAAGTTAATTTTATGCCAAGGAAGATTGTATTTTATGAGGATACGATTATTTTCGAAGACTCGTTATCGAAAAACCTCATAACAGTTTTAGGTGGTGGATACCCCCCGAGCTCGGCGCACTAAAAGAAGCTTGCGTCCAGACGGTGGACACAGCTTCTACGATGGTTGGGCCGTTCGGAACGGTAATATTTACTATGCCCTCGAAGTGAACCTGAGGCAGAAGAGAGGTGTTAGGGTAGTTTGCAAGTAACTGCATAAGAAGTGCATTTGAAGCTATTACCTTGGGAATTACGGCTAGAATGTAGGGATATCAGGTTTTTCGAGGATGCTTAATCCGAATTTGGAGTGAAAACAAATAAATTCCCTGTTGAAGAAGTACCAGGCGCTCTTTTGGAAGTTGGTTACGTAACGTGCAGTCCTTGGGGCAATGGGAAAGTATAAACAAGGTGGAAGGTCATCGAACCCTCCAGCCTTTTCTCTCCAGGTGCGTTTTCTAAAAATGAGAAATCGGTTAGCGTTTTCTCAAGTATTGATCGGGTCGATGTGTTTTTGCCCCGTTGCCATTGGCATCCCTACCCTCTTGGGGTGCGACGACCTTCCAGATTTCTCCAGATGGAAGTCTTGTTGGAAAGTCCCTGGAAGGCTTTCGGTTACCCAATTGATACTCCCTCTTCAGGACAGTCCCCCCCCCCCCCCTCGTCCAAGAAATCGCGACAAGAAAAGTGAGGTGAGAGCCCGGGAAGGTTGCACAAGCGTCCCTCTCCATTTTTTGTTGTTTCCTTCTCCACCATCTCCTGGAGAACACTTTCTCCTGCTAAGCGGGTTTTCGCGGGGCAGGTTCGTCGACCTCCAGACCCTTCCAACCCCCTTCCATGACCAACCTCGAGTTTTTTCAAGGAGAGTTCGTTGAACCTGAGCAGAACCTCCCTCCTTTTTTCTCTTGTCCACGACTTTTGAGTGGGGCATCACTACGCCAAGCAGTGGAGGGGGCTGCTACCTTTCCTTCTTGGAATCGTCCTGCCGATAACCTCTTCTCTCCCGCCCACTATTCAACTGTATTTTTATGGGTCACCTTTTCTTCCTGTGTCCGTTGATCACACACAACATCCTCAGCAGACTAGGAAATTTGTCACTTCCCATGTATTGTATTTTGGAGTATTATTTTCAATATAAAAATACATTCCTAAAACTAAGTCATTAAAAAAAGTTGTTCTCACGTCTGATTTTATATCATCCAAAGTTACGCCCTATCTTCTACTGTTTCTCATCTGGCAACGGTGACAACATGCGACTGAAAAATTCCTGGAAATGCTCTGTTATGTCTCGTTTTCATTATTTATTTTTAGATTCCATGAAACTTCTTCAGTTCCTTTAGTGGTTTTACCCATCTCACTTAGTACTAACGTCCAAGTTAGTTTCTTTGCCAATCTTGAAACTTGATTCCAACAATCCTTCACGTTTCAAATCGTTCATATTCATTACCTTGTATCCTACATTATGCTGTAATTTCTAATGCATAATTCTTGTTTAGAAAATTTGTTTGGATCTCCAGTATTTTGTCGTTCCCTCATGTGTATAAAGTAGAGTGGACCTTTCTAAATTTGCTGATTTTTTGTGAAAATATACTCTTACAAATGCTATTTTGTACCCCAAGGATTCCCACTTTCATCAGTAACATGGAATGAAACTCGTGTATGTCATTTGACATGATATCTCAAATTGACGAAGAACCACGAATTTCTCACAAAAATGTCGAGAATTATTGTAGGGCAGAGACGAATTTGGTGAACTGAGTTCTTCGCGGAGAATTAACTAGAAACTCACATGCAAATGAAAGGCAGATTCACGAATGAACACTGTAACATGAATCTTTATGTGTGTGAATGCTATTTCATTTACTTTTACAGCAATCATATTAGGTGTAAACTCGAGAATGGCCATTTTTACCTTGTGAAATTCATATGATTGATTAATAGTAGCAATATTGCTTAGTTGCAGTTAGGTATTGATGACGTCTAATTGCTAACATTACAAAAGATCCTACTTGGTTGGCTTACGAACTGGTTTAATATACATGACAATCCAAGTGTGTTTGATTTGGGGCACATATTGCTCAAATATAGGTATATCTATGATGACTTTGTTGTTATAAGAGAGATAATTGGGGTTTCATTCGCATGAGATAATTTCTAGTTGAATCTACTATTAATTCTGATAAATAAGATGATTTTTGGTCCTTCACAGGAAAAATGAAACTCATTAAATAATGACTCATCTCTGTGATAGTTGACAGTTGTTAATTCATATCCCTGAAATCAAACAGGGTGTTCTTTTTCTGAATATGATTACCTGCCCGACATTAGCAGGTTGCTGAAAGAAACAAAAGTCTGCCAAGTGGGTGTGGCACATAGCTTCCTCGTATCCATAACATGACTGTACAGATAATTGAAATTATTATTAACTAAAGAGCTTCGTTCAATTAGGCGAAGTAAATATTGAATTAGGGTAAATTTATTGTTATGCAAGAGCATAACTTGAGAAAATAAAGGTAGGTATGTTCAACTATTGAACAAACTATAAAATATACCTAATAAGTCCGAACAATCCCTGAAAATGTCATCGAAATCGGTCAAGAACTCCCGGAGTTATGCTTGTGGCAAGGATTTCACGTTTGCGCATGCGCAGAGACTATTGTTGATCCGGGGGTCATGAAACTTGTAGCGGACCATCTACACATCAAACCGAACAATCCCTGAAAATTTCATCGAAATTGGTCAAAAACTCCCGTAGTTATGCGCGTAACAAGGATTTCACGTTTGCGCATGTGCAGAGGCTACTATTGATCCGGGGGTCATGAAACCTATAGGGGACCATCTACACCCCAACCCGCACAATCCCTGAAAATTTCATCAAAATCGGACTATAACTTCGTGCAGTTTTGCCCGTAACAAGGATTTCCTGACAGACAGACACACAGACAGACACGGAACCAAAATTGTTCAGAAAGGTCTAAAACGCAAAATGCGAGTGGAATTTTTGATTTTGGAGACGAAAAAATTTTCACATTTCGAAAGTGAAAACAATGCTTCCGCTACCTAAGTAGACTCGGAAGCAAAATACAGTTGGTAAAAATTACTTAAAATTATCTCATTCATAGGAATTTGTATCTTTAAAACTGGCCCAAAATATCTATTACATATTGTGTAGATTCGGAGGGGGGCGACATATTGTTGCTATTTCCATGTTTTGCCATTTTTTCGGCGCTGGGTCGGTCACTGTGTCAGTAAGCTCTCACGCCTATAAATATTGTTCCCAAATAATCTTTTCAGGCGACCAATATAGTAGTGGTCGGATGGAAGGGGGGTGAGAGGGTGATGGAGGGTTTTTAACATGTGACAAAGCGAGGTCTGTGACCCCAAGTGGCCCCCTCTCCCGCTCTCTCGATTATTGGACCCCCCCCCCCCCCGACACTCCGCCATCTCTTCGTTATAGAGCCCCCCTTTCCCTTCCCGCCCACTCGGGAGCGTTGACGTAGGCTGACTATCTGGGTGGAGGCTGTTTGGAACTGGGGCTCGGGGGTTTTGTAACCGGGTCAACGCCCTCTCTGAACCGCTCTCCCGCCTCCCCGCTCCTTTCCACCTTTTTCTCCTCTCAGTCCGTCTCTCTCTCTCTCGTGTGGCCCAAACACCGCATAGTTTTGTATCTTGTGACCCGTTGTGGGAGAGAGACGGCGATATAGCCGTGGGAGGGGGTCAGACGGGTTCACTGCTCCCATCTGGTTAAATATTAACCATTTTATCTAACGCTTTTGGATTGTTTATCTGTTTAACTAGCAAAACAGTGAAATTTCATTAGCTTCCCGAATTCAGTTCAGAATAATCTCTCGAATACGTCCATATTCTTGTAGCATGTAAGTAATACAAATATACTCATGTTTTGACAGTGGCAGTTTAACCTGAATGCTATAAACCATTTTTCAAATGTGTTTTGGTTTAATCGATTAGGTTGATTTCCCAATCTTAGGGGTTGGGAATATTTGAATTTTTGACAAATAAAAGCATACAATAGGTCATAGAATTCACAAACACACATACAACAGACATTTCACAACAATAGATTCCTCTTGTTTTCTTTGTATACGCTCCTACCAATCTAACTGACAATTCCTAGGGAGTTGCTTGACGTTCTAAAAAGCTGGAAACCTATGAATTACAAAACTTGTGTACAACCCTTTATTAACGAATTATTAATCCAGGGTTTATATGTGTTTTGATTCGTTCTCTAATGAACATCTTATCAATGAAGCAATCACCACTTCATCCCTTAATGTAATGTTGTTTGGAAGTATTGCGGATATTATTATCTGATCAAAATTGTTTTTCATTTACTCGAAGTACAGATTGAAAATACTTGTTGGTAGCCCATTTTAAAGGGGTTGTTGATATGGGAGGTTATACTACAAAAATTGGTTAAAACCCCCGAGTTGCGGTTTCCTTAAGGAACATCTCTTCAATTTCACCTAATTAGGAATATTATGGAGTAGAATTAATTGTTTACATCAAGCATGACAAGATGGTATTCACTATAAAAGTTATAACAACTGGCCTCTCACAATGTTTTTTCATGAAGTTGCCAGCATGAAAACCCCTCTCTAAAATGGTTGAAGTAAAATACTAATATTGAATGATTATTTATTTGTATTTTTTCGTAAGTTAATGAGATGTGTTCAGTGCATCGTGCTTATACACGAATCACCGTATAAATACGAAAATTAACGTAAAGTTGGCAACTCTGGGGGTGGGTTTTTCGAGGGGCATTTCGGGAGGGCACTTTCCCCTGAGATCCCCCTCCGCCTGCCGAAAGGGGGCCTCACGGGGGAGCGTTTAGGTTCCTGGGAGGCCAACGACCCCAATCTGGGTCAATTCCCCCCACGGATCTCTTGACTCCCTTTTGAGGTCCTATACAACGCTCACCAGTTGTCTCGCGACCTCCGTGCAGTCTTTGACTCTCAAGAGTCGCCCCTCCCCCCCTCACAATCTCCTAAGAGATTTGTCAGTTGCTAGGATATTAGGGACTGTTCTCCTCCCTTCCCATTATTTTTATTCTTGTCTCCGTGAATCTTTGTGTGACGATGGGCTGTCTCTGTGACCAGGGTTTCTTCCGGAGAAGCATCCAGCAGAAGATCCAGTACCGGCCCTGCACCAAGAATCAACAGTGTTCCATCCTCCGGATCAACAGGAACCGATGCCAGTACTGCAGACTTAAAAAATGCATCGCTGTTGGAATGTCCAGAGACGGTTAGTGTCAACTATTTTCAAGTTGTTTCTCCTTTTTAAATCACAATACTATAGAATCCCACCCACCTGTACATTTATTATTAATTTGCACATGCCGTATTACAGTAACTTTCAATATGCTAAGTTCATAGCAAACCTAAATTTGACATTTCAAGATTTCCAGAAGTCGGAATGCAGTTAGTCCGTTTATAACTTTACCACCAGAACTATAAATTTCAAAAACAAGAGAATTACTTGATGAATATAACTCATTAATATAACTAACTTGTTGTGAAATGAGAAAAGATAAAAAGTAATGTTACCAATAATCATATGATTAAAAGTATTTGTCTCTGTCTTGTATTTGATCCGTTCAACTCTTTTTTCTCTTGCAATTTCCATTGAATTCATACTTGGATCGTTATTTACTGTAATACGACTATGTACATGAAATGTGTTATGAAATCTAGTTATGAAATCTCACCAATTGACACACTTGTAGGTCTTGGTTTTTTTTGTTAAATTCGATACCCATCACGTGAGGAGTTTAATTTAGTAACCCTAGTAGTTTGTCGACTTCATTTTCTTTCCCAGTTCTTTAATTTGAACTCTTGACCTTTTTTTTCGCTTTTGTAAGACGATTAAAAAAAAGTCGGCCTTCCAGAGGGAAAGACTTCAAATCTTTTTCCCCCCTGAGAAGGCTGTTAATTGTCCAACGGAGGGTCGCATTGTGGGTTACGGCGGGCATTGGGGGGAGGGGTGGGGGTGTCTGTTTGGCGGGGAAACGTGGGGAAAGACTAGTCGATAACGTGGTTTGACTGAGGAGGGGTGGGGGTTCCAGAAACCCCGCGGTGTTACATAAAAGTCGTGTGGTAAAGTGGCCCCTCCGGTAAATGTGGGTCACGCCGGGGCAACGACCTCCGCCCCAGCGCTCCTTTGTTTTTAGGTTTCTGCTCCTTCCATCTTTGTCTGTTCCTTCGTCCCTTTTATGGGCCAGTTCGGGCTTCCTCTCCCCAGGTCTTCAAACCATTGTTCTCAAAAAACATTTTGGTATATTTGGTACGTAGCTGAATTCTTCATGCCAAAACCTAACATGTTCAGTTTAGGTTCGATTCATGACAACATTCATGAACACAGTTCATTCAGTTCTGAATATTCCGCCTTGTACGGTATCTCAATTCATTAGCTGTACCGAATTCATAAACCCAACTTGATAAATCAAACTGTGTAGGCTAATCCAACGCAGTTATTTATTGATTGGCACCCAAACAGAAACCATTCCACTATTATCATTGAGAATAATAAACCAATAGGAATGGGTTATGTATCGTGAATGTTACAATCACCATTCCAAAGATACTGGGAGAAGATGCTGGGAGTTGGGCTGTGTAGCGACTGTATAAATGGTCTTAGCAAAAAAACACTAAAAGAGAGATCATATTTTCAATTATTATTTAGTTGATTGTATTGAATAGCCCCAAATTGATTGTCTTACCATGAAACTTGTTGGATTGCGAGGAAATATAAATCATGTGGAATGTGCAATTAAATCAGCAATCTCGGGAATTCAGGCTAAGAATGTGTTAATATGGGAATTTTAATTGTATGGGCATTGATGGTGGATGTAGGGGGGGTTCGTGAGTGCAATGAACCCAATAAAGCGCTCTCTCTTGTTTTCGTGAGTCAACGCCCTCGCCGCCTTATGACGGTCTCTCGCGGCAACTCCGCGAACTACCTCCGCGGGTTGATTAGCGGATGGATGTTATATAAGTATAGCATCCTTCCGTGTGGTGGATACAATTTGCAGTATCCATCGACGGATGGACCACAGCGCTTGCCAGCGGCGACCGCCCCAACTCATCTCAATGCCCTCCGTATCGATTTACCTCAAACCGCCGGCAAATTCAACTGCGTCGCAAACTGATATTACACCCGTCCTTCTCGTAGTTGTTTGGTTTTATTTTTTCACGGATTTCACTGTTCATTATACACGTCCTCAGGCACTAGGAAAAGCAACACAGCCAAACTATCATATGACACCTCGGAAATCCCTTCAACTGCAATAAATTCTGCCATCGTCTCGCGAATAAATTCGCAACGTGAGGCAATCCCGCTTAGTTTGAACGCATTAGTCGCTGAAGGTCGCCGTATTTTTAAATGATTCGTCCTCCATCGCTCCTGACCCCCGCGTCTGAGTTTCAAGGTGATTTTTTTCGCACAGTTGGCAACTAGGAAATTTGCTTGTGGAACGACATGCGAATCGTTAGTGATATTTTTCGTGTCGAGTTATCAATAGTCTCTTAATTTTCCATTACACCTGTTCAAGTTATGGACGGACGTAAAATATGTTGGACGTATTGGACTTGATTTGGATTTCCATAGCTTGAAATTTCATTGCAAGTCATTGATCATTTGCAGTTTTAGATTCAAAACCCAAGATTTAAATTTAAGCACTATGGCCCTCAAAATTGGGGTAAATTGATTGATATCGAAGGTTCCTAACTACTCTAATTTATCATCATCCGCTATTCATTACACTTATGATCTCTGTTATTTCAAAATAATTAATTATTTTCTTTATATCCATATGACATGAACGTGACCTATTCCACTGTTCCGTTTGCCCCTTTCATCGATAGTTACTCATATTTGAACCTAATAGTATACTTAATAATGGCTTAACAGTATACCTGCTCTTAATCCATTTATACTTTTGCACGATTTTAAATCCGCTAGATATTTATTGAGTTTTTCTTATCGGAAAACGCGCATATGCAAGTATGAGATCGTGGAAATAAATTGTTACAAAATACTTCTACCCACCGCTGTAGAATTTGACGAACAGAATTGAAATAATGACTCTAGTATTTTTCAGTTATCCATCTTCAGGCTTGAAACGTTTTTGTTTTCACTTTTGCTTCTAAGTCTTATACATCTTAGCAATCTGCTCGGATGGAAAAAATTAACGGAGCGTTAAACCAGTTTATGTGTTTTTCGCACGGTGACTGCATCCAAGATAACTCGACCTTCATGTTTTTTCTTTCAGTCTGATCCTTTCTTGGTCACGACTTACAAAATTCATTTTAGTTGTTCTGAAAATATTTTTGATCCTCTTCAACCAATGAGACACTATTAAGTCTCTATTTAATTGAGTCTCTTCAGGTGCACGACCAAGAATAGCGTTCTGGAATTCGGTTTTGTTATAGAATATATCCATTAAAATATGTGGTCTCGTGTGAAAATGAAAAGTGGTGGTTTTAGGAATTGAAATACAACAACTTTTTCTCCGTATCAACAAGTTACTATGCCGTAGATGTCTGAGTACACGAATTAATAAGGTCACTCCTTTGTTTATGATATTGGAATATCGGGAAGGTACCTTATGTTTTTCTCAAATAATCACGATTCTTCCTAATTTCGATTGCTATCTTTCTAAGAAGCAAACCCTTATGAAATTGGTGTTTCAGTTAGAAAACACTCAAGATTACAAGTTTCAATATAAGCGCTTTAGTGGTTGCTCTTTTAATACACAATTACTAACCAGCCCTTGATCATTGCGGTCACGATGATGTAGAGACTTCAATGAAGGAATTTTCCGTTATTGTCGCTTCGTTTTGAAAAACCAATGATCGAGGGGTTGATTTTAGCGGACCTGATAAGTTTGGTTCATGATGATTTTGAGGTATCCAGTTGACGCTTTGCAACTCTGGTTCTTATACTTATTTCGTTGGCATTTACGCAAATACTGTTTAGGAGTTAGGCTTTTACAGGCCGCCACTTCTTTGTCCATTTGGGAGATGGTAGACAAGGGTTGTTTCCTTGGGATGGACTAAATTTTCAATATCTGATCGCTATCATCCCCAGTAATTATAACCGATTTTCGTGAGGAAGGGGGATCCGTATTTTGGACGTGACCTTGAGCGGGCCCGCTCGCGGCGGAGGGCGGGTATGTAGGTCGATATTGAAGAGAAGGCAGGTTCAAGGGCACGCTAAAGCAGTTGCGATGCCGGGGGGGAGGACGGGAACCCCGGAGGGTGGGGGTAGCCTGCGAGGGAGCAAGCAGTGGGGGTCGGAGTCCCGATTCCCCTTCAGTCAACGCTCAGACCTCGACCATGATCATTACGGCCGCTCCATCTCACGTTCGGCGGTCATCGCGCGTCTTCTAACGAGTGCCAAGTAGTGATAGTGGACTTTCTCACTGAGTGATACTGCGCTGCTCCACGATACCGTGTACCTGTGTATCAACCTTACCCACCTTCAACTTTTTTGCGTGAAATCGCGTAGTCATTTGTCGTTATAGTGAGTGATCATAGTCATGATGACTGAAGAGTTACCTATTCTAAAAGGGATCCTCAACGGGGTCGTCAAATACCACAACGCACGTAGGTTTCCTCTTTTCTTACATACAACCACTTTCAAACTCAATTTAAATATCATTTTCATAAAATAAAGTACAAATCACTTGTTTCGTTCTGCGCTTCTTCAGAGTCTGACCTTGGTGCGCCCCGTCGTCCTTGATTACGTTGGTTCAAGCGCACGTGTCTATTTCCGTACGTCACTGACGCTGGCATCCCGATCCAACATTCCCTGCCATATTTCGATCACGAATTTCCGCTAAACCCCTCGATATTGCTTTTTCCGCGAATAAAATCAAACGTCTTTCAAAACACACCGAGCATTCACAAATGTTGAACTTGATACTCAATGATAAGTACCCAACTAAAGCACTGTTTATGACGATGTGCAGAAGTTTAACTCAAATCGCTTCAAACAGTATTCAAAACGTAACACCTATTTTTGCCTTTCGTTATTACAATGTAGAAGGTGAAGTTTGTAAGTGTAGGTTTGTGAAATTTTGATAATTGATGTTTCATCTAGAATTTTACGATGGGGAAGGTCCTCACTCACACATTCAAGTAATCAAGTCCTAGTAGTCAGCTTGGCTATTCAGGTTTTTCTAACAGTTTTGTGGGTTTGCGGTGCGGGATTAAATCAAATTATTCCATTCGACAATCATTCGACGTGCGTCAGAATACTGAAGTTTCGTCGTTGGCTTAGTGTTCAAAACGTGTTGTGCCGGCGTTGACGCCATTCATAAAGTGACGAAAACATATCCGGATTCATTCGCCACTTAATCCCAAATCTAAATGCGGTACTTTTATCAATTCAATTGGCAAACCATCAACCGAAATCCACTTTTTATGCGAATCTGTGGGGTTTCGGATTGGCTAGAGCGACCTCCCACAACTTTCACTCGTGAAGCGCGACCACTTTCATTTCTCGTGAAAGTGAAAAGCTCCAGTTTCTCACACAAGGCGGTTGACCTACTCAAAAGTACTTTCGACACGTTTCGGCCCCGATTTATTTATGGGGGCCCTCAGCCGATATGGAGCCCTTAGGAGATTTTTCGCAATTTCCCCGTCAGTTTGTCCACTCGAGTTTCGAAAGTTCTATTCAAATCACTTGGTGAGATTTCCACAATAGTGTACGGTATTTTCTGGTTTTGTATTTATATGTTTGTCGAGGGCCCAGACCAACAACAGCTGGCATTCCACGTCAGTTTACCTTCCTTCCGTTGCGCATGATCAATTATCCTAAAGTTGTCCATTTTAAAGTCGATAATGAAGATAAATCTTGTTTTTTTTTCTTAATCAGTTTTCCATGGTTCACTTCAAATTTTGATGTTTCCTAACCACTGGTAACAAAGAGAAGAAAGAATTGAGTGAAAATTAACATTAAAATCCAATTGCGTGTGGACACCGTTTTTAAAATTTCGTTTAACCCTCTTGAAGCAAGTATATCTAATCATTAGGAGTAGCTTGATTCCAGGCAGATTAGAGGTGAGCGGCACTACCCAACTCAAACCATTTGTCTCCATATTTGGCGGAAATTAAG
Organism: Creontiades dilutus; assembly: GCA_031894815.1. Lineage (NCBI taxonomy): Eukaryota > Metazoa > Arthropoda > Insecta > Hemiptera > Miridae > Creontiades > Creontiades dilutus. The sequence goes on along the minus strand of JAVIWC010009095.1, from coordinate 662,263 downwards.
GGTTGGTATACCCACTATGCTTAGCACTCTTCGTGGTCCTTTATGTATGAGAAAACTTCTTGTAAACCCTTTATTCGTATAGATATATTTGGTGATGATTCACCGCTGTGTTGCTCCTTTTTTCAAACAGCGAAAACTTACGGTATTTTTTTGTTCTTGTATGTTACAGCGGTGAGATTCGGTCGCGTGCCCAAAAGGGAAAAGGCGAGGATACTTGCTGCCATGCAGCAGAGCACCAATTCGCGCTGCCAAGAGAAGGCGTTAGCCGCGGAGCTCGAAGATGACCAAAGGCTGCTGAGGACTGTCATCCGGGCGCATCTCGACACTTGCGATTTCACTCGTGATAAGGTCGAGCCCATGATCATCAGAGCCCGAGAGCACCCATCTTTCACCGCCTCACCTCCCACCTTGGTAAGTTGAACATTCTTCAACTATTATAAGTTGCTAATTTGAACATGAAAACTTGGAAAATTATGACATAGGTCTCAATTTATAGGTAAATTATTAGAGCTGTGAACAATTGTTTATTATATTCAACAAAATCTACATCATTGCTGATTAGCTTCAGCAAATGTTCATAAGGAAAATTCATGAGTTGCTATTGTGAACAGATTTCTTTCAAATTCGTCCTCCATGTGTTTTTTGCTTTTAGCCACTAGGATATTATCTAATTGACGCTAATGGGTATTATTTTCTTATGTGCAGGCGTGTCCGCTCAATCCCAACCCTCAACCCCTTACTGGCCAGCAGGAACTCCTCCAAGATTTCTCCAAGAGGTTCTCCCCTGCCATCCGCGGCGTAGTCGAATTCGCCAAACGGATCCCCGGCTTCAGCTTGCTGTCCCAAGACGATCAAGTCACCCTCCTCAAGGCCGGCGTCTTCGAAGTCCTCCTCGTTCGCCTCGCCTGCATGTTTGACACGCAGAACAACAGCATGATCTGCCTCAACGGCCAGGTCCTCAAGAGGGAGTCCATTCACAGCGGCTCCAACGCCAGATTCCTCATGGACTCCATGTTTGACTTTGCTGAGCGGCTGAACTCCCTCAGGCTGACCGATGCTGAAATTGGCCTGTTCAGCTCCATCGTCGTCATTGCACCTGGTAAGTTTCATTCAACTTCTTATCTCCCTTCCCTGAATCAACTATTCATATTTGAGACCTTTAGTCAAATCACTTCCTTCTTCATATAAATTATCCAGTAACTTCTATACTTATTTCATTGTATCATAATTGATTCTGTCTGCAATGAATGTGAATTCTCATGTTTTGGTTTTTTATGAATGTTTCAGATCGACCAGGCTTAAGAAACACAGAGCTGATCGAAATGATGCAAAATAAACTGAGAGACGGCCTTCACCTCATGATTGCCCAAAACCACCACAATCAACCGGGTTTGGCTCAGGAACTGATGAAGAAGATTCCTGATCTTAGAACATTGAATACTTTGCACAGCGAGAAATTGCTGGCCTTTAAAATGACTGAGCAGCAGCATCTACAAGAGCAAAACCACCAAGCCAGCATGGGAATGTGGAGCAGTATGGTTGGTGAAGATGAAAGCAAAAGTCCAAGTGGGACGTCATGGTCATCCAGTTCAGACGTTGCCATGGAAGAAGTCAAGAGTCCGTTGGGATCAGTTTCGAGTACGGAATCGATGTGCTCAGGTGAAGTCGAATACCACAGCAATCATGCTGCTTCAGCCCCTCTTTTAGCAGCTACCTTAGCTGGAGGTTGCCCTATGCGACATCGGCAGAACATGTGTGATGACAGCAAGGACATCAAGCCCATCATCATCCACAGGCACGAAAGGACTTTTAGGAAGTTGGATTCACCCAGTGATTCAGGGATTGAGTCTGGCACAGAAAAGCATGAAAAGTTAACGTGTAGTGCACCAACATCTGTTTGCTCCAGTCCAAGGTCTTCAGTTGAAGATAAGGATGATAGTCACCATATCGAAGACATGCCTGTACTGAAACGAGTATTGCAAGCTCCACCCCTGTATGACACGAATTCCTTGATGGACGAAGCGTACAAACCCCACAAGAAGTTCAGGGCGCTGAGAAAAGAATGTGGAGACTCTGAGAGTGATAACACGACAACGACTACATCTAGCGCGTGCTCCTCTCCCCTCCTGTCGTCGTCCCTGTCCTCGACGCACTCCACCCTCGCCAAATCCCTGATGGAAAGCCCCAGGATGACCGCAGAGCAGATGAAGCGAACGGACATTATCCACAGCTACATCATGCGAGGAGAAGGGTGCGGTTGGCAGCAGCAGTCCGTCATCACAACGTCGTCGGCGTCACGAGGCAATGCCTACGTCATCGTCAACAACACCCCCAGCCCTGGACCTTCCCTCTACGTCCAATCTGGATCACCTTGCCCATCCTCCACCTCCATCGTTGAGCTCCAAGTTGGCACTCAGCCCCTCAACTTGTCCAAGAAGACGCCGCCTCCTTCCCCCAGGCCGAAAGTCCTGTCTCTTGAGGCTTAACCAACAAACTAACATAATAAACCCTGAAACTATTATGTTACAGTACAAACTCAACAACTGAGGCAATGTGGTACAAATCAAACTTGCTCTTGTGATCTCTCCCTCCTTTGTAAATATCTCCACTTCTATCTATTTGTGTACATAGAACTTTTCTTCTCCAGTAGTTGACTTCTTTTTTGTGTAATTTGTCGTTGAAAACGAACTATTCTAATGGTGCCACCCTTTTTGAACCCTATATTATAATTGAGAAAATACCAAATAATTTATTATAAATCCGATTTTTTAATTAAAATGTGAACTAATTGTACGTGTGGTAAAAAAAAAGCAGGAGTTCATTTTTTTGGTAAACTTGTTACATAAGTGTTTTAAAAGTCGTAGGACCTTAGCATTGTTGTGGTGTATCCTATCTATTCTTGAGACATTTTATTTTTCGAATGCGAGTCATGGCCTACTGTCAGACCTCAATCCGATTTCTCGTATTCCAATTTTCCCTCAATATTTATTTCTCATTGAAGAAAAAAATCCCTATATCTATATTTGTTTAGGTATATAAAAAAATTATGAATGTGATAATTCGATATAGTGGGGCTTGCATTTTAAAGAAACATTTTGTGTGTGTACATTTTAGTCTCATATAAATCAATAATTTAAAGAAAAAAAATATTTAAAAAAAACACAAAAAAAAATAATAATATTACGTGTGTATCGGTCCCTCATTGTAAATATAATGCCCGAGGTATTTGAGACTGAAGGAAGCGCGCCATCATCCGATGCGCCAGCCTATTTTTTGATTGTTGGAAAAAAAAGGCTGCAATTTTTTCTTTCTTGTTTTCGTTGAAAGATAAAGCCCACCATTTAGGAAAGAAAACTTTTTTTTTTAATACACTTAAATTCTCATTTTGTTGTAATAAACGATCGTTTCACTTTTGGTACCAATACAAACTAAATGTATTATTTTTCATGTAGAATATTTTGTAAATATACTCGTTATTTCGCTATTGTACAAAAAAAGAAATTATTGATGAGGCGTGGCTTCCGATGCATATATTATATAAATATATATTATGAAAAGTATATGATACATAATAATTGTCGTCCTATGTTTCATGTTAGACTTGGGTTTGTCTGTTCCTCAAAAAGTCCCGAGGGTCGATTTGGTCTGTGCGATTGGCAGACGTTTAATTTTTTTTCGTTTTTATATAACCAGCATAAAAAAAAAGTGAAACAAGACAAATCAAGGCGCGGCGTTTTTTTCTCCGACGCTCGCCATAAATGTTTTTTCCAATTTATACTTATGATCTAGGCTGATGTTTAGATTTTATTTTACTACCTATTTTAAAATAATTTTTAGAATATTTTTTATTTCTGGTTATATAAGATAAGCCCAGTGATAAGTTTTGAATGTTTGATGATGTGTTTATTGTTATTGAAAAATTAAAAAAAAACCACGTGGTGTGTGCTTGTATTGTTTTGTAAAAGCTTGGAAGTTTTTTGAGGCAGTCAGATTAAACAATGTCTGGTGAAATTTACTCGATGTCTTCTTACTCATCGCCCTTAAACCCTGAAAGTGTGTGGAAACGGTGAAATCCAATGGTTAAACAAATTACATTTTGAGAAAGAGACTTGAAAATTGTTGAATACAGTTGGAAATTCGTGGGGCGAGTGTGAGATATTTTCAATCAATATTGAATTTTGAATTGAACATTTGTTTGTGAGTAGAGGAATAATGTTCATTGAAAAAATGAACTCTCCTGGTATTAATATTACGTGTTTTTTGCACTGAATAGGACTGTGTGAGAGGATTTGTTATCTAAATATTAGCCCTAATTCGTGCATTATTTTTTCTTTTTGCAATATAATTCTTCCTTGGAGGGCAAGAATAACGGGTTGTTACCTCGATCAAGGTCAGATATTGTGTGGAATGACATAACTTACTCACATAATAAATGAACGTATCAAGATAAATGAAATCGCCGAATGTTATCTAAGAAAAAAGGTTGATGGGGTGAATAATCACGGCGATGAGGTATACAAGGTTGTTACAAGTAAAATGGTCAGTTGGTGACTAAGACCAAACCAAGATCTTTGGTGGAGGAAAAATTGACTATTGCTGTCATGGTAAGCGCTTTCAATAAACATGCAAGAAGCTTGAAAGATGAGAAAAGGTTGTTCAAGTTAAACATTCGGATGAATGGGGTATGATTATCGAGATGATCAATATTAATTGAACAGTGTCCCCTTTTTTGGTTTATTGAATCATCAAAAGATCTGTAAGTGTGGGGTTCAGAACTGTGATAAAGTGTACAATGGAAAGTGCAGTTGAACGAAGCAGTGCAGAAACTGGTTGGTGAGTGTTGTAAATTGTTCTCCTGAACAAAATATAGATCATAATTTTTACTGAGATTTGTTCCTTAGGGAATGCGAGACAATCTTGATTCAAGGTCACAGATATCGGAAGGATTCCGAAGTCGGGAAATCCTGTATGTAAACTACGGCCTGACGTCTTGTATACGTCGATTGTAATGCTTATAACATTTATAGAATCTGCACTACGAAAGATTTCGTTTCGTTTTGGCGGAATTTCCGATCCATTTTAGAAAAACCTTCAGAAAAAACGCTCAGATGTTTATTTGTTATTTCATTGTAGGCCATATATTATAGAGCCCTTGTCTTCTCTGTATTCTGGCAAATTATCCTAGTAGGCAGCTACAACTAAAAAATCAAGACCAAATTAGCAGAAGTTAACTCCTGCACCCCTAAGTCTCTACGATGCACAGTCATGTTGTCGATTTTCTTTTTTTCCATATCAAAACTAGTCATATGGCTTTGAGTAATGCATTCGATTCATAAAATGAATCAATCGAGAAGCAACAATAAATCAGAAATACAACAGAAAATTAGTTTCTTCTCAAATTTTCTCAATTGATCCTAAATTGTACTTTTTTTTATAGAGCGTCGAAAAATCTGTCTTTTGGTCGATTACTGAGGATTGTCACGGAACGTAGTGATCCAACATGTTGATGGATGTCCTTTTCGAGCTGTTCAAAAACCTTCACCAGAATTGCACTCTAGTATTCAATCTTTTGGACAGTGAACTCGTAAGGAGCAGCACAAAAACTTATTACTTAACTTAGAAAATTGCTCTTCTAAACAAAATATAGAAGACCATAATTATTACTGCGATTCGTTCCTTCGGAAATGTGAAAAACATCTTGATTCAAAGACATACACTGATATTGGAAGGATTCCTCAGTTGGGAAATCCTGTACATAAACAACTCTGTGAATGAGGAAATTGAACGAGTTGGCATTTCAGAGAAGAATAATCGTTTATTAAAAAGTTGATAAATGAAATCCAAGAACAGATGATGATAGTGTCAAGGAGGTAAATCAAAATTTCAGGTTTGACTTCAGGCCTTCACCAACTGCAGTCATCGTGTGCAGATCATCTCTCTAGTATATCGGCGTGTTATACGTGGTGTCAAACTTCACCCAAGTATTCTACAACCAATTCTCAACAAAATGTGCCTGTTAGGTACAGTTTTTTTCCCTCAACTAAAAATCCTACTTTCTTCATTCTGAAAATATTGTTCGTGTTTTTGACTGTTGCTCACTAAAAGCCCTTAATATGAAGAGTAAAATCAAATCTGAGTACTTCATTGGAAATACCATTACACTTATAATCTTCTTCCAACAATATTTTTTTTAAAGGAACTTGAGGGTGAAAAATGAGCGTGAAAAGTTAATTTCCTCATAGTTCTGGTAATAAATGATGGTCTGATCTCTTATAATATAAACAAAGTGTTAGCATTACGATGGTATAACCAGTTTTTAGATTTTAGAGGAAAATAAATTTGAGAAAATTGAGTTTGTGTGCGAATGAAACCGTGTTTTTAGACTCATTTGACGATTTGAAAAAAGAACTGTATAACTACGAAAAATGTAGAGACAGATTTACTTATTTTCGTGACGCTGAATCGAATGATATTAGAACCAGACCTTCCCAGCAAAGAATTAAATAGGTTTTCAGTCGCATTGTTATTTCAAGTTTAGGGAATGTCGACAATTTTCTTTCCATCCATATTTCAAACTCTTCTGATGCGCCAATGAACGGTAGTACCTATATCGCTTTGAGTGATCTCATTCGATTCCTATATGGTGATCTTTTTGAAAGCAATAATTTAATGTAATAAGTACACTAGAAAAACAGTTTTTTACCTTTCCCTGTTTTTTAAAAATCTTGTTTTTTTTTTTTTGTTTTGTTGAGAAAGAGGGTTAGAAAATGTGTTTTTTGTTCGATTACTGAAGATTATTTAGAAAAAACAATCCAAATGTTGATAGGTTTTCTTTTTAGGCATTCCAAAGTTCCTTTACTCCTTCCTATATTCGGAAAAAAATTAATTGCATACTTTATAACATCAATCTGTTATTAGAACCACTTTTTGTTGGCCTGAAATAACCAGCGTCTAGCGCATTCATCGATGGTACTCGAAACTTCAAAGTCCTCCATTGCTAACGGGTTATAAGGAAGGACAGGGCCCTCAACACTTTTGCTTTCAATGTGTAGGTGCCTAATTGGTAGAAAAGTGTGAAACTAACCTTAACCTTAATTATGCATTAATGTCCAGGAATTTCTTTCCTCTGTTGGTCAATTACTGAAACCCCCAATTAGTCTATTTATAAGAGTCGAGATTAGAGCTTGACCTTGCAGTTGGATGTGGAAAGGTACATTCTCTTGTGTGTGATAGAACTGTCACTCAGCCATAATAGTTCTAGTTCATCCCTTTTAGCCTCATTTTCATTGTAGCTTTAGATGTCAATAAATTTAGAAATCTTTCTCATCCCTAAAGCTGGAAATTAATGATAAATACTGAACATGTAATATAAATTGATGAGTAAACTGTACTCCAATTGTGTTGATTGAAGACATTTGGAATCATCTTGTATTGATTGATCCGGCCGAAATAACTTGTTGCATCTTTAGCGGTTTGGAGCAAGGAGAAATCAATTCTAGAATAACACTTCAAAATATGTGGCACTGAACGGTTAATTGGATTTTTTCCTGGGTGCAAGTTACTATAGAAGTAAATTAAGCACATTTTTTATATACATATACAAGAGTACTATGATTTGTTGAAAAGCCATTGTTTTATACAATTTTACCTTCGTTGATTCGGTACAGTTTAGTCGCTTTCGGGAGGTGTGAACATGTCGCCAAAATCAGTCTCCATTTTAATGTAGCAGACCCTTCTGAATAGCTTTGCACGCTGGACCAAAAACGCTGCCAATTTTTTCACTGGGAATTATTATTCAATGATTCATGATTTGAATTTCTACTAAGCTTTGGAGTGTGCGTGTTTCACAGGTGATAGAGTGATTATTGAATTTCAGGAGATATGCATAGAGCACTTAAATGGGTTCTCAACCAAAATACCTATTTGGATTGATCAGTTGAACGTATTTGTGTACACGCACACTCCAAAGCTTAGTAAAAATTCAAATCATGAGTCATTGAATAATAAACCCCAGTGAAAGAATTTGCAGCGTTTTTTCTGGAGCGATTACAAAGGGAAAATATTCTATTTGAAAATTTTAAATTTCGTAAGACGGAGCATGCATATTAGAATGCTTCAACCTGTGTATTGGCTATAAACCCTTTTAGGAGTTCACTCCGGTATCCACATTCACTACATCACTAGGTTACTGCGATCAAATTAAAAAAAACCCTGTTGTTTGTTTTGATCGCAGTAACCTAGAGATGTAGTGAATGTGGATGCAAATGTTGGCACCATAAATAGGGTTTGAGCTACGGGCCTGGTTAGGGGCTCATTCGATTCCTCATGGAAAGTTCTTAAACAAAAGTCCAAATTTAGGCCACCTTGCCTTTTTTTGAGGTTTTTAAGGATTACAAACTTTGATAACCTTCAAAGGACACTATAAATTAAGTGAGAGAACTGGCTAAAGAATCGGGATTTTTGGCTCCAGCCGTTTGGGAAAAATGTGCGTACGGCGGACGGACGGAAACATTTTTATTGCAGATTTGGATTCCACACCCTTTGAAACGTAAACCATGAAATTTTCAGGTGGGGTTTAGAATTTTTTTTTTTTTCAAGAGCGATTACAATGGTTTATTATTGAATAATAAACCAAAACACGAAAATGCCTTCAAAAGTATAACTTTACATCATCAAGTTCTCCCCTCCGTATAATAGTATTTATATTAATATTGATCTTGTCCGTTTTCAGTCCAAACTCTGGTAATTAGCCGCAGTGGCTGGGAACCTCGAGGAAAGCGGAGGTTGCCTCTTCGTGGAAGCCGCCCTGTTAACACGACCTGGTTCCTCGTTACGGGTCCCCCGAAGTTCGCAGTAGCTCCCGGCTCTCCTGCCCTCTGGCTTTAATTAACATCGGAGACTCCAAGGACCTCTTCATTACGTTGATTGTGAAGCGGATGAGTAGCAAGTGAGCCCAATGTCACGGTGAGGGTCGACCGCGCTCCGCTCCGATCTGGATCCACCGCCCAGTCAAACCGACCGTCCAATATGTGACCCCCCCCCCCCCCCCCCGACAACTCAACTTGTTTATTCGACGTGGAATGATAGTTCACTTGACATCTACTATTTTGGTTTATTATTTGTTTGACTTATATTATAGAAAATTCTTTCCTTCCCATGCGACCAAAAATACTCTTCCAACATTTCAAATAGAATCTTTTACTCTTACACCACAAACCATAATGACCAATCCATTACTACATTAACTAAAACCTCCAGACTCCAAATTCACCAAGATTGTACACCAACGAACATCCAACCTAGCTTCAATGACTCGATGATATTTACTACAAACTCAATAGACAACAATCAACCACGGCTGCATAAATAACCCTGGGAGGCCGTAAAAGGCAAAAATAGTGGGTTGAAAATAATTGCAACTTGATAGTACAAGGTATAAGAACAAGGAAACTTCAGGGATCGATTCAGCAACAACTTTTACCTCGTTGCAATTTTTCTTAGTCCGCTCTTTTTTTACCTATTCTACGTCGAAGTTTTCTTCGTACTTTCGAACGTACTTTACGTATTTTACTCTCAATTTAAGAAATAAATGAATGAATTAATTAATTATACGGTTGAAAAGATCGATAAATTTTCTCTAATTTTAATTCATTAAAATGTTCTCCCAAGTCGCGTCATACATTGTTTTTTCTAGCCTAAACTTTTGAAACAATTTAAAAAAATGCAAGCTTCGGATAGAAAAAACCATTATTGTTCTTTTACGGAACACCCTGTATAGCCAATTTAATCTCCCCTCAAAAAAATATTATGGACTCTCAGAGATTAATATCGCAAATTGTTGACCACCCAACCTTGTGAGTTAATTAATTTATTCGATGTGGACTGATGGTTCACTTTTGGTTTATTATTCAATAATAAACCATTGTAATCGCTCTGGGAAAAAAAATTCTAACCCCCATTGAAAATTTCATGGTTTACGTTTCAAAGGGTGTAGAATCCAAATCTGTAATAGAAATGTTTCCGTCCGTCCTCCGTACGCCGTACGCACGATATCTCCCAAACGGCTGGATCAAAAGATCTGAAATTTTCAGGAAAAATCCATCTTGGTCCGACGACGCCCCAATTCTTGAGCCAGCTCTCTCACTCAATTTAAAGTGCCCTTTGGACTTGATAAATTATAGATATTTCTATTTTGGGGGAGTATTGAGGCGAAAAAACGCTGGGTTATCAAAAAAATAAAGGGTTATCAATGAAATCACTGGGGTTTATTATTCAATTGGCTTGCGTTCATAATTTGAATTTCTACTAAGCTTTGGAGTGTGCGTGTTTCACAAGTGATAGAGCGATTATTGAATTTCAGGAGGCACACAAATATGATCATCTGATCAATCCAAATAGGTATTTTGGTTGAGAACAGATTTATGTGCTCTATGCATATCCCCTGAAACTCAATAATTATTATAATCGCTCTATCACTTGTGAAACACGCACACTCCAAAGCTTAGTAGACATTCAAATCATGAACGCAAGCCAATTGAATAATAAACCCCAGTGAAAGAATTTTCAGCGTTTTTTGTTTATTATTGTTTGTTTGTAACCTAGTGATGCCGATAGCGTCGAGTTGTAGTGAATGTGGTTACTGGAGTGATAGCCGGTGCGGTTGAAGCGTTCTGATTTGTATGAAACGCTGATAATATATAGGTAAATATTTTTACTGGGGATTATTATTCAATATTATTACTGGGGTAAATAAGTAGTCTTTCACTCGGGTTTATTATTCAATTGGCTTGTTTTAAATAGAAACGCAATACTAGTCGTTTTACATTTAAAAAAAAACGCTGCAAATTCTTTCACTGGGGTTTATTATTCAATTGGCTTGCGTTCATAATTTGAATTTCTACTAAGCTTTGGAGTGTGCGTGTTTCACAAGTGATAGAGCGATTATTGAATTTCAGGAGATATGCATAGAGCACGTAAATCTGTTCTCAACCAAAATACCTATTTGGATTGATCAGATGATCATATTTGTGTGCCTCCTGAAATTCAATAATCGCTCTATCACTTGTGAAACACGCACACTCCAAAGCTTAGTAGAAATTCAAATTATGAACGCAAGCCAATTGAATAATAAACCCCAGTGATTTCATTGATAACCCTTTATTTTGAGTGATTATATTCAGTAAGGAGTCTTTGTAATCGACTCGTTCCTCTATGGAACAATTACTGCATCTAGTTACTTCGGAATCTAGATCTAGATATTTTTTCGAATACTGTGGAAAACGTTAATGGTATTTCATTATTTTGAATCCGACGGAACAAATTCACATAAGCCAATGGAATTTTGTAATTTCGGATCCAGACCACGCTTTTGAATGCGAAGGATCTTCCCTCGCGTCCAGTACAAGGATAGATTTCTCCAAGGGACAACTGTTATACAGAGAAGTTGAAACATGTTCCTTGCTATCAGAAATTTAAAACAAATAAATGTGAAATTCAGAAAATAAATAGGTAAACATAGTCAAATAATATTTATTATCTTGTGAACCTCCGACTGAACCGATGCCCTCTAATTTCCGATTTTTTTTCTTTTCATGTTTGTTTACTCCTTTTATTAGTTAAACTTGTTATCATCTTTTTATTGATTACACTGTTGTCGAGGTTTTGGTTATTCCAGTCAAAGTCAGTGCGTCCTAACTTGACCAACATTCAAGGCGACCACTGAGTTTCAAACACTGTACCGACAAAGATGAATCGACAGTTGCCCCTTTTTGATTTGCCCTATCCCCCTAAACCTGAGGCCTACCGTAGCACTTATCCACGTTCATCCAGATAAATATTGAGATCAAAACAAATTGAAAACACGGAAAGTTTTTTCCTTCCGTTTGCCGAGAGAAGTGGCCAGAACGTAGAAGGTCATTGTTTGTCGGAGCTCTGTGAGATGCTGTCAGGGATTATTTCTGGAGTGAAGGATACAGCGTATGAGGTGGAGGGGATTTATTTCTGCAGATTCGTAATTAAGTTTTGTTCGAACGAAGGGCTCTTGTCGCCGTCGGAAGACGGCCGCCGCAAATAGACCCGCCTTCGGGCTGGGAATGTAGGAAGGTAGCTAGATATCACCAATTAGAGGTACTCAACCGAGCACAAGTTGGATCTTATTTTGGTTTCCCTTCCATGGACGGCGAATTCCACCATTTATTCAGGTCTATTATTTTCAGTAACGAAACTTTGTAATCGACAAAGAAAATTAATTCTTAATGATGTCTTGTCAATGACTCTAGTTAAGGAAATGCCAACCGAAACAGTTATTTGGGCCATTAATTCCGAGGAGGAAGGAAGAAGAAGAAAACATATTTATTTACAAAATGTAATTAGCACAACAAAGAAAGGTAAATCAAGCATTGGCTACAAGCGAGAATAAAACAGTACAAAAATAAACTAAAAAATAATATGGCAATGGACTTGACGACACTGAGGAGCTTACTTTAAAAAAGGCACATATCCAAATCTGGTAGAAAACGCTTTTTTCTCAATTTTCTATCTCTGAATATGAGTTGATTGAGATCCCCCTATCATTTCCGAACAAAACAGAAGACATCCACGTCAATTCCGTGGCTAAAGTTACGTGTTTGCATCAAAAGGTAACAAATCCGTCCCCTACATTTTTCTCAGTGCCTTGCAATCCAAATGGCACATATCCTCCGAAATTCGTCAGGCGATAAGCCGTAGGTTTTCAAAAAGGCACATATCCAAAAAGAAGCATTGCGCCTTCGTCTTGACATTGAATATTTACACTAGACTCGATAGAAGGCAGACATGACAAATGGAAATATGGAGTCAGGTAAAGTTTTCAATGAAACCTGCAGAATGGAGAATGAATTATTTTGTTTTCAAAAAGGCATAAATTCATGAGTTTTGATCAAAAGGGCACATTTCCAAAGTGAAAATGGATTTAAAGCCTCGTGTTTTGGAGTAAATTGATTCATATTCTGAGGCATCGTTATCTGTGCCTTCTCACACATTACTCCGATGAGAAACCGCAGAAAAACATCTCCACTAATCTGCAAATCGTTTTTTTCACTTCCTGAACATTTTGTCGGAATGGATATGTGCCTGTTTGAAAGTAAGCTCCTCAACTGTCCTCCGGGGTGATCGAGCCAATACGCTATCTACTAACTAATTCTACGATAGTATTTTATTCAAGTTTTTAGTCACTAAATGTATAAATGAATTGAATCATAAGTGGAAAGAACTTGAGGAAAAATGAGATCTACCAGTTAAATTCTACAGCCAGGAATGAAAGGTTTTTCCGAGCATCAAACGCATATGTTGCCACCTCTAACAAATGTTCTCCCTGAATTGACAGTTCCACAACACATCTCCGTACAACCCCAATCCCATCAACACAGTGCAATATCAAGAGAAATGGAGCATATCTACATCAGCATTCAGGGTGGACATGAGCATAACCCTCATGAAGAGTTCGATTGTACAACAAAAAGGATAGCTCTGGAGACTTAGAGAGATTTTTCCTTCATTAGGGAATTTGAATAGCACCCCCACCCCCAGCTCCACTCTCTCAGGAGACTTCGGGTAATAAGTTGCTTCCTTTGAGAACTTTTATTAAAAAAAAAAAAAAAAAAAAAAAAAAAAAAAGAAATGCAAAGCAGTATAGCTTGCTTTGGAGAACCCCCATCACAAAGATTGATTCATTAGACAACAAATTTGCAGATGAGAGAGTATGGTGGCTCATCGAATCACTGGGAAGGACTTCTACCCATTCATCACACTAGTTTTGTAGAAAACGCTGCCAATTCTAACACATGGATTTAATATGTTTTGAATAATACGGGATGGTTTGTGTGACTGTGAGGTTCGTGGGGTCACTTTTAGGTTTAGCTGTAGGCAAACTTACTGTGGGTGAAGTTCTTCAACTTTCAAACCAATCGATTTTGTCTCCAAAATTGCTAAGAAATGATACCCCTAGAAGATCGAACTGATTGGAGTGGAGTTCATGTGCAAAAGAACGGAGTTTTTACACAAATTCAGCTGGCCTTGCGGCATACCTTGAAAATAAGGGTGACAAACTTTGAGAGGTTGTTTGATATCTTTGATATCACACAAACGGAGAAGTTACTAAGTATGAGAAAGTAAAGGTCAATTTTACTGCTCCATTCACACTGCACAACTTCCCTCGAAATGAGTGCGAGGAGAGCGCATGCCAGATTATAGCCTCCTAATACCTCCTAAGCGTTGGAACTGAAAATACTCCACAACTTCCTCAGAAACGAGGGCCAGGTGAGCCATAGTAAGATCCTACCCTCCTAATACCATGTACGGGTTTGAAACTGAAAATATTGCCCAACTTAATCATAAATGAGAACCAGGAGATGTCTTGTCAGATTCTAGCCTCCTAATATCTCCTAAGCGTTTTAAACTGAAAATGCGACCAAACATCCCTGGAAACGGGGTCGAGGAGAGCTCTTGTCCGATTCTAGCCTCCTGATTCCTTCTAAGGGTTTGAAACTGAGAATACTGCACAACTTCTTGGAACTGAGGGGCAGGAGAGCTCTTGTCAGGTTCTAGGCCCCTAATACCTCCTCACCGTTTGAAACTTCCCAGAATACTGCACAACTTCCTTTTACATGAGGGCCAGGAGAGCTCTTATCAGATTCTATCCTCCTAATACCTCCCAAGCGTTTGAAACTGAAAATATTGACAATTTTCTTCTAAATGAGGGTAAAGAGAGCTCGTGTCAGAAACTACCTCCTAATGTTTTCACTGAAATGGGCAAGTGATGAGCGAGTAAATTTGGACACAATATTTTTAAGAAGGGGTATTTTTCAGATCCGTAGGAATTCACCCGGATCAAGTAGTCGCAATTTCTGAACCTAAAGTTTTTTACTGCACTGTCACCAGCAAATGTAGCTGTTGTATTTTGTTCTATTTCTGGTAAGTCACTAGTAGATATAAGGTATAATAATGGCCCTAGCACACTGCCTTGAAGAACTCCAGCTTTAATCTCTTGCAAATCAGAGTATGCATCCTCTTGTCTAATACGGAAGTATCGATCAGTTAAGTAAGAAGCTTAAATGAATAACATGATGGCAACCATTTTCTTAATTTGAATTTAAGTCCTTCGTGCCATACTTTATTGAATGCTTGGGACACATCTAAAAATATGACAGAAAAAAAGATAGGCTTGTCAGCTTGTCTGCCTGGGATACGAACGGAGTCTCGAAAAGAGGCAAAATACCAGCCCTAAAATAACGTCCCAGTTCAGGAAAGGGAAGATTTGATGCTCTTGAAAAACGATGCACCCGCCTTATGCGCGTTTTAAATATAACTATGGCTCACGATTACGTGGAGAGAGGACGTGGGGGCGGGAAGCTCAGATACGTATCACGGAGGAGGAGGGATGACGGCAAACGGTTAGTCGTCAACGGCTTCAAGGCCCCTCATAAAACATAATTAGCATTGTTTGTCCTTGACTTGAACATTCGCTTCGAAATGTAACCAGCGCTGAGCGGAAAAATCACTTTGTCTTCAACTCGATCGGACAGATTATACAGGTGTTTTAATGCCGTGGAATCCCTGCCTAATAACACGTACACATCAAACCGTTGACAGTCTCGTATTTAAAAAGAACGACGCCGTCTTCCTCATATATTAGGTTTTTCGAGTTCTAGACTCAATTTTCCTGTTCCCGGTAAATCAAGTCTAAAACTAGCAGTTATATAGTTGTCTATTAACAATGATCAATTACTTATTATCTTGATTTATAGAAAATACTGTGTTTAGTAAAGAGTAAGAAGGAAGAGAGATTATGCCAAATACATATCTCAAAATTGTGCAGTTATTAGTTGAATGAAAATTACAAATAAGAATTTCAATCATGCAGATATGTTTTCTACAACCACTGCGCTGCTCAACAACACCAAACTCATTTCGCTTGAAAACAAACAGGTAGCAACAGGCTCAAAAACAGGTAGCAACTGGTCCAGTTTTAACGTCTTACTAAAACTATAAAATAATATTAATAAACGCTTCGAAACTTAGCATGAACGATATTTTATTCAATGGAACTTTGGGTCCCTCGAGAAATTTCGTTAGGTGCATCATATTCAAACAGAACATCAAGTCGTATTTCGTTAATTTTAATTCCAGCCCTTGGATTTATCTATTGTTCATTTCAATTCTCAAATTACATTGTTGAAAAAAATATGTATATTACTAGGAAATATGAAGTGTTACATTGCTGGTTGTAACCTAGCGTTTACCTCAAAATTCGTAAGACGTTTGAGAGAGAGAGGAGAGAGAGAGAGAGAGAGAGAGAGAGAGAGAGAGAGAGAGAGAGAGAGAGAGAGAGAGAGAGAGAGAGAGAGAGAGAGAGAGAGAGAGAGAGAGAGAGAGAGAGAGAGAGAGAGAGAGAGAGAGAGAGAGAGAGAGAGAGAGAGAGAGAGAGAGAGAGAGAGAGAGAGAGAGAGAGAGAGAGAGAGAGAGATCCCTCCCAATTGTCCCCATCGTGACAGTATGCAACTAAAATTCGTGGTGCCTTGCTGCTTCAGAACCATAACTTTCCAAGACTTTTATGTGACGAGACCATACAATCTGTTGGTAGAGAAGTTCTTCAAAACTCATTGAGCTATACATTACAAATTCAGGTCACTCTAAGTGCTGTTTTCGATTAGTCACTAACAGTAAATTTTATGGCCTATGCAGAGGTAGGCACTTTAGTACCTAAGTACATTCCATAGAAATCTTGTCATAGTATTCTCCAAAGGCAGAATACTCCATTCAAATTCAGAATAGTTATGAAGTTATATCAGGTACAATATAGTATTTCAAAACTATGATATGTAAGTAATTTCAGAATGTACATGGTCGCCAGAATTTATGCTGTCTATCGCAAAATAGAGCCAGATGCAGTCAGTATTTTGTTTTCCAACTACCGGTTCCCTTGCTTCTCAACAACCTGCGTCGAGCAGTTTTTTCCCGCAGAAAATGTCAGACAGTTAATTAGAAGGAAGGGTTGTTCAATTATGACTGATTTCGCAAATGAACGAAATATCTCTATCACAGTTTAATCACCGCACAGATTAACAGTTTTGTCATCATTCAGTTTTATTGTCCATTTTTCGATGCTATTGAGTTGTTGTGTTCCATCTGGCTTGGGTTTATTCTGTATCTAAATAAGGGAAACGAGAACTTTCCGTAAAGCATGAAGGTCATAGTTTTTTTTTTATCTCAAGGAAGAGCTGTGTAACCTATCCATCGATTTCCCTTCAAAAGTGTTTCCGTCCCACATTAAAAGCGAACTGAAAATTGAATTGGCCACCAAAATAGGGTATTTGAGCGTCGTGGAAAATTCAACATTTTCCAGTGAAATCTGTTTCAGAAGCATCAAATGGTAGTTTTCATCCTCTACAGAATAATCAATGTATGAATATTTGGTTGTTGAAAATAAATTAAAATTAAATAATAGTTCAAGGGATCGACACTGCTGCTCAAGTTTTGGCGTCCAAGTAACCGATTTGCTTAATTTCGATACCATTATCTTCAGCTAAATAGTATCCTATTAGAGGGTTTTTAATTTTCTTGGCCGTTGTCAGCCATTTCAACAGTCGAAACAACAGAATAGTAACTTTGAACGTAGCGCAGCCTACGGATATTAGAATCCCTAGGCAGGGTTGCAACTGCGGCTTAAGACGTCATGAGCCGCAGGCACCGATTCAAGTCTACGTTAAGGAATTACTTAAACTGATGATGTCAATAGACTTAATTTGCCTCTAGCTTTCAATAAAAAAATATTTCAAAAATCGCGTATAAACCCAATCATTTACGCAACATCAATCACTGAATTATCGTCATCGGAAGCATTTTCAGGGCTCGCTTATCGTTTAATCGAATGAGATCGATATTTTATTATGCTGTGAAGAAAAGCCTTCACGACGTCAATCACATCGTAGCCTGCGTCGCCGGTATATCGCGGGGGATCAGGGAAGCGGCAAGGTCACTATTTTATGATTCGAGTTGTTGCAATATCGAATAACTGCAGGCGCGTCCGAAACACAGACTCTGTATCTTCACAATCAGCTAACTCTTCCTGGGGAGATAAATCAACACGTGGAAGGAAATAATAACAAGATGTTTACCGAATTAAATGGGGATTATCCGGCATCAGAAATTATTAGAATTGCTGCGGTTATTGATTGACCGAATTCCACGTGCACTGTATGAGATTAGCATGTTAGTGGATTTTCATTTATAATAATAAAAAAGGTCGTAGAAGTGAACAGTAAAGAAAAATGTTGCAAATCATTACTCAGAGATTTATCATTTCTGTAATAGAATGACCCGTCTACGTAACTAACTGATCTAGGAATATTGGAAGTGGTCAATGCTACAATATCTACATTCGGCCCCTCATGTCTTGTCCACTCTTTTTGCCATAAAATAAGAAGAGAACCATTTATATTTTCGCACATTATATCGATTAGGAACACAATTAGCCCTAATGGCCTTCAGATGATCATTGGTCTCCATACCATGTAATTGATTTCTAGATGGACAGTTGAATGACTTTGTCTTGAATCAAATCAAACTTGTACCAAACAGAAGCTAACATCAAAACTTATATTTCATTATATATTACATTCCATACCGTGTAACACGTTACGTTAGAAGGCCATTGATTCACCACAAATCATAGTGCTACCGTTCAAATTTCAACTTCGTATGTTGATTAAGATAGAAAACAGTCATCACAGTTTTTCGTGAAGCACGAGCTTATATTTTCAGGGGGGGGGGGAGGGGTGGCAGGTAAAAGTAAGGAGTCGGAATGTCGATACCAACAGTAATGCAATACGAGTATACTGTACTTGCACACTGACTGGCAACACGTCCTTGCTCACATTAAAAGTCTTCTGGAAAGAATCAGTTGAAATAATTGCAATGAAGTTGCAGTTGCAATGAAGTGAATGAAGTTTTATCATGTCTTTTCCACTCTTGATGCCATAAAAAGAGTCAGATCCGAATATCAGCACGTGAGGTTGATTAGGACGGGAAATAGCCCTTGGGCTCATTTAGCTGACCTGAAGCTCCCTCTATATAAATCCCTGATCCATGTGTATCAGACGTAATTTGTGGTACATTACCTAAACTCGGCCCCTCGCGCCTCCACATCTTGAAATTGCTTTTTAGGTGGCATTGAAAAAGCGGCATTTACATTTCAGTAGGGTAGATTGATTAGGGACGAAATTAGATACTTCAGCTGATCGCTGTTCTGTAACGTTGTAACGTTGTAACGTTGTAATTGACTTCTAGATGACTCAAACCCAGTTGGATGACTTCGTTTTTAATATAACTCCGTGAACGCCCGCATTTAGTATTAGCTTTGAGCGAAAAAAAAACCTGATATAAAAATATCTACAATAGTGCTAAAATGTGGATAAAATAATACACCTATATATTGAATGGTCTCGCGGTGCATAGCTTCATGTGCTTTTAGTCAGGGGTGCCCACAGGGGGGGTTTCCAAAAACAATTTGGGGGGTTAAAGTTGATTTAAATAGTGTTTAACGTGACGACATTCAAAAATATATTATATCACTAGATAGAACGTAAACAATGATAATGAACCTAGTAATTCATTTAAATATGGTTGGTTTTCTATCTGAAAATGGATAAATGACAATGACAGTGCTCAAATTCTGTCCGTTTTGTCTATTGCCGACTGGGTCTAATTTTTTCATAATCTATGATATAGATAGTATCTATAGATAATATCTATACATATTATGTCTAAATCTTACTTCAGCTTTAGGTAACATAAGGGGTGCTTACAAATGTTTTTTACATTTTTGTTTTGGGCAAGGGGTAACATGGAGGGGGGGGGGGCTCTACGTTTGGGGAGGGGAGTCTTCATGAAGCATGGGGGGCGGGGCTGTTTTAGTTTTGATTTCGTCGCTTTTGTTTCGTACAAAGAGACTTGTGAAAGTTGGTATTCTTGGATTTTTCTTGAAGACCAAGTCATCGAACTATATTTGGACATCTACAAGTCAGTAACTAGGTATGGAGTTCTCTGAAAAGCTGAAGGCCCTTGTAGCTAATTTCGATCCATCTAGCTGAAATATAAATGAGGATCTTTTTATGGCATCTAGAGCAGACAAGAAAAGATCAAGACAATGCGCAATCATGTACCATTGGCTACGTCGAATTGAATTTCTTAGAAGCGTTATTCTATGTAATAGAGAAGCAATGAACCTCTGTGTAATAATTTGCTACGATTTGGTTTCGACAAGAGCAAAAAGCGCTGAAACATTGAACAGAATCGTAGATGGCTATTTAAAAAAATGTAATCTAGGTTTTATCATTCAATATTATTCAATATTTACATCCCTCGAAAAAAAAAAAAACATTTTGAAGAAAAAAGCACTTAGTTCAATTTCTAATTTCTTTTTTTTTCAGTTGTACCAACTTTTAATGATTGTTCCTAACAAAACAATTTTGTAATTTATTTTAACATTTTTTTTCTGATTTCTTGGTTTTGAATTTAGTTTCAATCGATTGGGCAATCCAAAATGAAAACGATGAGATGATTTAATGATCAATTTCAAGTAATTGGAGGAGTTTTCCCTAGATCAGTGATTTGGGGTCACCTAATCACTCGTCCGGGGAAGAGGGAAGAGACCATTTTCAAAATATATTTTAGATTTCTAAAATCTAGGTACTTGAAACGTAGACCAGTTAATTATGACAGAGTTTTGGAATGTTCTTGGCCAATCACAACAGTTGTAGAAAATTTATGGAAATTGTCGAAAATAATAAACCAAAAGATGTTTCCATTTAGTATTGTAGAACAAAAACAACTCGACACTTTTAATGGGGGAGTCTAGCAAAACGGCTTTAACATTGGGGAGTCTCATAATAGCGTTGAAGCTAAGAGGAAAATATAGAATTATTTACCATGAGGATGTTTCCTTGAAAGAAATCAAGGTCGAGCGACCGAGCCAAAATTCGCAATGAGCGACCGACGGGCGTCATATAGCGATCACATCCACTTGGCCTTCGCGCAGAGTTAACCGGGAAATGTGAAACGCTGATAGTACAACGCCGTTTGGATTCACTGGTGACTGCACGCTTCGAACTACTTTCTGGACAAGTGTTCAACGTCATGAAAGCTAGGCCTTTTCTTGTATCAAAACACAAAACACTGGAAATTATCTCACTAAGGTTTATTGTTTTTGACCTCGAGATGGGAATTTGAAATTCACACATTTTTTCAACATTTTTACCGTTAAAATGAGATTTTCCGAGTCAGATGAGATCGGACTGGTCTGGAATCCATCTCAATAGATTTGCCATCTAAAATTACTTGGAAATAATTGTTTGTGTCATTCTGAGATTTAAGGGAATTCTTTTGAATTTAGAATTTGCGGTTATTTTATTTGGGTGAATTTGAACGGATCTGGAATCTATCCCAACTTTACTTAAAAAAAATACGAGGAAACGACATCACTTGTGTCTATTTCAGTAAAAAAACGTCGAAAAACCATGTTTTGACCACAACAGCTGTGCGCGTGAGGAGATCGAGCGGCTAAATATTAGGACCAACTAGATGTTCGAAATAATGGATTTTTTCACATCAAGTCTAAGGCGTTTTTTTCTCCTTATAGAGAGATTAAAAATCCATTTAAATTTTAAATATAAAAAAGCTATGTGGCTCCAAAAATACAATTTTCCAAAATTGTGAACGCGGAACTCTGTTTTTAATAATTCTGAAATGGCGTATGGAACCGCTTTCTTGTGTGCGTATCGCTCATATCCCAGACAACAATTTAAATACATCAATGGCAAATATTAATATAGCTGGAAATCGTTAAATATGTAAATATTTTTCAGAAGAAAAAATGTGATGCAAAGAGAAAGTTTTTTAACTTTAGAATGATATCATAAATCTGAGCTCCGAATAGTGTTAAAAAAATAGCTTCATTTCATGAAAATTATCTTATAAACCTGCAAAAAGTACCGGCTACGGAACATTCGTATACGGGCGAAATTTCGAAACGTTTGACTATTACTTTTACTTTCGGAGGATGAAAAATAAATTTAACTCAAAATCAGGATTTCGTCGTTCAAATAAAGTTTTAGATGAGTCAGATCAACTTTAGCTTCGTGGCAAACTGAATCTTCTAATTCATCTATGCAATCATGCTATTTATATTTTCTAAATCATTTTCAGTGATTTTTCCCAGCACGTTTGTTGAGACGATTTCTTCCTTAAATAACAGTTTTTATAGTACTCAAAGATCCATAAGTTCCAAGCAATATGGTAGGGAAGGTACTGTGGAGTCTCAATAAAGATTTTTCTGCTATCAAATTCGCGTTTCATTCCAACCGATCTCAGTCTTCCGCAGGGTGAGGAAAAACGGGGAACTGAGATAATGTGGTGTTTCTTGTTTGTATTGTTAGCTAAAACCGTCTCAATGTCAAGGTCGGTTCTTATTGTTTCATTCCTTGCAGACCTCGGGGCTCTAGATATTCTTTTATACTGCTCCAGCGTTTACAGATTCACAAAGTTCCCACATAATATGTTTTCCTTGAAACAGATTCGTTTGGGCAATGAATCGAGTGGGCCTTGAACTATTTGATGGTACGATTATGTTACCATTCCGCAAACCCATTTGTATAGATCTGGCGAAATTTTATCTACCACTCATCCCCCAATGTGAAATAAAAGGGTTTTTTCCAGTCTCGCTTTTTTTTTCCACATGTCAATCTACAATTTTTGAAATTACTTAGTATAAATGGCCATATATATATAGCCCTTAGATAAGCGTTTTCTCTCCGTCAGATACAAAACCGAATCGTTTTTATTCATTTCAATGTTACTTAACATGTAATCGTACGAAATAAATGTTTGAGGTTGGAAAAATCGTTAGCTAGTGCATGGCAGTTATATGGTCTCTTGAGCTTAGTCGGATCAATCTTAATAATAAAATCATGTGCGAAAAGATGTGCGATATTACGGACTAAAGTCGATGCCCTATGCAACATGGGCAACTATAAGTTTGGTAAATTGATGGTAGAAAAAAAAAACAGTGATTTCCGGTTGATGATAAAAGATGGGACGAGAGGGGTGTTAGCTTATCACCGCATTATTTTGCCGTTGTTTTGCATTCGCACAACCCATCACATATACAAGCTATGTCTTAAATTTAAGATTTTTTAGTCTTTAAAAGTGCCAAATTCTGAATGCTATTCTAGAGGATTGATTGTAAATAAATTGTAAATTGTTTCAAGCCTTTTCAGAGTATGGATGATCAGAACAACATCATGTTTCAGAAGTAACAAGTTAGTAAACAGCGCATGCATTACGGGGAACCCTATGTCCGTTTTTATATGAGCACTAGTATTAGTAACACTAGTAGTTTTTTTATTGGAATAAATTCTTAAACGAACGAAAAAACCACGAAAATAGGCACTGGCGACTAATACACTCGAGCAGCACTTGATTGATAGAGGGTCCCCTCGAGAATCCTTCACTACACCTAATTCATAATTTTCGAGGCTTACTGCAAAAGAGAGGTTCGTGTAAAAATTAGGATCAATAAAAAAATGACATGAAATTAAAATAAAACTTTGGATTAAAATAGTAGAGATCTAACCATTCAATACTGTTTCCCGCTAAATTTGCACCCTTCCACGATTAAATGTGAAAGTTATGAAATACGTTTTCAAACAGGACAAAATTCTTAATCGAACAAAAAGTAAGCAAGGAAATCGGGCGTATATGCGTACAAGCAGCACTTTAATGGATTATCTTTAACAAAATTTCCGAAGTTTGTTCCAAACTATACTAAAATAATTTTTGTGTTATTTTCCAATTATTGGAATCGAACAAATTGTGAAAAGAAAATTGGTTATTGAAAGGAATTGCAGGCTGTGGAGCGTCAACAAAACTTGTCCCACACCCTCACAGACATCTGCCTATATTTTTTTTCAATGATCTGCCCTTATACTCCCTACTTGACCAATTCTGATAGGCGTCCCACTACTCATGAAGCCTTGCTTCAATAAACTGATTGTAGATTGGACTTTAAGTACACAGAATCTAATTGGATCCCCATCTTCGGCCTCTTTTGAAATTTCATTTGTACCTGGCAAAGAGTATCCACCTCTTTCTTCTGATGTAGCTTTATCCGGTCAGACAACAAGTTTCTTGACCACGAAGATTACGATAGCAACTGTTACTGAGCACGTAAAATGTACGTTTGGCATCTGAACAGCATAATGACTAGAAATTTGTTTCAAAGATTCGCAATTTCATAACGAGACTCAACAGAGTGGATTTCCCAACTGTTCTGATTTGAGCAAAAGATCCTCTAGGCGTGTGCTGTGTTGCTACAATGCCAAGACGATTCGATACGATATGTTTATTTGCAAAAAAATACATATTGCAAGGAGTAGCGCTCCTATAAATTTGATATGGCAATGCAAAGCGCACATAGCAAAATACTTCAGAAAAATAAATTCAATTTTCGGAATTATGAAAAACATAAAATATTATTCTAATTTTATTTGCATTACATTTAACGTAATTTTATTAATTTATTATTTGTTCGGTTGTTACAAACGATTCATATTCAATCACCTTCGACTAATTGAGGATGACGTAGCGGTGATTGGAGACTTCTTTTTTCCTGTGCTCTATTCGTTCAGAGAAAATGCTCTGAGCCGCAAGGAATGTACTAAATATACGTAAATACTTTGATAAGAATTTTGGGAACTGAGGGTCAGAAGCTGTTCCAAGAAATGGAAGGCCGTAAGCAGTGGCAATGTGTCAGTGGCAGAATAGTTGGGAATGAGAGGAGCCAAGTAGTAGTTTCGGAAAGGCCTGTAAAGAAGGCATAGAAATAAGAAGTGAACCACCGACTCAGCTTCATTCCTATTGCGGTTCATGCATCTCTCGGTGCAGTCAATAATGTATTTCATGTCAATGCCAAGACTCACACACCAAAATCTGCAGAAAGCTGGACGACCCTCGTTCAACGAGGAACTTTACTCTCAAAGCTTTTGTTTTGTTTCCATTAATTTGTAGAGCTCACGGAGTTTTGGCCCGCCAACGACTCAAACTTGCAGTCGCAGGGACAAAGACAACATTAAAAGGTAGTATTTGAAAAAGTGCTAAGATCCTCGAATCTTTAAAATGAAAACTTTGTGTTCTAAAATTTTGGGAGCCATCGCAATTGTTTTTTATTCTACAATAGGTCAGAAAAATGATAAAAGTCATTTTTATCACAAGGATACGAGTATACTTCCTTGAATGGGAGCTTGTAGTAGGGGAAACTCATGCGGGGTAGTATTTTGTCATTTTCCAACTATTCTAAATATGCGAAGGAGATAGTAGGATTGTCCATGAGAAAATCACGTGTATTTAGTCAATGGTACGTGTGCTTGGGTCTTAGTGCACTCGAGTGTACGACTCTGAAATGTGATATCCCTGGTCGGCCAGCAGTTTCGCTCCACGGGCGTAATCGAATGGACTCCCAAGTACCCAAATCGTGCACTCACGATTTCAAATTTGATTGCCTACTTTCATGAATTGAAAAACATGAGTATTACAGGAAGCCCTATACCGTGGCGGGATTTTTTTTTCTTTTCTATCGTATCTTCCAAACACAAAATGCCCCGCGGACGGTGAGCGGAGGTTTAACCGTTTATACGAGTCATAATTCCCTTATCTGTCCCCGACGAGCTGCGCTTGACCTTGTTATTCATTTCAACTGTTGCGCAATAGGAGTTTGGGCTGGGGGAGGGCGTGCAGAGGGGGACACGGGAAGCCTCGACCTTGTCTCCGAGTATCGAACAATTTGCTCAAAACGACGAATCTCCCCCTTCTGCCTCCGTGTCAGCACCGTGTGGCCCCACGTCTGGAAAATTCCGCGTGGTGGTGGGCGGAAAGGGAAAAATAGACTGAATCGTGCAGCATGGGCGTGCAAGAAAACGTTTTCCAACAACAACACCTACGCAATAATTTTATTAATTTTTGGAAATTCGCGGCTCGTGGCCACAGTTGTACCACGAACTGAAAACTACAATATACATTTACTGAAATTAATTTGCACTCAATATGTCACATTTCCAATGATTTTAGTGAGTTTTTATTGTGTGTGTGGAAAACCCACACTCTACCTTAAAAGTTCCGTGTCTAAGTGTGGAGGAAATGAACGGGTTGAACTGGAAACAACCACTTAAATGAAAATTTTCAAAAAATAAGAATTCTGAGAAGCAATAAAGAAAAAATTGGTGTGGAAAATGAGTTTTATTAAAGTTATTATTAACATCATTGTCACACGTTGTCGTTTCACACAAAAGCACTTTATTGGGTACCGACAAAGCCTCTTACATGTCAGAAATCTTGTACGGGAATGAGTGATGATTAATGGCAATTCCCTCTCATATCAAATGTTGCAACTAAACGGTATAACTCTCTAGTAACCGAGTAGTTGACTGAATAGATCACATGACTCCGGAAGTCGGGCAATCGGGGAGTTATGTGGTCTATTCAGTCAACTACTCTGTTAGTAGAGAATTATACTGTTTGGTTCCAACATTTGCTATAATGTTATAACGAATGAATTGGCAGGTTGTAGTTTTGTAATGAATTGGCTTTGATCATCTCTCAATCCAGTACAAGATTTTAGACATGTAATATGCTGTGTGTCCCAAATTAGGGTGGGACGGCGGAGAAATATGGGAGTCGTAAGATCAATTCAGTCATGAGATCTATTCAGTCAACTACCTCATTACTAGAGATTTATACTGTTTAGTAGTTGTTATACTTGTTTAGTAGTTAGTTACAGTGAATTGGCATTGATCATCGCTCATTCCCGTACAATATTTCAAACATGTGAATTGGATGTCCATAAGATGTATCGGAGGTGTGAAGCAGGGGGACCCCCTGTCATCTACCCTATTCAACAACACATGATGAATATTTAATATTCATTAATTTTGGTGGGATCCGGTTCTTGAACTGATTGGTGAGTGGTTTTTTTTTATTTCCTGTTCACTATAGTCGTCACCTGACTCAGACCGATACCATAAGGATGCATACGAATGCCCCTCAGACAGCGGACTTCCTAAAAATAAATAGGTCAGCCATGACGGTCAACGAGCAAATACCCACCATACACGAAGCCTTAGCAACTGTAAGGCGATGAAATTCGAGCCGTGTTGGTTTCTGGAGGTCAAGGTTGGGTGTAAACGCACTTGATTATAAATAGTCGTCGAGACCGACTTTCCGAACCAATCCGTTCCGCCCAACACACTCATGAAGCTAAGTTCAAGTTCAAGTCATCATGAAACGCAGAATTCAACAGGACAACAAACATGATTGCTGGTAGAGAATAAATGCTCAGTCACTAGAAATGACGGGTGTAGTGGAATAAGTAGATGTAATGTGCAAGTAATAAATCTCTTTCATAGACGGATTTTACAAAAAATATATTCTCAAACTAATTTACAAAACTTGATACGTGAACACATATTCAATACCTGTACATCTTACTCCTCAAATTAATTAATTTTATGTGGTTTTTTCTTACTATTTCAGGAGGTTTTTGAGAGTAAGGATGATCACGACATCACATAATGCACATAATGACACAATTTCACAACAAACTGAATCTCTCTTGATGAAGAAAATAATCTTTCACCAATAAGTCAGCTGCTGGCTACATAAAAAACCAAAGTGTAGAGCAAAGAATCTTGCTAGCGATTTTTTCCGTACATATAATTCATTTGATCACTTCCTGACAGTGGAAACGTCAAGATCTTAGTTTTTCAGTTTATTTCAACGAGGTAATGTTTTTACATCATACCTTCCTGTCCCAAGTGTTCACTTAAAAATGTATGACAACTTGTGCACAAGTTTTCAGGATGAGAATATGCCACTACTTTTTGGTATGTGCATTCTCTAAGATTTCTTTTATTGTTAATGTAAATTTTTCTTTCTTTCAGCGTTTTAAAACAAGAAAGTCCGAAGTAATACCAAATTTCTGCCAACTCCGATCTTGTACCTAAGTAGGTGTTCACTTAAAAATGTATGACAACTTGTGCATGAGTTTTCAGGATGAGAATACGCCTATACTTTTTGGTATGTGCATTCTCTAAGATTTCTTTTAATTTCTTTTATTGTTAATGTAATTGCTTCCGAGTCTACTAAAGTAGCGGAAGCATTGTTTTCACTTTCGGAATGTGAAAATTTTTTTGTCTCCAAAATCAAAAATTCCACTCGCATTTTGCGTTTTAGACCTTTCTGAACGATTTTGGTTCCGTGTCTGTCTGTGTGTCTGTCTGTGTGGCTGTCTGTCTGTCAGCAAATCCTTGTTACGGGCAAAACTACACGAAGTTATTGTCCGATTTTGATGAAATTTTCAGGGATTGTGCGGGTTGGGGTGTAGATGGTCCCCTATAGGTTTCATGACCCCCGGATCAATAGTAGCCTCTGCGCATGCGCAAACGTGAAATCCTTGTTACGCGCATAACTCCGGGAGTTCTTGACTAATTTCGATGAAATATTCAGGGATTGTTTGGTTTGATGTGTAGATGGTCCCCTATGAGTTTCATGACCCCCGAATCAATAGTAGCCTCTGCGAATGCGCGAACGTTAAATCCTTGTTACGCGCATAACTCCGAGAATTCTTGACCAATTTTGATGAAATTTTCAGGGATTGTTCGGGTTGGGGTGTAGATGGTCCCCTACAGGTTTCATGACCCCCGGATTAATAGTAGTCTCTGCGCATGCGCAAACGTGAAATCCTTGTTACGGGTATAACTCCGGAAGTTCTTGACCAATTTCGATGAAATTTTCAGGGATTGTTCAGGTTGGGGTGTAGATGGTCCCCTATAGGTTTCATGGCCCCCGGATCAATGGTAGCCTCTGCGCATGCGCGAACGTGAAATCTTTGTTACGCGCATAATTCTGGGAGTTCTTGACCAATTTCTATGAAATTCTCAGGGATTGTTCGGTTTGATGTGTAGATGGTCCCCTATGAGTTTCATGACCCCCGGATCAATAGTAGCCTCTGCGCATGCGCAAACGTGAAATCCTTGCCACAAGCATAACACCGGGAGTTCTTGACCGATTTCGATGAAATTTTCAGGGATTGTTCGGATTTATTAGGTATATTTTATAGTTTGTTCAATAGTTGAACATGCCTACCTTTATTTTCTTAAGTTATGCTCCTGCATAACAATACATTTACCCTAATTCAACATTTACTTCGCCTAATTGAACGAAGTTCTTTAGTCAATAATAATTTTCAATGATCTATACAGTCATGTTATGGATACGAGGAAGCTATGTGCCACACCCACTTGGCAGAGGTTTTTTCTTTCTTTCAGCGTTTGAAAACAAGTAAGTCCGAAGTAATACCAAATTTCTGCCAACTCCGATCTTGTACCTAAGTAGGTACACGAAAACTGGTCCTGAATCGAAACATTCATCAATCTTTGTAAAGGTTGATTGCTGATTATTGAAAGTAAGTTATAACAATTATTTATTTAGAACATTTTTAAACTAATTTTCTCATTTTGCTTCCGAGACTACTAAAGTAGCGGAAGCATTGTTTTCACTTTCGGAATGTAAAAATTTTTTGTCTCCAAAATCAAAAATTCCACTCGCATTTTGCGTTTTAGACCTTTCTGAACAATTTTGGTTCCGTGTCTGTCTGTGTGTCTGTCTGTCAGCAAATCCTTGTTACGGGCAAAACTACACGAAGTTATAGTCCGATTTTGATGAAATTATCAGGGTTTGTGCGGGTTGGGGTGTAGATGGTCCCCTATAGGTTTCATGACCCCCGGATCAATAGTAGTCTCTGCGCATGCGCAAACGTGTAATCCTTGTTTCGCGCATAACTCTGAGAGTTCTCGACCAATTTCGATGAAATTTTCAGGGATTGTTCGAACTTATTAGGTACATTTTATAGTTTGTTCAATAGTTGAACATACCTACCTTTATTTTCTCAAGATATGATCCTGCATAACAATAAATTTACCCTAATTCAATATTTACTTCGCCTAATTGAACGAAGTTCTTTAGTCAATAATAATTTTCAATGATCTATACAGTCATGTGGATACGAGGAAGCTATGTGCCACACCCACTTGGTTTCACTGGTAACACTTAGGATGAATAACATCGCAATTTGGAGACCCACCTGCGCAAATTTTTATTAGAGGGATTACAACGAAAACCTATTGTGTTCAAAACAATAAAAATAGAAGATACATACACTTCTATTTATAGATACAATTTTAAGAGTCATAACTAAAATAAATCCCAATTATGGCACCATTTCTTCCCACCGTTGGAAAAATTGAAGCACAACTTTTACAATAAACTTATAATACTCACCGCTTAAGTTTTTTTTTTTTTTTTTTTTTTTTTTTTTTTTTTTTTTTTTTTTAAATGGCGTCGGCCTTTATTAAACCATTAGCCAACTATAATACAGGGGTAAATTATTTCAAATTATTTTTAACAGTCTATGGTTTTTACTCTATTTTATTTAAAAAAGCATTCATTTCTCGATAGACTCTATGGTTTACTGATGATATTATGGTTTCCATTGAGAAAGGCAGAGGAAGTTCGAATGCGAGTAGCTGTAGCAGAGGTCTTCTTTTTTCTTCCAGTGTAGGACACGTTACCAATATGAGTTGCATATCTTCTTCAGAATCGGAGCAAAAACGGAGGTCCGATGAGGTTTCTACTCCAATTTTATGCAAATACGATTTTGTTATGCTCGTTCCACAACGGATTCTGGAGATACATTTGTAAGATTCTCTAGACTTTCCCGGGAAGCTGGAGAACCAAGGCTGTCTAGGTGGAGTCGGAAACATGTTTATGTACTTTTTACCGGCATGGTAGTCTTTATATAATACACCCCACTGGGATTGGGCAGCTTTTTTTAAATGTCTGTGTAGATCAGAGGGTGGGAAGACCTGGTCCACTGTTTTAAGTTACTTAAGGTTAACCGCTTAAGTTACTAGACCTCGTAATAAAAGAAAGGAAAAATTATTTCAGACACAAACTCTGATTGGGTGATTAGGTACATAAAAAGGTTCAGCCTTAAAAAATTATCATTCTTACAGACAGCCAGGCTTTTGAGATGCAAGCCTAATCATTATTTTCGTTTTGAAATTACATAGTCAGAAGCTAGTTAAATAGGTAACTATGAAAGAACTAGAATGAAAAATAATAATAATAATAATAATAATAATAATAAAGCAATTCGATAAAAAACTGATCACTAAGAGTGGGGTTAAGTGATGAGGATTTCCACCACATTTTATTTCAAAAACTTCTGATTAAAACTTGTAATATGTTATTTTGCCTGTCATTTTTGACATTTAAAGTGTCTCTTCGGACATTTGGTGATTGAACATTAGTAGGTTATAACTGGTAGTGGGTTTTGACCCACTACAAAGATAAAAGCTAAGCTTCCCATGCATCAAAAGACACTAGAAGCTGGAAAATTTTAATTGTCGTAATCACCACAATAACAACTGCAACACTGTGGAAAACTAATAAACATTCGTCTTTTTTTTTTTTTTTTTTTTTTTTTTTTTCAAGAGAAGAAGGAGAATTTCTTTCTAGTGTGCATGGTATCAATCTGAAGTCGCTTAGGATACAATTTGGTGTCTACAAGAGAGACTGCAACGACAAAACATACAATTGGTACCAACCCCAAAACACAAAAATAGTAACGCTCTGGACTTAACACTGGGGGCATGAAGTTGGGACAGACACCGAAAAGTAGAAAACAATCGTTGCATTCCCAAAGGTGACTTTAATGCTAAAAATTGACGTTTACTCAGTGTTTTCTACGAGAAATAGATTTTTTGAAGCGAGAGCAGAGCTTGAACATACTTGTGAATATAGAAGGTAGTACATTAGGACACAACACCGATTATATTTACCAAAATTTTGAAATTTATAAAATGCTATAACTAAAAGACTCAGAACTGAAATGCATTGGTTGAATAATAGCTCCTCGTGAGAGGAGTATACTGGGTTTTTACCCTCTCCTACACTCAAAACTGTCAAGTTGTTATTTTTATTCCCTTATCTGAAAAATATGTAAATAAATAATCTTCTCTCAATCGTATTTCTTTTAAAATGCCGGCTCAATTCACATGAAAAGTAATTAATCAACTATGCGTATGCCTGCCTATCTAGTGTCCGTCACAAATGATAATGAACGTTCACTGGTTGAAAGTATCAAAGGACTAGGTCATTAGATGCTCAATCTTCTTTTCCACCCAGGTCACCACACATCAAAGTGAAACTAACGAGTATTTTATTCAAGAGCGAGAACAGCCGATTACAAGATGCAACTCGGTGGATGTTTCACAAGAAAACAACGAACGATCCGTCGAGGACAAAGTAGGAGAGCTCTAAGGACTTATTCAAATAGCTCGGCCGTTTCCTTTTGTCTCCCATCCGAGAGGATGCTGGGTACACAGAGAAAATCGAACGACGCGCCTGTTGAGGTCGCACTTTGAAACCGGGATGTAAATTTACTGAAATCCTTGAAAAAAGGAACTTAGAGACACGTCGTAATTTGACGTTCTTCAACGAACGTGATGTTTACTTACCGTGTAAGAAGCAGAGAGGATTTGACTAAATCTGATCGAAAAGCTGGTGTTACCAATCATGTTCACGAACCTATTTATGGAGAAGGGTGGTGATCTAGATAAAATCAATATTTGATGATCGGAGTGATTTTTTATGGCCTCTTAAGCTAGTTTCAATGTTGGAACTCTAAAAAAAAGTTTTGTTCGACCCGGAAAATGCATGAAAAACTCGATATCTGATAATTGGTTTAATATTTTCAATATTAAGCGTTTGTAAACGTGTAGCTAAGAAAAAATGTGGACCCCCTTCCATCTCACACTTGGTCATTTGACGTTTCAAGGTGCGTGGATTCAGAATCTGCAACGTCTGTCCGCGATAAAATGCCTTAGAGTTAATGTAAAAAATCCGTTTTAAGCTCATGTTCTCCGTTGAGGTTGCTAGGTGATGGAATGGTGTAGTTGACCCATCCACTGAGCAGAATGCGGATATAATGCTCCGCCTCGCTCAGAGGATGGCCAGACGGTTGACAAGGTCTGATTCATCTCCCAAGGCGACGGATTCTAAAATCGGGAAGGGCCAACTAACCATATCCATCACAAGGTCAAAACTGGTCAAAAAAGTGGGGGAAAACAGGTTTTACGGACATAGGCTGATGAGATTTCATTTCAAGTAATTTTGGATGCTTAATCAATTGAGATGAGTCCCAGACTTTTCCAAGCCATCTGTCTTTTAATCATAATCTTGATTTAAAAATGTCATTTTAAGGATGAAAATGGATTTGAATTTCTAATTTTTAATGTTTTTGTTTTGACATCGTTAGCAGCCAAGAGAATGGTGAGGAGTAACAACAAAACATACCTCTGTGAAATGATTTGCAGCCTTTTTTATTGATTGTTTGTTTCTTGAATTACTCACAGCTTTTAGGAATTCCCAATACTTCAAAGTTAAAGAAAAAATCCGCCAATGTCTGTATCACTGATCTTATCAGAATGGAGTTAGGTTTTCCGTTAAACTGTTAATGTCTAAGGGGCATTCCAATTTTTACATAATAATGTGAATAGGAGAGAATTTCGATGTAACAGCTCATCGGGATTTAGGAAGTAATTTAATTCGTCTCTTGATGTTTCAGAGACTCCTTTAAAATTTCTTATAAAAAGAGGAATTAATTTAGCTTATCAGGGTGGAATCCATAATTTTATTCGTCTCTTGATGTCCTAGAAAGGGTCTTTATCAAATTTAAACTTCCTAGAGTGAATACAAGTTTTTGATGACACTCTCGGTTGCCAAACTGGAAACTCCAACCAACTTAGTTTGAATATGAACCGGTAGTTCTCAGATGCAAGTTGAAAGCAAGGGAAGCTTGCTATATGAAACACCCAAAGGTCTGATGATACACTAGACCAGTGGTTCCCAACCTGGGGGCGATCGCCTCCAAGTGGTCGATTTGGGTTATCAGGGGGTCCGATAAATAAGTTGGGGGCTATTGGGGGGGGGGGGGGGGCGATGAGTAGTCAAAGGGTGAAAAATGAAAATAGTTGTGTTCAGTTGAAGTTGCCGGGCAACCATTTAAAACGCGAAATATCACAAAGTTGTCAAACTTTCATTTTTGTTCACCTTTTAACTGTGAATTTTCTTAATTGTTCTTCTTTCTTTCTTCTTTGTTCTTAAAAAAATCTATAAAAAATGTATACATTTTAATTTTTTATTTTACTTAGGAGTGACCGGATTTAAAATAATAAAATTGCTTTATTATTACATTTCACTTCAAATTAAAATTAGGCATACAAGGAAAAATTAAAGGATTGGATAGGTGTTAGTCAACCTCCAGAAAGGGGCGATGGGCCACAAAAGGTTGGGAATCACTGCACTAGACGTGTAATAAACTATGAACTGTTCAACGAGTGGCGCACAATGTTTGTGGTTTAAAAGGAAAGCCTGGTACGACTTCCAAGAAAAGATTGATTATATGTGGAGAACTTGAGAAAATGCTGAATGATTTTCTTTACCCTAATCCATTACCAGAAATAGTATTTAAATATACTAGAAGCAGAATTTGTAGAAGAATCAAAGTGTATAGCCACAAATTTAAAAAAAAAAAAAAAAAACACAAACACACACACACACGTTAAACAGATAACACGTGTTAACACGTTTTTTTTCTTGTTCAGTAACAGAACAATAACTCATAACAACGTGAGTTTTTCCGTTAAATGGGATTTTCCACAATTTCGTCGCGAATGATTTAGGGCATAACATGGGCACTAGGGGAGTCCTCAGGAAGTTTGTGAAGGTTGTTGATGGGCAACGCATTGTTGAAGGGGATAATATTATTTCACGTAAATAGGCTATAATCTTCTAAATGAATACATTTTATGAATGTTCTATCACACAATGAACTCTTCGCAGGCCACTTAAAACTCCGTGTATGAGTAGGTTTATCGAGGCTTGATAATATATTGTTTTACATATCAAATGGGAAACTTCAAGTGATACCGGAGAGCCTTCCATCTTTGATCATACTGAATTCTACTAGCATTCTGTTCTAGTCTTGAGCTTACCTATTTATTCGTAAATGTTGTTGAACGTTGATGCCGCTTGTTCTTCTTTCTAATCACATTCACACATCTATCTTGACAAGTTTTGACAAATAGTACTTACCTGCTTAGCTCGAAATATAAAATTCCTGTCTCTAGTTGTCACGATTTTACGCTGCTAATAAATAAGAGCACCTAAAAGCAGAAAGTGATGCCACAGCTCCGGAGCTTAAAAACCTAGGCTGCCACTAGTTATCACTTATCAGTTCGCGGGTGTGAATGCGTCATTAACTATTATTCGTTGCATAAAGTGGACCTTCAGGAGCTCCTGTTTATGCGGAACTATGCGGTTCTGCATAGTTTCGTGGTCTGGATACTCGCTAAGCTCGCATCTCAAAAATGAAAAATATCCCAAAAATATAGATCAGTTGTGCAAATCGATCAGAACCTGTGATAAAACTAGTAGTGCCTATGAATTTTGGTTACTCCACCTGCGTTGATGCTGAAATGTGAAAGCCTACAGGAAGAAAATTGCAGAAAGACTGTAAATCCTTCAGTTCATCCCACTTGCCAAAATACAGATTGCTGTTCTTCTCCGATGTAGTGAATTTGTCAAGTATCACATTTGTCTGGTTCATTACAGCACCTATCTGGGCAAGCTTAATACTGATTGGCTAGATATGGAATAATGGGTGATCTGTTTGCTAAAGGTAACCACAGTGAATATTAATCATTTGAGCAAGAACTCACAGCGTTTTCCCTCATCATGCATGCAAATATGGAATTGCGAGAATCGGAGGTTAGTCGTTGGTAGCTAAGCGATTGGTGGGGGTCGTTTGTTTCAATTTGCACTTGAAATGTAACCTTGGCGAATCTCCAGCGTGATCACGGCTTTTCGAGGCCACCTGTCGAGACAGCGCGTGATAGCGTTAGGGCGACGACGATCCGACGTCGCGAGCGTTCTTGGAAAATTAAGAGCGATGATTCAACGTGGAAACCTATATAAGTCCATCCCTTCCCGGGAAATCGTGTGTGGGTTTCAGGGTCAGGGGGAAATCCGTTGCGCAATCCGGATGGGATGAATTTCCCGCAGATAGAGTAGAACACAATATTCGTTTATTGGATACAAACTGAGAATAAAATGAATCAAGACTCTTGATGCACATGGCCGTACAATAAAACGTCAGCCAAGTTGGGTGTGGCACATAGCTTCCTCGCATCCGCGATATGAACCTGTAGATAATTAAAATATTTTTCAAGATTCCACAGCTGATACCGTGGTCCGGGCAAATTATAAACTAAAACGGGCAGTAAAATACTAAATTAGTGTGGGGTGTAATCGAATCGTCATGCCAACCCACTTCAAAATTTGGGGGAGTTCGGTCGAATGGATCAAAAGACCGAAAATCAAGTTTAACGGTACTTGAATTGTGTGATTGAAAATTAATATTGGAATTGACTACATGTACTAACTACACATCCCGAAAATACCAAAAAAATAATATGAAAACTTTGGAAATGACTCTTTGCAGGGACATTGAAATGAGATGATCATAACATCCTATCCCGACTATTCACCAAACGGGAGCAAACTGGACGAGTGCAGCCTGAAAAAGCATGTTGAATGTATCTTGTGTTTTAACATGTTCAGAGCAAAATATTGATTTATGAGCAATAGGGAATCATTTGTCGCCCGACCTGCTCATTCCCTGAAATGTTATCAATATCAGTTGAGAACTATAAGGTCATTTGTTAGTTACAAGGGTTTGCGGATGTACAGCCAGACACACTCAAAGACAATGATCGAAAGTTGTCCAGAAACGTCGTAAGGAACTTACGATTTCGTTGAGTATTTTAGGGAATCTGGAAGTTGAAAATGAATTTTGAAAATTGTATCAATATTGGTTCCTGCGCAATAGTAGAGGAATAATCATGGTAGGTATAATAAGGCAAGAGTGGTAATTTTGTACCAGTTTTCGCCCAATTTCATGAAGATTTTCAAGAACTGTACACAAGTAGGCTATGCAAGTCACCAATGAATCTCATTGATATTTTGATGTGAGTCCTGCATACTAACAGACGTACAATCTTTGTACCAGTCATAACTACAAAAATTGTCATCCGATTTCATGCAGATCGTCAGGAATTAATCAAGTTGGATATTTTAGTCGCCTATGAATTTCATCATTGTATCAATGTGAGTTCTGCATTTTAGTAGACGTATAATTTTTATACAGCCATAATTGCAACAGTTTTCGTAGAAATCTCAATCAGATTTCCACTAATTTTACAGCTTGGATGTTTTCGTCACTTATGAATTTCCTTCCTTTCAGAAATCATACAAGTTGGTTTTTTCGTAGTAGTTGTTAGTTCCTGAGCATTAGCAGACACGTAATTATTGCAGCAGTCATAACTGCAACATTTTCGGCCGATGCCAATTAAATTTTCAGGAATTGTACAAATTTGGTATGTAACTTACCTATGAATCTCATCGACACATCAATATGAATCCTGCGTGTTCTGTTCAACTTTTTCCAAAAATTGTTTTTCTAGATTTTATGTGGTAACTAGGCCTACCCATGGCTGTCATTAAGTTCGGCTACTCTTCATTGTACATGCCGGTAATTAATCGAAATGTACCTATAATCTCATTGTCATGGTCTGTCCGTGAGCCAGAATTTGAACTGAATCCGAAATTTTATCCGCTAAAGTACGTTTTACTGGAAATATTTTAACTAGTATTTTTTTAGAATTAGTTACTGGATGTTAGTGCGCTTACAACTTTTAGATACCTAGTCTGTACGAATCAAGTGCTCAAAGTCCCAAACCTTCTGTCTCATTGTCATGGGTTTGAAGGAAATCATCGTGGCTCTCTCAAATGAGGGCATTTTTTGGCAATTCAAAGTTTTTTCAGCGTTGGTAACCCTGCCCTTTGAGGAAACACCATGCTTCCGCCATTTCTATACAGTTGGGGCTCAAAAATGAAGTTAGCCGTTCGTAAAACAGGTATGTGCGTTGCATACTCCTCATTGTTATGGGTTTGAAAATCACTCTTAATCAATCTTATTGATTCGTTTAGCATTCATTTTGGGATAGATATGTAAAAACTCTATTTAATGTAAATTTCAATTTCTATAAATGTTCATTAGACTCCTAATTGCAGAAGGTTAATGTTGATTTTTCATTGTGGTGGCGATTTTAAACTTCATTGTTGTGGCTACACAAAAGCATTCATGGCTGTTTGAAACAATTTTTTTCCAATTTTGGTATTTGATACTAAATATTAATACTAATATTAATACTAAATATTAATACTAATATTAAAATGTGATAACAAAGTCAGGAAAAACTGAAATCAGATATCTGTCTCATTGAACATTACCTACACATCGTTTACGTAATTCTATCGTTATTTGGTTGACAAAGCTCATTGTCATGGATACATACCATTCTCGTAACCTATAAAATTTTAAAACCTGAATTTTGAGGAAACAAACGAAAATCATGCGTGCTTGTACATCCCTATACCATTAGAGTAACATCTAGATTGTATCATAAAAAAATCATAAATTTAGGAGAACAAAATTTTTTAGTCAGAATCAAAACCTCGATTATCCCGTTAAATGAATCACCCCTTTACGTCATTCAGAACTTTCATCCTTAGATCTCTGTTGGTTCCTGCGCATTAGAAGACATAGAAACTAGATACCAGTGATATCTGCAACAGTTTTCGTCCGATATCAATAAAATTTTCATGAATCATACAAGTTGGATATCCGAGTCACCTATGAATTTCATCGTTGGATCTATGTGGGTTCCAGCGTAAGAGCAGACGTAAAATCGGGATATCTTCCACATAGGTACATCACAATTATAAATAAATTACATCCACAATATTTCTTCAAGATTTTCTTCTGCCTAACAGTTTGCTCATTGATACGTTCAAATCCACTCCATACGATGATCACAACAATCATGAGCTACACCCAACTGGGTAGGGCTTGTTCTATTTGTTTACCAGTGACGCATTACTTTTAAGATCTCAGTGGAAGTTTTATTGAAAACTCAAAGATATTTTATTTCAAATACAAATGTTCCTAATGCAATTCAAGTTGTCCTTCATTTCGATACCCGTTCTCCAAGGAGAGTAGATTATCCACAGCCACTCCACATCGAGCAAACAACGCGAATAAGTAAAAATATTGAAAGTTATGCAACTCCATTTTCAAACTCGAGTGCATATCGCGGAAGGTGACCGTGAAAAAATTGCAGTATGTGGCCTTGTGCAAGATAAAACTCGTTACATCACCAGCCCAGACATCTCATTGTTTGTTCCTTTTGACTAATATCACCAACATGGATGTAATCATGCTAATAACGGACGATGACGGCAAACTCTTCTTTGAAACAACATTTTCCCTAAATGAAATATTGTAAGATGTTTGTGTTACAGTATTAATCGCAGTCAGACTTGATGGGGAATTCCGACGGGTCAGATAATGACAGATTTCACCGCCTTCGCGATTAGCTTAGGATTTGTGATCGGTCTTGAGGGAATTTAGGCTTAGGCTTTGATTCGCTTAGGAGAATTATGTGATCGTGAAGAGTGTTCTCTCAATTGAAATCGCCCCTGATCAGAATTCACCGTCCGAATAAAATTGATCTTACATGGTTTTATCATCAGGGTGTGTAGAACAACGTTCCAAATTACTTTACAATGGTTAATAAATTCGGTATTTAATTCAGTGTTTCTTCTACGCAAATCTTGAAGATAATTAATAAAATGAAGG
The DNA here is from genome assembly GCA_031894815.1 of Creontiades dilutus. Taxonomy (NCBI): domain Eukaryota; kingdom Metazoa; phylum Arthropoda; class Insecta; order Hemiptera; family Miridae; genus Creontiades; species Creontiades dilutus. The sequence goes on along the minus strand of JAVIWC010009095.1, from coordinate 622,299 downwards.
TAAGGGACCATATGATCATACTTACATCACTAAATTTAGAGACTGGTGATTCACACAGGTGCTATCCGAATCAAAGGAAAATACTGTACATCCAGGCAGCAAAATTGTATGAACAAATTACCTACTTTATTTTTACATTTTCATGATACTGCTTACTTGAAAATTAATTTAATTAATTACTACTTTATATTTTTTTAAATCATTAGCAAGCGTAAGTGTGAATTGCTTCTAATGTAGATTCCTCACGATCTATCGTTCTGATTTCGTTCTAACTCAGGGCGCGTTTGGTGCAGGTATTAGGATTGACAGCAGAATGAGGAGGAAATTCCACCACTGAAAGCCCGATATTGTTTTAAATTATAACAGGGAAACTCTCAGAGCAGGGATTTTTAGCCCAATCTCAACAATGTTTACTTATACTTTCCTGATTTTTTTGCTTGTAATAAAAATGCTCAGCTCCCGCCGAGGGGTGTAAGGACCTTGGTTAAATTTTCATTTTGAACCGATCTCATTGGAGTCTGTGACCCAAACTGTTCCCATCCGCGGGGTGAGTGCAGGACACTCACGAGCACGTGGGATGTTGTTTCCTCTATTTCTTTAAATTACCTGCACGGAGTTGAAGTTTGTCTGACCCATCTCGCACAACCGTAAAATCACTGGCATAAATCGAAAATTTCTCCTTTTTGGAAATTTCATTTCAAGACATTCGGTTGTTTATTGGAGTACCACGGGAGCAGAAAAATTTGTATCGCTCAACGCTTACTGCGTACACGATCCTTAATTATCTACACTCCTATTAAGGACACTCTATTTTGATTCAAAGGGGGTTTGTAAATTTATCAAGATTGTAATACGCCACTATAGTTCCAATAACTCACAACCATATCAGCTTTTAACCTATCATTAAATTTCTGTACAACTGTTATCCCGGGGAACCAGGTGAAAATGAGCAGTTATATTGGAAACCGAAGAAGAGAAATGTATGAAAGACGAACTGCTCAAATGGTTTGCCTGTATTCATTGTCATAACCTTTGCGTTGAAACGTGGTAAACGATGCGTTCATGATACCTGTCATTTTTCAAACTTGATTAGGATGGATCAGGTTTTACAATCACCACAAAAACATATATATAACCAACAAAAATTAAATTAAACTTAATTTTTCAAAGAGGAAACACGAATTAATTCCCAGTATCTAATAGAAAAAACTCTCTCCCTTGAATTATGAAGTAATTAGGAAAATTACCTAACTACTTCATGGTACGAGAGAAAAATAACAGCACCTTCATTCAAAGTTTTCTCAGTATTTTTTTTTTTTTTTAGGAGAAGAAATCCGGAAATTAGGTATTACAACGTTTATAACGATCAACCAGCACAAAAATTGATCCATTTCGGGAAACAGACTAATAATCTTTTTTGGACCAGGACTTATGATGAGAAAACGATGTTCAAGTTCAAGGAGCAGTTGTAGAACATCTTAAAATGATCCGTTAATAATCGGCAATAGGATGGAGAAGTAAAATTCATTTGGATCAGTAGTGACACATGCGAGATACAGAGGTGACCTTCCGCTAAAACATGATTACAAATAAAATTATTGGAATAATACTGGGAAATTAGATGATGAACGGCTGCTATTCTTTGATGACCGCCGGGAAATCACTAAGATGAACCTGTTTTCCTTTGACGGTCAAAATTCCATGTAGAGTCGTAGTGATTAACCTGCAGTTCTACGGCCATTTTTTGACTTAAAATTAAAACGATGCTACCCGCACAAAGCTTTGTCAAGAGGTATTCAGTGGTCTATTACTTAAAATCCACAATTTCGGATTTATACATGCATTATTTCCAGTGTGGGAACAACGCATGTTGATGAAATTAGAGGGGTACAAAGCCAGTACTGCTGCGCCAACCATTGTTTTTAGTTCCCTAAGGGGTTTTCTGAGTAGCCCTTAGGTGAGTTTGGTGTTGGGTTCAAACACTGTACAAAGTTACTTTAATATTCGAACACCTTCTTGTGGTTTGTTGGTTGACCCACTTCCTGATGGTCCTTCTGAAGGTAATTTTTTGCAAACGAACTGATGGCTCAAGCGCTACAATAGGATTTCAGAGTCCCTTGTTGCAAGCTCACCTGCCTTTTTGTTACCAATTATACCTCTGCGCCCAGGTACCCGCCAGTCCTGTATACTTGGTTATTGAAAGCCGTTGGATTGCTGGTAAGGTGCATAAATGCAAACATGAACAATAGCCCTATTACGCATAATACACACATACATTGCATTTCAATTTTGCATTTAACCGTCTTGACTCGTACTTTTTCTCACACTGGTTCTATACTTCCATATTACGAGTATATGTGTAAATGAAGACATTGCACTGCCCTCACTATCTGGCAGAATTTTCTTAAATTGTTTTACAATTTGTCAATGGAACTTGAATTTTTAGTTGTTGATGTTTTTCCAACGTTCGACATTTAACGAGTAATAATGGTGTGCGCAGTTTGGTTTCATGAGTGATCAGAAAGGATTCTTAGCTACAGAAATGATAGATTAAGAGTTAGTATCTTAGACGCACCTCATCATTTCTGGTCAGGCCACAAAGAAATGAATAACGAAACGCGATTGATCAATGCTCATAGGTTCTCTACTTTCGGGAGAAGGGCCCTAATGGGGCGCATTGTGAAAGAGAGAATGGTCTCCGTCAATATCCTTGAGAGGGCTATGGAAATAAAAGGCGGAGGTCTTACGTATGACCCGGAGCGGGTGCCTTCGTTGTCTTACTAAAATAAGACGGCCGGCTCGGAATTTCCTGGCCTCTAAGGTCATCCTCCGTCTAGACTCCAGTGCAGGAGGCGGGAAAAGAAGAAGAACAAAAAGACGACATTTGAGAGGATCGAACGCTCTCCGGACATTAAGCAATAGGCCACAACTTGCTTGTACGGAGCAGGGATGTAGGGTATCCGCCCAAGTACGGACGCTCTGGTCGATAGTAACCCATACAATGCAACCGTTTCATTGACCATGACATTGGAAACGGGTTCAATGTGGTAAATTGATTGAGACATCGTACTAGTTTGATTCAAGTTCTCTAGGTACCTAACTGAAGAAATTTCTTAATTTTGGAAATCACCCGATATTGCGAGCTTTTTGTGGTTTATCATTTGCAATCATGAACCTTTGTAATCGATCAATAAATAAACATATTTGTACGTAATTCGAACATTGAAAAAAAAGTAAAATAGTAAAGATGTAATGGCTTTATACCCTCACCCCTTTACATTACTAAATATGCATGATCTGAACTATGTTTCAAGACTTGGTCAAAGTTCTAAGTCGCGCAAAAAAAGATACAAAAGAAATCGGCAGGATAATGTATGAGAAACGCTTGAATGGATTGTCTGTTACCCCCTATAGTCCCCCTCGCAACAAAAAATTCTAAATTCTCCGAGGTTCGTTTGCACAACTAAACTAGAATTACGGTAAAAAAAAAGTTTGAATCAACAAAATCAGATGAAAATAGTGAAAGTACGGATTTATCACTATCACTCCCCTCCCTTCTCCATCAGTCATACTGAAAATTATATATGCTGAAATATGCGAAAATATATATCATGTATACCAAAATCGTAACTGATCGAAAACAGAATGACATCGAGAATTGACGCTTGAGCAGCGGTTGAAAGGATTCCTCACCATTTCTGCTCTTAACCGCGAATGCAGAATATCTGAGGTTCGTTGTTGCACAACTAGATTAAAATTAAGATCGAACGAAAAAACTATCACAGAAAATCAGCACTAAAAAAATTCCCAAAAATACAAAAAACCTCTAAATATTGTTAAATTTGTATTTTTCAGCAGAATTTTACTCGAAATTGTACTCGAAGTTAATTGAAATGGGCTCAAAAACGAAATTAATTCAAAATCTTTGTTTAAATGGAACATTATTGGGAATCAGTTTTTTTCGTAAATTAATAGATTCGACGAATCGGTTTAAAAACGTTTAGCAAGCAAAGCCTTCAAATTGAAACTTAAATCAACATGAATAACGATCATTATGGAAAATTCGCCCACACTATCGTGCAACATGAATGGAACTTTTTTAGAGATCTGATAGTCAGATCTTGCTCAAGTTTAGAAGTAATCGTGGAATAGACCCAAAGCAATTTCAACAGTGGTTAAACTGGTTGGTTATCTTTGAAACATTTCGATGTTACACACAGACAAGTTGGAGCTACGAGGTAGCTATGTACGTGCCACACCTCACTTGCAGACGTTTTTCTGCGTTGGTCATCGTTCATACCTGGAAATTGCCCCTTAAGCTCGCTGTTGGCCCCTTGAATAAAATAATGGAAGTGAATCATCAAATCGAACTGTCGCGTCATGACGCCGATCCGCCTGCCTCCTCACACTGAGTCACAAGAAAGACCGAATGAAAGTTTATAATAATAACCGATAATCCGATAATCACCACAGATTTACCGCCACCGCTCAAATATCATCTATTGATTATATCGACTAAAAAAAAAAAAAATAACCGGAGGCTATGACAAATATTTACCTCGATATCTCGCTCCGAACAACGGGATATTCAGAGGGCGTCGATAAAATATTCATTATGACGGGAAGGAGGCCTTGCCAAGACATTCGCGAAGACCTTGAGCCGCGAGGACTTGGTGGATGAAAATATCGTTTGTTTCATGGAAGGAATTTGTATGACGGAGTAGGTAAATGCAAACAAGTGCCTACCTACTTATTGAGTAGCATTGAGGGGCATTCCAAATAAGGAAAGTCGTGCGATAACAACCGTTTATTGTCTTCGGATCAAGTACTGGACGATCATAGCGCTGTACAAAAGGATTTAATGTTGCTGCCACTTTCGAGTCAATCATGGAGCGATCATGTCCCTAAAAACTCTAAAAATGATCACCTTAGGTTTTAGTCCAGGAGTCGAGGCCAAAACATTGGTAATACTATCTGCAGGAGGTTGGCATTAGATATTGAAACTTTAATCTATCTTCAGGGTCAAACTTTTTCTGCAATCCCAAAATTGGTGTATACGAAATGGCGGTTTCACAAATATTATTGAAATTACCCATTTTTAAGCTGTGATTTTGAGCGTTAAGGCCTCTTCCTTGTTCTCTTTACTTATTAAACGGACCGTTTGTAAGGGCGATCATATTAAAATCGGTAAGAAAGATGCACCTGTAATGCATGCATTACTTGCCAATATGTTTTAAACTACAGGTCATTCGTGCTCACTATCTGACAACCATGTGCAGCGCGCACCTTCCCTCATGGCAAAACTCATCAAGGTGTTCACATAGAAAACTCAAAGAAACTGCGTTTGTGCTTGAATGCTTGAACATCTTGAGCACTAATTCACTAGATTTTTTAAACATTGAATTTGCACATTAATTTTTTAAACGGTCGTAAAATTTTAATGAATCTATATTACTACACCAGACGTAAACATTGATTGAGTTAACTCATTTATACGTTTCTTTGTGAATAAAATAATTTCCACTTCTTACAATAGTTGTGTAACTAAAGCGATGATTTATAGGTTCGGGTATTCCTCTTTACAAATTCACTGGATTATTTTAGCTTGGAACGTTTGGACCATTACGAGTAATGGATGACGTTTTTGTAGGTAACTGAGAATTAAATCAAATTTTGATTGATTTTTGTAAGTACACATTGACCGTATGTTCCAAAAATCACGTCAACATTTTCGTTATTAGAGCCTACTATTTCAAACGTGCCTATGTCAGCAATCCAACTGTCATTATCCTAATGGTTTAATATGATTTGAGTGCGATTAATTCGTATAGCGAAAATCATTGTGAGATGAATCTAGAGTAGTCGAGTTTAGATGTTTCTGAATCCCCTGTGCTGTATCGATACAGCTTGCAGGGAACTTCAGTGGGGTGGCGCTCCTCCCTAAGAAGCTCGCAGTCAAGTCCCTTGTTCGATTCCCAGGGGCAGCAAACGTATTATTTGTGTGGTGTTCATATTGTCATTATAAACACGCTGCCATTTTTTATTCCTGTCTCTTGCCGGGGTTTGGACAAATTTAAACCTTGTAACTGTACTGGGAAAGGTTGGTGGATGCATTCAGGTAGGTAGTTATATTTAGATAGTGTGCACTAAACTACTGGTTTAAGGAAGTTTACCTATACGATACATAGATCCCAAAACTTTCTTATCCTGGTAGATGTAACGACATTGCTTAGCAGAAATGATCCCGTGACTGGAAAAACGTTTCTCAGTAGAGCGTTTCAAAGGGTTTGTACCTCTCTTCTTCGAATTGGCCGGCAGAAGTGACAAAGTGAGATTCTCCGCACGCACGCATGAGTTGAGAACCCATATTGATCCGTATTGATATTTTAAATTTTCGGTATGAAAATAAACGAACATGGATACTTCCGAACCATAACATCCGTTTGGCTAGGATCCACGATAGCAGCGATGTCCCTGAACATTATTTTGGAACATATTTCCTTCCTCACTCCACCCATCCCCTCCACTTTTGCAAAACGGTTACCTGAATGGTGGTAAAGGACCAATGATCCATGATAGATGCCATATGTGGTAGCCTAGTTGTGAGTTCGGGGTTGAACATGAAGTATACCAATTCGACGAAATTAATGTTAATCATAAAGCTCTACCAGCCGATGAGAAGCTGGGCTATTCTTCACACCATTATGTGGTAGCCGTAACAACTTGGATTCCTGATGTGTCCCCTCGTTTGAGTACCTACAACGGATCACCATAATAAAAATTTGTCACTTCGGCCTTTCCTCCGTTCAACCAACGAATTCACAATATTTCGGCTGCTACAAGTGACTACTTGGAACCTTCGCCTTTTCCTTGTAATAATGATCAAATGCAATTAGGTATCACTTGGTAATCGGGTACAAAAGGGGTTAGTCAGAGTGCTGTAAGGCTATTTTTTAGTGGTGGAATATACTGAATTAGAGCAGGCTTATGTTTCATCTGAAGTATTTAAACCTCAATTTCGTGAACAAATGAACGGTCTCTTTTGCCATGCAGCCCTCAATAACAATTCAATGAGCGGGTAAAGCTGAAGATTGTGCTAGTTTCCTTCGTTTTATTGGAATTAATACACGTTGTTAAATCGTACACCCGACTATCGAGTTCAGACTCTTGGTTAGACCAAGAGGCTGGATCCCGTGAGTCACGAATTCGCCCACAAGTTGATCAGACGCTCTGAGGCCGAACTCGGCAAACCTGATCCTCGGCTCTCATTTGAATCCGAGAGACGGTAGCCCGCGTTCTGTTTCACTTCGCGCTGCGGGGCGGCATTTTTTGAGGTCAGGCGCCGCAAGATAAAGCTGCCCCACAAAACGAAAAAAAAAATATGAGCAGAAAAAAAGACTTTCACTCCCTCATTGGGAAAGGCAATTTGACCTGGTGAGAGTTATGGTCTCATCCTTGAGGTCACCCAGCTTGAGTGAAACGGCGTGTGTTTCATCCAGGGATCCTTTAACATTTGCTGTTTTCAATTGCCCTGTGCTACTTTCCCGAACTTTTGAAAGGCAAAATGAAAGTTATGTCATGAGTTAAAAATTTGGGCCTGGAACCCTACACACAACAACAGATATTTGCGTCGATCTCGACGAAACCTTTACAAATCAAATAAACGTTGGAAGGCCCTTTTTTGTAGTCACTCAGTTTATTCTAATTAGATGCAGTCACTAATTTGCGAAGCTAATCTGATGCAGAAATGGTAAACCTTAGTTTAATATTTTGCTGCGTTTTCATCAGTTACCTATGGAAAATTATATAAAAGGGTAAAGATATTGTCCAAGTAATGCTTGCATTAGAGGGAGGTCCCTAATTCCGGTTTTTGTATAATCGCACTTTCAAACAGTTATACATTTTTTAAACGATCAAATTCATAATTGAGAAAAAAAAGGAGGAAAATCTTCACCAGATTCTTCACCAGGTATGAAAATAGAAAAAAATACAGCATTATTACACCCTCCATTCGCCCTCTTTCATCAACAAAACTCAATATCTATCTGAAATGTTTATATTCTGGATGTCAAGGAGAAGGATTGCTGAATTGCGGACGGCTTTCCTACGCCTGCTGGAGATGCGGGAAAGATCCACTGCCGTTTCTCAGGATGGCATACTTGACATGCTACTAATACTTTTGCCAGGCGTGGTCCCCGATGGCTGGCTTGGAGCTGAAGGTTTATTCACAGTGAGCACGCTAGTGTGCATTCGTCAGGGATGTGTCAGGAAGGGTATTATGAGGAATAAAATGAGTATGTGTGGATGGCAGACGGCCTGGACCACCAACGAGTGCCTTCCCAAGAACCCCGAGTGCCAATGGCCCGGCGGGGGTTATGGGTTATGGGGGCTATTTTGGTTCATAGCGGAGGTGACGATACACAAATAGACTCACTCATAGGCAATCACCTATCATATTTTCATGGATTCGTTTTCTACGTTAAAAATCCCAAATGAAAACACGTCAGAGCTGTCACGGAATTGCAGTCGTTAGCAGTCAGGAATAATGAACAGCTAGATAGGGATTTGAAAGACTGGGGCCGATGACGACTTCCTGAAGAGATGTGATCACAAGCTGATCTACTTAACCGATCAGCCTTCAAAAAATTGAGTCACGTCTTAGGTCACGTTCACAATGGATTGACCTCTAGATTGATCATACTTCCCGAACCGTCACTCAATCTTGGAATGGAACCCATTTCAACAAATGATTGTGAAATAAATGTTTATCTGCAACGAAACGAAAAACTCTAAGAAGCGAGAGGGGAGCTGCTACTATATCCCGTACGTCCGTGACAAGGACTGCAAAAAATGGGAATTTTTTTTTTCTTTCACTCCATACGTTTAGGTATTTTGTCGACTTTCGTGTAGAGTTATACTTACTACGTAGACAATTGGTAAGTAATGCATGCATTACAGGGGCGTCCTATGTAAGGTTTTTATATGATCGCACATATAAACGCAATTATCACCACTTGAAATTATTTTTTAAAACTATACCAAATTCTCACTCGAACGAAAAAAAGCATGAAAATCGAAAGACAATTATACTAGCTATGAGCAGCTGTGGAATAGATCGGCCTTTACCCCTCCTTCCTCCTTCAACACAGCCAATTCAAATTTCGGAAGTTCATGACACAGGTGAGAATAGTTAGACAAAAATTGGGATCGAACGAAATAAAAAACAGGTGAAAATAGTGGAGATAAAAGGATATATCAATATTGGCCCCTCCATAACCCATTTCATAATTAAATTTAAAGGTTCTGAAAAAATGTTTGCAACCACATCAAAAATATCAGTCGAATAAAATAAGAATCACGAAAATTGGATGAAAATTACAGCATAATTTGTTTTTCCCGGCTGTACCCCATCCAATTTATATTTTTAAGGATTGAGGCAGGGTAAGTACAGAATATCCTCCCAGCTTACAACGAATCCTACCAACATACTAGATTCCTAAATTACTAAATTGCACTTATTCTACAGATCCATTCTCGGCTACAATCTAAGTCACGTTCACACAATAAATACAATCACCACCTGTTAACACGGACTTCCAGATTAAACAGCGGAGCTGGGGGAAACTCTGACGGGTACCCTCGAGCCCACCCTTCCTTGGATAGATTCCTTGGTACCCAGCCTGCAGGGTTTCCCGGTCTAGAAAGGTGTTTCAATACCCAGGAAGGCCTACCACCACCGACACACAAACCTAGTTTTTTCCACACATTCCGGCATAGAATGGTCTGAAACAGATTTTTAATCGGTTATTTTTGTTATCATGTTTGGGTTAAGTAAGCCCCCCCCCCCCCCCCCCCCCCCAACAGAGTCTGAAAATCTAGGAATCGTTACGGAATGTCTCAAAGTAGATTCCCATTAAAAATGTTTGGTAATAATGCTGTACTCATTGAAACAGGTGAATATTCAATAACTTCAGAATGGAATGAGGGTGTCATAAAAACTCAAGTTCTAAGAGGCGTTTCTGCAAGTAAATACCAGCTGTATTCCTAAGACATGACCGTTATGCGACTCCCACGAGTGGAACTCAACGACCGAATTGTACACATATCCACTAACTACACACCTGCCTTATATAGGTTGTCGTTTTTCCACTTAATAGGGGCAGCAGGAAATGTCCAGAAAACGGTTATATGGAAAACTGAAACCATCAAGTCAAGAACATCTATTTTCTCGGGCGTAATATCTACAAATCCAACCACCATAATATGCAAAGGATTTGAATAGCGATCGTTGAGACTTCAACACTTGAGACCAACATAGAGCTTTGATGTGATTTCAAACCTCGTAACTTTGTGTTCCCACAAGGAAAATGAAGTACCATGATGTCATCATTACCCATAGTGTTATTATTCCAATATTAAACAGCATTTCTATGCGTATAACTAGTCTACAGATTTAAAAAAGTCGATTGTATACTATTTAAATATAACGGCAAGGGCATGGACCAAGAAAGATACAAAAAAACTAGTAAATTACGAAATGGGATGACAACGAATAACTCACCCGCCCTTTTATTCCTACTAGAAAGTGCTTTTACATCCTTATTACAGATTGTTACACAAAGGTTTGTTATTTATGAATTCCTTCAATGTATAACAAAGGCTTTATTTATAGCTCAATTTTCCGTGAAACTGACATATTTATTGGCATTCGAACATGTCCAAAACGTAGAGCGTAGTCCACATTTACCTTGCGGATAATCGAGTCGTTTCATGACCGTAGGGACTCACAAATCTTGAATATCATCGTTTTTGTTGTGTATGGGTGTGGTTTTTTTAAATGAGAATCATTAATTTATTAATATTTAATTCCTTGGCACATTGATGACTTACAAAGTAGATTGTAAAAGGGCGACGCAAGGAACTGACAAGAGGAAAATCATTTTTTCATCAATACATCCTCTTACTTGCGCTCCTGGCGGCTCTACCTTGTTAGCTCAACATCCACTGACCACGTGCAAGGATGTTCACTTTCATCCTTTCTTGCCATTTACAAAGTTTAATAGCGTCTGGAGACAAGCATTCTTATCATTCCATATATTTTTAGGATTCCATATCATCTGCAAAGGTGGCTTCATTCTTGTTGGGGTAATTGTGTACAGGAGGTCGAGTTACAACAAATTCATTATAATAACAATATTAAAAGTCAAAAATTCGTATATGCAAATCCCCGAGAAACCGATCACGTCGTTTAATCGTTTTGAAATTTCCTCACTATTATATAAAAGGTCGGTATAACGGGGGCGAGAATTCCACCCGCCCAGCGTTACCAGAAACGTCGATATACTCAGATAAGCTGGTTTTTATATAGTGTGATTGTTACACAAAGGTTTGTTATTTAATGTTCCTTCAATGTAAATCGCTGATTATTTATTGGACGTAGTCCACATTATCTAACCTTGGCACATGCCTCGTGGTTATATTCTTAATGACTTACAAAGGCTTCATTTATACCTCTTTCCGTGAAACTCATGGAAACAAAATTCCATCCCAATTACATATTTGCGTCACAATTGGCATTCGAACATGCTAAGCTCAAGGTAGAGCGCAGCAAGTAAATTGTGGCTTTACCTCCGCGGATAATCGAGTCGTTTCCATGAGCAGTAGGGACCTACAGTTTTTTATCCTTTTTTGTTGTGTATGGGTGTGGTTTTTTTAAATGAGAATCATTAATTTATTAATGATATTAATTCCTTTTTTTTAAACCATTGATGAGGTCGGTGGTGCGGCGAAGGAACTGTAGATTGTAAAAGGGCGACGCAAGGAACTGACAAGAGGAAAATCATGTCAACAACCATTTTCATCAGGGTACTACCTCTCTAGCGCTCCTGGCGGCTGACCTTGTTAGCTCGAAGCCCCACTGACCACGTGCAAGGATGTTCACGCGCACATTTGCGTTGACTTTATTTTTTTGCTGTCAAAGTTTTAGCTCTAAGGAAGAGCGGAGGATGGAAGCATTTTTTGTTGATATATTTTTATTCCATTTTCTGATTCTAACAGTCTTTAAATGCGAATTATGAGAGCATTACATTTTTTCTTGGTCGATTACAAAAATTCATTATTGAAAATAATAAACCAAAAATATCTCGTCATATGACCAATGTTCCAGAAACCGTATCATATCAGTGTTTAATCGTTTTGAAATTTCAGTATATATGGCTATAAAAGCGGTATAACCCGAAATGGGACTAGAAACTAATCATTTTTTATTTGGTATTTTGTTGAACTTTGCTAATGCCATAGATATAAAATGTTGATTCAGAAACGACGTTTTTTGTTGTAACTTATTTAATAGAAAACAAGCCAACATTTGCTGGATAATGTCTATCGTTCCTATTACGAACCTTAGAAAGCGGTTGTCACAGACAATTTTGAACCGGGGACGAGAGGACTCATCCAAAATCAATTATTGATATGGTTTTCCAATAGTTATAACATTCTTGTCTCAGGATAAGTAGGTTCTACAACTTGGATATACGAAAATGTGTTTGACGATGCTGCAGTAGCTTGCACAGTTTAAGGATCAATTGAGGAAAAACTTAATTAGCCCAATTTCAGCTACGTTTGTGAAGCAGCCATTTCAAGTATCAGCCATTTTAAGGTTTGTAGCAGTTCCTGGAACTGCTACGCGAACGCGGACCGATTACTTCATTAAAATATACTACGATACTTAAAAAAATTAAAACAAAAAAACATATCTACGTACAAAAATATATTAAAAAATGAAAAAATAAAAAAAAGGTCATAAATAAATACAAGAAAATTATTATTACACAAACAAAAATGATATTAACAAAAAACAAATTAATAAATGAATAAAAAAATAAATGAATAAATAAAAATAAATATATATACATAAAAAAAAAGATAAAGAAAAGAAAATAACCGGCAGGTTTCGTCCAGCATCGAACGTACCTCATGGCGGCACACCACAACGCCACAGGCACGCGTCGAGCAAGGTTTCCCTGCTGAGGGTCCAGTAGGATTACTTTATTAATGTATTTGTACTCCTACTTACCACTTCCCAAAGCAGCAAAAAAAAAAATTAAATTTCCAAATTTCCTTTTTAAAAAATTCAAAAACTTCATTTTCGGTTAGAATTTTTTTTTCAAAAGCCGACAAGCCAGTTCCTGGAACTTACGCGAACGCGGACCGGCTTCATCGGCCCGCCTCCGCGGACGCCCTCCAAGAGGCGCGTTGTGAGACATGAGTTGATCCCTAGCCGTTTCATAACTGGTAAGTCCCCATTCCATTATTTTGCGGTTCCTTAATACAACCCAAATTCTCTCTTGATTTCATATCGGACCTATATCAGATTCAATAAATCTATATAAACTCCAATCCGATTTGTTATTCATTAAAAATACCCAATTCACCATTAATTTCTATTTTCAAGTTTAAATTATGGAAATAGTAAATTAGGTTTTTGGGGTAGAAATAAGAGTTAATTATCATAGATAATTCCAACACTATTTCAGGTTGCAGACAAGGACTTCTCTACCCAGAATGGACTCCCATAAGTTGTCAAGAAACCACTACATCCCGGCATCAGGGCTGACTGCGACACACCACCACCCACAGCCGTAAGGATCGTTGTCCACGTACCCTCCAAACGCTAGCCAGACACATTTGCGCCGTTCGTCCTCTAAATAAGGACGGTATCCGAGATATATGCGCCGCAATGTCACACGGTCGGAAGTTTTCCACTCGTTTTCCCACACGTGAGAGTTGAGCAATCAAAAGGGCAGAAGGGGATCGGGCGGCGGAGAGCGTCGAGGGGGGGAGGGCGTCAGGGGTCATCAAGACCTTGAGACTAGGGAGCTTCCCCAAGGTCCTTTCCTCACTTCACCGCCTTATGTAACTCCAACCTCCGACTCCTAGCATTCCACCACCGACGCCCATTCACGGCCTCTCGGATACGGATCTGACTACCTCTTTTCTCAGCTACTTTCTAATATAAAACGATAATTGGTCTCAGGGGGATCGTGATTGGTGTGTTTTGAATACCATACGAGCACCTGCGCATAATGGAGAAAGGGAAACCATATTTGACTTAACAGGAGAACCCAATTATCTGTTAGTGGAGGGTTGACATCATATCATCAATTAATGACACGTATGCGAGTGTTTTGTTGTTGGTTTTAAAATGAGTTATTACACTGTCTGCACCCTAAACCATTAAAAGTTTCACAACACGTACGGATTTACAATATAAAACATACAATTAAAGAAAAAAAACTACTGCCAAGTTGGGAATGGCACATACCTTCCTCGTCCAAGTAACTAACATCAATGTATAGATCATTGAACTGTTATAAATAACCTCGAATTATAGAATACAAGCTTTTTACAACGATTCACGGGACAGAAATGTCATGGGACAACTTCGCCGGACAACAACGCCTTCAAAAGGTAAGATGACGCGTTTGAGGGCCTATCGCACCAATTCGATATCGGTCAGGATACGATCATGTCGAAATTGAAATGAAATTACTACACCATTCTTTCCCGACTATCTCAAAAATTTGAGAGGGATCGGACCATTATAACGTGAGAAAATTGTGCTTCGTGACTTTAAAGTAAACGCATGCGCCGAGTGATCTATCAGTTTGTGAACAATGAAACTCATAGGGGATCATTTACAGAGTTACCCCAGCATTCCCTGAAATTTTCATCAGAATCGGATGAAAACTATTGGAATTAGGTTTATAACAAAGGTTTCGGCTTTCTATGTGGATGGGGACCAAAAAACTCCTTTTCGGATTGCATACTCCCTACAAAAGCTACCATTCAAATATCAGCTGAAAATAAGGGCATGGGATGTCTATACCCACAATGGGGCTATGTACTCTATAAGGACAGGAAGTAGAAACTAAAGTATAGAATAACTTAAGTTCAGCGAGGTAAAATGTAATAACTACAAGGGCTTCGCTAGTACTATAAAGTACTACAATTATATTAGAAAGGACATGAACAACTCGATTTCAAAATTAACTCTTGACATAAAACTGCACAGCAGTTATATCAGCTAATGCGATCCTCACATTTCACTAAAGGGTTTTTTTTATGTCCAAGCACGATCACATTCACATCCGTTTTTACGTGACATTCGCTGCCAAAGTTCTAGGCAGAGCAAACGGATTAATATGAAGCTCTCCGGTTGGGCTCATTCGATTCCTTAAAATCATTTGATTTTTATGTTCGTTATAGATTTTTCAATAATTTTTCGATACTCGGATTTTTGGAATTTCAACCTTAAATTTCACTCTTGATCGATTGACTGAAATCGATGCCGATACTTTTTTTTTTTTTTTTTTTTTTTTTTTTTTTTTTGTTCCGCAGTTCCAGAGAGAAGCTCAAAAGCGGACGGACGTATTTTTTAAAATTCGATTTCCTGATTCTACAAGTCCTGAAACGTGTAACAACAAATTCTGAGGGCGGTTAAAATTTCTTCAAAATTTCTTCTTGCTCGAACACAAAGGTTCATTCCAGACAATAATATCCTTTTTTGAAATTCAGGGTTAATTATCAAGAGGTTTGCGATCCTTCTTTGCCCTGAATGTAGTCCCAACTCATCAATAACTGTACTTCCACAATAAAAGTGTTATAGAAACAAATGCAGTGAGGTCGAAGAGATACCAGCGGTTTTAAATTCTGTGGTGAATAAGAGGACATAGAACAGTTGGAATTAGAGTTCAAAGAACGGCACTAAACTGAGGTATTACCCCTCTCCACGCAGCTTCCTTCATTCACTACTTTACAACAATGCTTAATAGTGGGGTGACCACATTCACTTGAATCTTTTGTTTGGAGCGTAAGTATTTATTTCTTCGTATTTGATTAGAAACGTTTCGTCCTGCAGCGAGGACTTCTTCAGTCTATAACTAAGCATAAAAGTATTCTTTGAGTTCTTTGAATTTACATAGTGAGTATATACACAAATGGTCAAATGATCATATTTCTCACATAAAACCTATTGAACCTATCAGCTTATTTACTATATATCTTATATATTAATATTGCTTACCTTACTATGTCATAAGTATGAGTAATCATAAAGTTATCATAAACTAAAAAAATATCATAAACATATAACATATTTATATATAAACAAATAACAATATAACATATAACAAATATTAATTTCAGTAAAAAAAAACAACAACTGAAGAGATGTGTGGTGGCACCACGACGTCAATGCCTAAATTTTACTTATACTTATGACATAGTAAGGTAAGCAATATTAATATATAAGATATATAGTAAATAAGCTGATAGGTTCAATAGGTTTTATGTAAGAAATATGATCATTTGACCATTTGTGTATATACACACTATGTAAATTCAAAGAACTCAAAGAATACTTTTATGCTTAGTTATAGACTGAAGAAGTCCTCGCTGCAGGACGAAACGTTTCTAATCAAATACGAAGAAATAAATACTTACGCTCCAAACAAAAGATTCAAACAATTCTTAACTGTTGTCAGGTATAGTTCCAGTTGCCTTGGCATCTACTTACCTTTATGTGGTTATGCGTATCTCAATACCACCATACTACTCTTTTGGTTTATTATTCAATAACAAACCATTGTAATCGCTCTTTTTAATTTTATTGCTTTAATTACTACTACTTTGCAGCAACTGCAACTATACCTCCCTGCAGTCCCTCTTTGTATTCAGTGACTAGTTATTTTGCCTGTCTTAGCTCAACATATTTAGGCTAAAACGCAGCACCGTACATTGTACCTAGAAGATCATACTTCCATCCCTGTCAAGTATACCCCATCGAACACCTCCCATCTGCCTCCATGTAGGGTCTATAGAGTATTTTAATAATGAAAACAGTAATTTCTTGATGACAACTTATGGTGCTGCGTAATTATCACAAACCGCCGGTGATGAAGCACGCCAGTTAGTTATTTTTAAAGCATTTTACTCGCATGCCTACCTGTAATTAATTCCATAATGAGTCCCCTCTTCTGGAAACATTATCACCACGAACGTCCTTGGCATTAGAAATAGACCATCAAACCATCAGTAGCTTATAAAAACCACGTTGACTACAAAGCTAAAAGACTAGCTTTACCAATCAACTGTCGTTTATAGTATATATGTATGTACCGTGTGCTATAGCATATTACTGTTTTGGAAATAAAGAAATAATTTACCGTAAAAAAGCTAATATTTGCAACAACAAACATTTAATAATCTTTACAAATCTGGTCACTTCTTCACATTCATAATGAATGACAAATCAACGAAAAGTACCTAAAGACTAGTAGATATGAACATTTCTTCCGGAACACATGGTATACACCAAGTATTGGCACAGAAATCAAAAGCAGAGACGAGATTTTCTTTGGTTTTTAGTGAATTTATTTCATTTTTTAAATAATAATCTTTAGTTATACAACTATAAGTATTTACAGCAAATTAACTTAGCTAAGTATTGAGTCTGAATGATAATCACGTTCCTCTTCGAGGTGCCACCCCAAATGAGGCAGATAAGTCCAAGAGGATTTGCTTGCTAGCCCGTACAGCACCACTTTGTAATGTAGGTTTAATTTTCTTCAGTCAGCCAGTGGAGCTTACAATGCAATGTCAACTTGGTCGTGGTTTTCATCATTCATACATCCATTGATATTGAAATGGAATAAAAAAGAACTAAATACTATTTAAAACTCTGTCATAGGTAGGAAACATTCAGAAAAAGTCACCTTACCCAAGTAATACTTAAACATCTTACATTATATTTCGTGTGCCAGGAAATTCTCGTTTTGAATGACCCCGGGAAAACACGTCGGAGGCGTATCGGAATACCAAGTTCTTTCATTCAGGGAATGTAATAGAAGGAACAGGGTCAGTTTCCGTTTTCCAGAACCTTTACCTCTCGTTATGAACACAAACCAGTTGCCCATTGATACCAAACGAATTTTGTATGATCAACCAAGAGTGTAACTAGCAAATATCTACTCATATTTATATTAGAAGAAATTGGCATAATGACATGTGGGGAGAGTCTTAATAAATTTAGATCAGACGAATAGAACAGCAGAAAATAGCGGATTTTACGTTTGGGAATTGTGAAAAATCATAATTTTTCAATGTTAAAATTGATAAGGAACCCGTTAATATCCGAGGGAATTTTTCAAAAACAGGAGAAAACTGTTCAAATTAATCCCGTTACAAGAATTTAGGCGAACAAGGACACTCAAGAGCACAAATACAATTGATAGTCAAAAGTTGATCAGACTGGTACAAAACGTTGTGAAACGGGGTTATTTGGGAACTCAAGGGCTATCTGGGGAAAATAAATAAAAATTTCAGAGATTAGGTGTCGAAGACCTTATAATCGAAATCGAACAACGGCAATCAATAGCTTGGTTATTCAGCTTCACGGTAGATTATAAGAGATCTTTTGTGAATGTTTTCCTTGTCAATATAATCAGTGATTTCGGATCAATCCCCAACTTCAACTCGTCCTGCATTTGGTTTCCACGGAATGTTAAGTTTAATTGTTGCTAATAGATACAAAACAATTGGAGTTCATGGATTTGTAATTTCTCTGAAAAACATGGCTGATGGGCAAATGGCAGATCAGTTTACTGAATGGTTTAACTTTAATTGGTTGAGGTTTTGTGGCTATTTGAGAATAGTTGATTTTGGATGTTTTCCATAAAAATTGAGCAAACTGCAACGAATATCCAGAAATTTGGATGCAGAGTACTCATTGTTTACCTATTGTATGGAGAGCCAAGTCCGGGAGCCATTATTTTGACATTTTCATGTCCTTGCTTTGGCACATAAACTGAAATATCGTCCCGAAAACTTGCTCACGCCATACCAATAATAAAACATTTTGTTTTGGTTCATTAGTTTCAACCATTTCCGCACCTCTTCCACGATCAGTGAACAAACGCGAGAGTATCGAGAGCGAAAAAAATTGACGATGAACAAATCCGCTTCGAATTACGCTATGTATAATCCCGGCAACACAAGGGGTGTACTGGGGTAGGTGATGTAGCCTGGCTCGAATTCAATAAAGTACCCACGGGAGTCGGAACAATGAGTCAACACGATCGCCAATTCACGGGAGAGATCTGCCTAGTAATAAATAAGAAAACACACATGAAAATGTCCCAATGTGTTGCAAACTCGTTCATTTGTCTATGATTTGTATACAGTTTCGTTTAGTTTTATTAAATCTTGTCAAATGTGGATCCTTGTTGTTCGTGGATCTCTACGTCTGTTCATATACAGCTTGTTGCACCAAAAGGTAAGTGGGTATTTCATCATATTTTTCCTCCATGTGGTCGTTGACCTATTATACTCAACCTGGTATCTTCTACAAATTAGTTTATTTTTAAAAATTATTCTACAGCAACTACAGTTACGTTTTGCGGTTTAATTAGGTTCACAATTACACAAGAACTCCTTCCAATCACAGAAAAGGCAATGAATTCCTTTTAAAAAAATTATATACATTAGCTGTTCGACCTTCAAGAGTTTTCAGAATCTAGTTTTATTCTCTTTGCAGTACTTTGTGTCAGCTTTATGTATATTTTGTTCCTATTTTTCTTACTTAGATCTCAAATCTATAAATAGGCTGTTTGGCTCCTATATTGTGATTTTTTACTAAATTGCCCCTTAAAGAAGTAAAGACAATTTTTTTTTTTAAATTAAAATTTAAAACATTTTTGTTTTCCAAATGCCAGATTTTCTCTAAAGAACAACTCAGGGCTTTCCAAAATAGCCTCAACAATCGGGGTGTCTCCATTTTAAGTGGAGTTTTCGCAGTAATAACCAAGTGGCTCCCCCCTGTCACCACTAACAACTAGGCTAATTGCATTTGACCTTCAGGAAAGAATGTTAGAAACCAGAAAAAATTAACGTGAGGGGGGGGAATCAGTAAGCTTACCGAATAGTCCCGCGGAAATTCCCGTTACGAAATTATAAATTTTGATTCTGGCGAAAAAAATTTTCTTTTTTTTGTTTTTAAGTAAAAACAATCCCTTCGCGAGAACGGACTCCATCCACTAGAAGCGAATCAACCGCGCGAATGAAGTGATCAGCCCATTTCGTTAATTGTGTTGTTCAAAATTTCGCTCTTACAAACGTGGCGATTATACGGATTGAGTACAAATAGAAGTACAGATGTACCTTATGAGTAAAAATAAGAAGAATGGACCAGCTATGAGGGAAGAGTGGCCGAGAAATATTTTCGTCAGTTTTGGTTCCACAGGATTCCTGGATAAGAATTGATTTGTCCACTTCTATTACGACTAGTTCGACTGCTAGCACGTTAGATTTAATCCGCTTCTCGTTCGGGGTAAATACAACTCTTGCAATGGACAAGCTCTCACATAGAATAGTGTGTAGGTACGAAAGAAGGCAATCCCTTAGAGCGAATTTACCAATTTTCCCCTGTTTTCCTGTTCGCACGAATTCGCGTTCACTGGACAGTCAACTCTAGGTAGACCCAGAAGCAACGCCTTCAAACCATCAATCAAAGTATTCTCTCCTTTGGATGAAATTCCATAACCCCCACGTTATCAGTCTTGAGTCAAAAGCTTGTCGTTAAATACACCCTTGAAGAACACCGTCGACTGGACTATCACACTATATAAAAACCAGCTTATCAGAGTATATCGACGTTTCAGGGGGTGGTAACGCTGGGTGGGTGGAATTCTCGCCCCCGTCTCCCAGGGCAACCGACCTGCTCCCCCTCCCCCCGACCCAGCCAGTGAAGGAAGGAGGGCCCCAGCGGGGGGAAGCGTCTCCCAGGGCAAGCGACGTGGTCCTCTCCTCGGGGATTTGGGATATACGATTTTTTGACTTTTAATATTGTTACTAGTTTAATGGCCCTGCTACGCAGGTTAAAAATAAATAGGTGAATAACACAATTTTTTTTTTCGTGATTTATTAATTTCGACTGAAAAATCAAATACATTTCATCTAGCAATTTTACATATCAATAAAGGTACACTCCAAGAGGGTAGGTTTACAGCAAAATCTAGCCCT
This sequence comes from Creontiades dilutus, assembly GCA_031894815.1. Lineage (NCBI taxonomy): Eukaryota > Metazoa > Arthropoda > Insecta > Hemiptera > Miridae > Creontiades > Creontiades dilutus. The sequence continues at coordinate 601,221 of JAVIWC010009095.1, read as the reverse complement.
TTATTATATAGCTCAATTAATTAGCACTGAGTTCGATTGCACTTCTATTCACGCAGCACAACTAAATCCAGTGGTTTGTTTCGCTTGAGACGTCGGATTTCACCTTCGTTGTCCAAAACGTAGAACATCTCCGGGTTCACGTGTTTGTGGAGGCGATGTTCATGCGTCCTTGCGTATTTTGCAATAATTTCATCGACTGTCTCCATCCTCAAATCTCGATGAATATCATCGTTTCGCATGTACCAAGGGGCTCCAACTATACTTCTCAGTATTTTATTCTGAAAGGTTTGGATTTTCTTAATATTTGATTTCTTGGCACAGCCCCAGATCTGTATCCCATAGGTCCAAATAGGGCGAAGGATCTGCTTATATATAAGCAGTTTGTTGTGAAGAGAGAGATGGGAATTCCTTCCCATTAGCCAATACATCCTTCTGTACTTGATTTCAAGTTCTTCTTTCTTCTTTTCTATGTGTTTATTCCAGTTTAATTTGGAGTCAAGTGTCAAACCAAAGTACTTAACTGCTTCAGTAAGCGGTATTTTATTCGAATTGATCTCAAACTCCAAGATTGGGACTTTTCGGTTAGTGAAGTTGATGTGGGCTGATTTTGATTCGTTCAGCTTCATTCTCCACATCTTGGTTCATTTACAAACCTCAGTAGTAGACGTCTGTAGTTTGCGTGTTGCAGCTTCTAGATCATCTCCAACAGAGAGGATAGCCGTATCACCTGCAAAGGTGGCAACAGTTGTGCCTTCTTGTTGTGGTAAGTCCCGTGTGTACAGGAGGTAGAGTACTAAACAACACAATGAGGGAGTATAATAACAATATTAAAAGTCAAAAATCGTATATCCCAAATCCCCGAGGAGAGGACCACGACGCTTGCCCTGGGAGACGCTTCCCCCCGCTGGGACCCTCGTTCCTTCACTGGCGACGTCACTGGGGGAGGAGAATTCCACCCGCCCAGCGTTACCACCCCCTGAAACGTCGATATACTCTGATAAGCTGGTTTTTATATAGTGTGATGATTATACTCCCTCATTGTGATGTTTAGTACTCTTTCTGTACACACGGGACTTACAACAAGAAACAACTGTATATCAAGCAGATCCTTCGCCCTATTTGGACCTATGGGATACAGATCTGGGGCTGAGCCAAGAAATCAAATATTAAGAAAATCCAAACCTTTCAGAATAAAATACTGAGAAGTATAGTACATGCGAA